>CM067301.1:1306565-1771565 GCA_034231615.1 Meghimatium bilineatum
CAGTCTCTCTATTGTTCTTTAGTCAGCAGTCTCTCTATTGTTCTTTAGTCAGCAGTCTCTCTGTTGCTCTTTAGTCAGCAGTCTCTCTGTTGCTCTTTAGTTAGTGTCCACATCTGATGAGATGCTCCAACATATCAAAGCACTCCAACAGATGCTCCAACAGATGCTCCAACAGATGCTCCAACAGATGCTCCAACAGATGCTCCAACAGATGCTCCAACAGATGCTCCAACAGATGCTCACAGACGTCTCAGAATAAAGTGACAAGATAAACGTCTATGATACGGATCTTCATTAAAGCCAATACTCCAGGCATCAATGTTATTGTTCGCCCATCACAAGTAATAATAACCATTTGTTACATCCAGTTTTGAATATTCAGTTACCATTATGTCCTTGATTATGAGTTTGTAGATAGCTAATAAGCCTTATTCGGACCGTAAATGTCCATGGTAGTTCGGATAATGAATGATAACTGTAAACGGTTTTTCTTGTCTTCCAG
The DNA here is from genome assembly GCA_034231615.1 of Meghimatium bilineatum. Lineage (NCBI taxonomy): Eukaryota > Metazoa > Mollusca > Gastropoda > Stylommatophora > Philomycidae > Meghimatium > Meghimatium bilineatum. The sequence goes on from CM067301.1 coordinate 1,307,068, forward strand.
TGACTTTCAAGCTACTCTCCGCTGTTAAGCTGCTGCATTTCTCCTCTTTTCACAAGATGACTCGCTCTTTTTTGACTGTAGAGCGCCATGTAGATTTTTGTGTGCAAGTTCTTCCCATGTATCTTGGTCTATTTCAAGGAGTTTCGGTGAGGTCTTTAACTCGTTTTTGTAATTCTTTTTTCCTTCTATATAATGTTGAGGACGACCGATCTGAAATACAGTGATATGCGCGCATGCCAGACAAACGCATTGCCAAGTTGCTCTCTCGTGAGCATCTTGAGGGCAAACGACTGTCAAACGAAGTAACACTCTGGTGAGCATCTTGAGGGCAAACGACTGTCAAAAGAAGTAACTCTCTGGTGAGCATCTTGAGGGCAAACGACTGTCAAAAGATGTAACTCTCTGGTGAGCATCTTGAGGGCAAACGACTGTCAAAAGAAGTAACACTCTGGTGAGCATCTTGAGGGGAAACGACTGTCAAACGAAGTAACACTCTGGTGAGCATCTTGAGGGCAAACGACTGTCAAAAGAAGTAACTCTCTGGTGAGCATCTTGAGGGCAAACGACTATCCGATGAATAGCAGATATATGAATAGCAAGGCATCTCTCAAAGTGTTTCTAAAAGAAAGCTTTAATACCGAAGTTATCTACTAGGAATCTCTCACTCATAAGCGCTTAATGTGACACATCAAACATAGTGAAGTTGCTCGTATCAAAACTGAAAACAATCAAATTGTAGAATTATAGAAACAAAGTCAGTCAGAAAGGATAGAAAAGATACACATTGATGTCCAACTCCTGAATATACATTTCCCAAGTTCGCCAGCAGATTCTATGCTAGAATTGCCTTTCATATGTCATATTGATCCATGAATGTAAACAAATACTTTATTTATTGATATGTCAATATAAACAATTGCATCATCCAGCATGTAATTATATCCACATAATGTCTGTTTGTGCTCGTACTCGAGTGTCGAACAGTGAAAGCTGCCGATTTCAGCAGCAGGCAGTTTGTCATCCTGACCGCTCAGAACCGCTGCAAAAGTTGCCTCACATGATGATACTAACTGTAGAAGATACAAATAGCATGGGATAGTTTGTCTTCATTCTTGAAGAACATATAAGTATGTATGTTTGTGAACTTGAACTACTAACTATTCGTTATTAGCCGAGCGCATACTGATTGCGCCACGGAGGCTGGCACATTTTTTGTAACATTTGTACTTATGTAAAACACAGGTTTTTATAACGTCCCACTTAGACACGACGGACTATCACTAAAACTAGGGGGGGGGGGGTTATGATAAGTGTAAACAAGAAAACATACAAATTACAATACACAAAACATATTCAACGTTTCGATCCGGCAATATTTTGTATATTGCAATTTGTATAATTTCTTGTTTGCATATAGACACTAGTTTTAGTGATAACCCGTCGTGTCTAAGTGGGCGTTATAAAACCTGTGTTTTACGTAAGTATAATTGTTGTTACGTTTCACGCAGTATTACCTTATATTGACTGTGAGAAACAGTATTTTTACGTTTATCAAAATAAAAATGGCATGGTTAGTTAGGTCTTAAAAGACTCAAATGGCTATCGCAACATGTTTCATTATTATATTCAAATAAATATATTTGATTAAACAATGAAATGAGTACATTTACATGTTTAACGGTAGGTTTACTACGGTAGGTTTACTACGGTAGGTTTACTACGGTAGGTTTACTACGTTAGGTTTACTAAGGTAGGTTTACTACGGTAGGTTTACTACGTTAGGTTTACTAAGGTAGGTTTACTAAGGTAGGTTTACTACGGTAGGTTTACTACGTTAGGTTTACTAAGGTAGGTTTACTACGGTAGGTTTACTACGGTAGGTTTACTACGGTAGGTTTACTACGGTAGGTTTACTACGGTAGGTTTACTACGGTAGGTTTACTACGGCTGGTTCCTAAATAGTAATTGTGCAATTTTTAGTCCCAACCGGGGAGAGGGCCTAGCAGTCTACAAGAAAAGGTATATATATACATTCACACACACAAACACACGCTATACACAACTACACGTGCTACAACTTATTACTAACACTAATACTATTGTTACTACTACAGTAGCTGTCTCAATAACTACAATACTGATCATGACAATACTCATACTTCGGCTACTACTGCTATTATCACTACTACTACTACTACTACTCGTACTACTACTACTACTACTACTCGTACTACTACTACTACTACTCGTACTACTACTACTACTACTACTACTACTACTACTACTACTACTCGTACTACTACTACTACTACTACTACTACTATTACTACTACTCGTACTACTACTACTACTACTACTACTACTACTACTACTACTACTACTACTACTACTCGTACTACTACTACTACTACTACTACTCGTACTACTACTACTACTACTACTACTACTAATCGTACTACTACTACTACTACTCGTACTACTACTACTACTACTACTACTCGTACTACTACTACTACTACTACTACTACTACTACTACTACTCGTACTACTACTACTACTACTACTACTACTACTCGTACTACTACTACTACTACTACTACTACTAATCGTACTACTACTACTACTACTACTACTCGTACTACTACTACTACTACTACTACTCGTACTACTACTACTACTACTCGTACTACTACTACTACTACTACTACTACTACTACTACTAATCGTACTACTACTACTACTACTACTACTCGTACTACTACTACTACTACTACTACTACTACTACTCGTACTACTACTACTACTCGTACTACTACTACTACTACCTACTACTACTAATCGTACTACTACTACTACTACTACTACTACTACTACTCGTACTACTACTACTACTACTACTACTACTACTCGTACTACTACTACTACTACTCGTACTACTACTACTACTACTACTACTCGTACTACTACTACTACTACTACTACTACTACTACTACTACTCGTACTACTACTACTACTACTACTACTACTACTACTACTACTACTACCACGCTTCTAAACAAAGTATATTATTCCGGGTTTTTTGGGGGAAATGATTTGTGTAATGTTTGTATGATGTTTGTGTAATGTTTGTATGATGTTTTGTAATGTTTGTATGGTGTTTTGTAATGTTTGTGTAATGTTTTTATGATATTTGTAATGTTTGTGTAATGTTTGTATGATGTTTTGTAATGTTTGTATGGTGTTTTGTAATGTTTGTATGGTGTTTTGTAATGTTTGTGTAATGTTTGTATGATGTTTTGTAATGTTTGTATGATGTTTTGTAATGTTTGTATGATGCTTTGTAATGTTTGTATGGTGTTTTGTAATGTTTGTGTAATGTTTGTATGATGTTTTGTAATATTTGTGTAATGTTTTGCAAGAATGGTGTGTGTGCTGAAAGGGGATGTGGTGGTTGCATTTTTGAAACTTGCTTCTCATGTTCCGAAATCAGTTTTGAACTACCCCCTTCCGCAAACCCTCTGCCTCGGTATCAACAGATTCGCCTATCATAACAACTGCTCTGTCATTCTTGTTACCCGTCCAGATTCCAGATTCCCCGTCTACTCACCTACAACTGTTACCTGGCCATCTATAAATACACGTGTTCCCACCTGTTGGTCTGCGCACTCACCGTGTCGAGTTCTGGCAGCGATCCAGGTCTGGATCAGTATTAGATTTTCAAGGGGACCGGTGCGCCAGTTGAAGGATATTGACATCGTACATACTATGCCTGACTATTTGTATGTGTTTCTGTACTTTCACACATAACCACTGAAATGTATGTTCGTTTAGATCTAAACAGCCTTACATAAATGCTTGACTGATGGCATTTCACAACTACGGTGTGTGATAGTAGATTTCTAGAATCTAGACAATTGGTACATCCCTTTTCTTTACACTGTCGAAATAATCAAATATTACCCTATATAATCTAAGAGATTCGCGTGCTGTGTGAGAGATGCTGTGGAGTCAAGATGTGGATGATATAGATAAGAAAATATTACCCTATATAATCTAAGAGATTCGCGTGCTGTGTGAGAGATGCTGTGGGGTCAAGATGTGGATGATATGGATAAGAAAATAGGAACGAAAATGATAAGAGATTAGGAAATGTGAGGAGAAAATGTAAAGACGATAAATGATGAAGAAAATTAGGAGGGAAAACGTGAAGAGAATATGCAGATTAAGTGAAGAGAAAATTATACGAGAGAAGATTGGGAGAGTAAACTAATAAGAAGATGTCATAAGAAGATGTCATAAGAAGATGTCATAAGAAGATGTCATAAGAAGATGAAAGAATTTGTGGAGAGAAAATTAGAATAGAGGAGATAATAGAAATAGAGATAGACAGAAGATAAAGACAGTGATTAATGAGAGAAAATAAGAGAACATAAATAATATTTCAGGAGAGAAAATGACATATGTGGGTGAAAGATGATGAGGAGGTTTGATGACAAAAAATGAAAACTGCTGGGTTCCATGCTATACAGAGATCAACTCTCTCTCTCTCTCTCTCTCTCTCTCTCTCTCTCTCTCTCTCTCTCTCTCTACTCATTTTAATAGCCTAGACTGTTGGGTTCCATGTTTGCATTCTATAATTTTCAGAAGTAGTGAACAGATGGAAGGCAGGTCCACTAGACCGGATGCCTGAAGTCAAAGAAAGGGCATATGTTAATATGAGAAAATGAAATCATGCACAGATAGGAAGAATACATTCAGGAACTTTACAAAGATAGTAGAAAGTAACACAACAATACAACAACGAAGGCCCACGTATATTTACTGCAGATGTGGAAGAAGCTATACAGCACTTGAAATACAGTAAATCTCCAGGACCAGATAATATTACAAAGGAAGAATTAGAATTGCTGGGGGAGTTATGACATAGAAATAATCACTAAAATGATAAATGACATCTGTAACAGTGGCGATATTCCATCTGATTTATTGCAATAAATATTCATAGCCTTACCGAAGAAACCTGGAGCAGTCGAATGTGAAGACCACCGAACAATAATCCGTATGAGCCAGATGACCAAGATCCTACTTCGTATGAGACGAATAAGAGGAAAACTAAAACCAGAAATTGCAGAAGAAGAACAATGTGGATTTGTGAAAGGAAAAGACAAAAAGGATGACCTATATATAATAATATTACATTACGTAGAACACAAGTTTTGTCATAGTTTTACGGAGACTTATCGGACCATGTGCGAAATCATACAAATAACAATATACCAAACATTTTCAACGTTTCAACCTTAAGTTCTTTATGAAGAATATATAAAACAAACTGAACAGATAATAAAAACAGACAAAAATTGTACTATCACATAGACACTAGAATGCAGACATTAAACAGTACGATGTCCAAGGTGACAATGACATACAGGTACACAAGTTGTCATGAAAGTGGTTTTGTTGAAAAAGGAAACGGGAAATGAGAAGGAAATGGAAAAAAAACCTTACTGAAAACAACATGGACAACAATGAAACGAGGTCCCAAAAAAAACACACATTTAAACAAATGAATAGTTGGAATTAAGGGTCAAAGGCTTAGGGCATTTGGCCCTTAATTCTGATTATTCTTTTGTTAAGACCTTGGCCCTTAATTCCGACCATTAATTTAAACCGGAAGTAGACAAGTTAAATCCTATTTCTGTAATTTTCCTATTTTTCCTACTCCATTTTATTTGTTAATATGTAGCTTCCATTTTCCCCGCATCTACACTCGGCATTTCCTTTTTGTTTTTGTTTTGTTTCTTTCGACGAGTTTTTCCCATGTGAAGTCTAGTTGTACGAAGCGTTGTTAAGTATATATTGAGTCAGGAACATTAAACCTCCCCCTCCCCCCCCCCCCCCAATCTATTAAAACATTACCGATTGTACATAAATAAATTTGAAACTAAGCAGCTTACAACTCTGAACAGTGTCTGCTTAGTTAGTGACAAGCTCAGATCATGTGGTCTGAGAATCTGAACGTATATTTGAGATTCCTTCAACGCTGCAATTCGTCGGCAGTCTGGCTTAGATTGGGTCGCGATGACCTCACTCATCCCCGTCCGTGTAGTTTAAGTTCATCCACTTTGCTCTACCTCCTCCCTTACAGCTACCCCCAAAAGAGGAGGAGGTAGGAGTCTGGCGTTTCAGCAGCGCCAGCTTACGTTCTTCGGTTCTCTGTCATTTCTTCCTGCAGAATGTCTGCTGTAACTACGTCTTACAGATTTTGAAAATTTTTAAAACAGTGTTTCTCAAACTTGACCTAAGTTGGGACCTCCTTTTCTAAACATATTTATGAATGCCCATTTCACCACAATAACCGTGCAATCATATGTTACGTCAATTGTGCATACGGACCAGTCAGAATGTAATGATAAACTAAAGTGCTGGATTTACCTATAAGCTAAACAAGCTATAGCTTTGGACCCCCACTTATCTTGGGGACCTCCAAATTTATTTTTATTTCACTATCCATATATTCTTAATAGTTTAAGGGCCCCATATCTCAAATAGCTTAGGGCCCCATATCTCAAATAGCTTAGGGTCCCATATCTCAAATAGCTTAGGGCCCCATATCTCAAATAGCTTAGGGCCCCATATCTCAAATAGCTTAGGGCCCCATATCTCAAATAGCTTAGGGCCCTTCAAGTCTAAATCCGGCCTGGTAAACTACTGAACGTATTTATATTGCCTAAAAATCACTACAGCCACATAATTCTGGGTTGATGGCTACGTCCTAGGCAAAGGATATGCTAGCAAATTATATGGCTAGAATATAGGACAAGTGTAGCATCTTCAGCGTGGTCAAGTGAAGCGAGAAACGAACGACATATAAAACATGGGAGTGAAGCGAGAAACGAACGACATATAGGACATCAAAAGAAGAGTTATCAACCAGCACAGAACTTGAACAATCAGTCAAGTGGAGGACAACATGCTGAAGGACATGCTGAATATAAGGTCGGAGCACATTTGGACGTCCGGAGTGCCATGATTATGTTCTGACAACTGATTAACAACTCAGAAGTTGAAAACAAAAAATACGCAATAAATCAACTCATAGTTGCCACGTATATTGACGAAATATCTCAACTCATAGTAGCCAAGTATATTGACGATTACTTCTCATTATCATTCTGACACGTCTAAAGTAATGGATCTGCTAGAAATGAAGTTGAAAATGCATTCAGACAAAAAATGAAAACGCAAAGACGCCTCACTTCAATTGCCAATGGAAAATACGGCAATAACCTGGAATCAGAAGAGAAAGTTCTCTGAGATATATAGCAAACACACTCATTGATTATAAAGCCCAGACCGATAAAATTGTCAATCTCGCAGATGCCCTCGCAGTAATAGAAATCTGACGTCAGAATATCATCCATTCAATGTGCACTGGTGAAATCGCTGGAGACTTTATTCCAGTGTTGCAAGAGTTGAGAATATCATCCATTCAATGTGCACTGGTGAAATCGCTGGATAAGTTATTCCAATGTTGCAAGTGTTGCACAATCCACTGGATACAAGAAAATTATTAATAATAATAAACCTATAACCCGTCAGTTCGTAGGGGTGTCACAATGAGACAATTGGTGCAGAAGGATCCCCACACATCTCTATCCTCTACTATCCTGATGAGTTTGGAAACTTCACATCATGTCCATCCCTTAATATTATCCAATCATGTTTTCTTCTTTCCACCTCGTCTTCTTACACCCTCCACTGTACCTTCAGCAGCATATTTTGTTATCGAGGCATGTCTCATCACGTGCCCATACTCTCAAAGTTTAATAAGTTTCACTATTGTCAACAGTGGTTCTTGTTGTCCAGCTAATGAATTAATTTTATCATGTACAAAAACATTGTTCTTATGTTCTCTGTTCTCGATAACAGATACCCAACACACATTTAAATGTCCCGGAAATTAAAGCAAAGTGGTCAAGAGAGTAGGACATTTTGTTTTTGCACACGATCAATGATGATGATTATTTTTGCTGTACCGTACTTCTTACTTCCTAAAATAAACATGGCGGTACATTTGACATTTTACCAATGCTGCATATTTGCACAAACACGAGGACAATGTTTAATGTTACCACATCATTGTGCATTTTTATGAAAGCTTTCTGAAAGTACATCTATCAAGGCTTCACTTTTTCTTCTCGTTATTCTGTTGTACATGAAGAAAGAACTAGCAAATATCAAAATTTGAATGTAAGCAGAGTTGTATCTGTACACTTTTACCACGGAAAACCAGTGCAAGTTAAGCTTCATCAAGAAAAACTAGTACAAATACAATAAGAATACACCCGCAGTGTTAGGCAATAACTTAACGTGCTAAAGATGTGAAGGGCTGATGCAACACAGAGTAATGAGGGGGGAAAACAGATACGTAGGGAGTGTTGCGGCACAATATAAAATACACTAACACGTCAGTAGAAAAAAGGCGTTTCGACTAGTCTTCATTAAATTACAAATACAGGTATTTATTTCATTAGGTGCTTGCCATAAATTATATCAACAATATTTGACCCCCCTCTCTCTCTCTCACACACACACACACACACACACACACACTCTCTCTCTCTCTCAACCAATTGTCAAGTATTCGTGGACACCCGTTGCCTAATTTCATAACAATATTGTTACATCATCAAACCCTTCCAATCAAACACTCAACAGAAAAATGATGAAAGAACTTTATATATTTGAAATTACAAAAAAATCGAATGTGATGAATATGTGTTTTCATACTACAATCACGAGCGTATAAAATTCTTCGAACAGTTGATGGTGGTGGGGGGATGGGGGTGTTTACCTAAAGAAACGCAAATTATTTCTTTGCTCTGTTTTTAATGTTTGGGGGTGGGGGAATTGTTCATAGAAAAAGAGTAGGGATTTTCATCCAAATTTATGGGGACAAAAATAAGAATAATGATTTTACTGTAGACACATGGCAATATTTGTGTGAAAGAAATCATCATCGTCAAGTGCCGTCTCCGAAACGATGTTTGACTGCAATGGAACTTCAACATTCTGTCTCTTGTTGTGGCAGCGCATTCTAACAGACTGTTTCATGCCCATATCACGATATTTTCATTCACTTATATCTCTGCCAACCTCTTGCTTGCCTCCACTCAAATCTACTTTACAGTAAGGTCGTCAACAAGATAACATGTCTTTTAATCTGTCCAAATTATTGTGTTTGTTACATTTGTATTTCTTTTAATATTTTTTTATTTTTTCATACACAGTGTTGTCATCAGAATCTTTGTGTTTGTTTTCTTATCTTTCCATGAAGTTCTCGCTATTTTTTCTTTATATCCATATTTCAAAGGCATTAACTGTGTCCTATATTTTTGTATTCATTCTCCATGTTTCTGAGCCACACATTAATGTAGACTAGATGTAGCATTATTTTATCATTCTAATTTTTAGTTTGTTTGTGATTTCTTTTCATGTTCACATTTTACGCATGTCATTGAAAGTAATTGTAGACATTGTTGTTCTCTTTTTAACTTCTGTTTCACATCTGCCATTATTTGTGATTCTTTGTCCTAGATAGGCCTATTGCTCTGTCCTAGATAGGCCTATTGGTAGTGTTTTATGTTGCATTCTCTGTCCTATATAGGCCTATTGGTAATGTTTTATTTGTTGCATTCTCTGATTGGTAATGTTCTATTTGTTGCATTCTCTGTCCTAGATAGGCCTATTGGTAATGTTTTATTTGTTGCATTCTCTAATTTATAGCGTTCATTCCCAAACTCCCGTTGGATCTCTCTTGTAGCTAGACCACAGCCCTACTAGATTTCCAGCAGGATGCAGTCCAGAGAATGGAAATTCGTTGTGTCGCCGTTTATTTTCGCCAACGACCCGAAACACCCGTCTTCAGTGGAGAATTTTGTACTTTAATCGCTTTAATAGTGTTAATGTTTCTCCTTTTCTTCCCAATTTGTTCTCTGACTGAAGTAAGTGTAAGCGTGTGTTACTTGCGGAACAAGTAACACAGAACAACGGAACAGAAATAATCAAATGTGCAAAATGGTAGAATGAGCTATGCAAATCAAGAATCCCAACGTAAAAGAAACGTTTTTTGTTTTGTTTTGTCTGTGCATTCTAATAAACACAGAACTTTATCTCACGATTTCTCCCAGCTTAATCTTGCAATATGTCTTAACGTTTGTGTACACATTTCCCGCCATTTCTTGTTTACTATGAGCCTAATCCGCGCCATGATTTCCGGTTAGAGGGCCAAACTGTGGACGAAAACGCAGAAGTTTACACCCAGCCATCGCTTCCCATTTATGTGAGATCCCACTCCGGAGGTTCTGCAAAATGGAAACCAGTTTGTATTTATTTTAAGCTGGGATTAGATTACCATACGCGTCACAATACTTATGAATGGGAGCCGATGGGAATTGAGATTTCCTTCCACCAATCTATGTCTTTTTTTAAGCCTTGTGGAATGCAATAATGCTTTGGGTTAATTTTTTAAGCCTTGAGGAATGAGGGAAAATATCTAGTTAGATAATAAGTGAAAGGAAATGAACAGGAAACCTAATTCTTGTGGGAACGCTAGGGGTTGGGTGAGTTTACACCTTGTGTATATTGGTAAGTGCCTGAATTTCTGGATTTGAGAGGACACTCTGACTACTACCACGAGATCTAAACTTGTTAATGTTCTCTATTGAGAAGTGAGAAAGATAATCTTTAAATTGTTGATGACACAATCGATGAGACGATTAGGCAAATAGTTGTATCTAAGGCATTCGACGGTAGAAGACCTCTGTACAGAATTAATTAGGACTTAATTAGTGACGTGTTTGATTATTGCCGTGCTTGTCTTCGTTGGTCGGCCTATACCTGGAAGTCGCGTGCCATAAATAACCAAGGCCGACTGACGAAATGCAGAGAAATAATTATTTTACGGTTAGCTTAAGTAAAAAAGGTGGTTAGACAGCTGGAGTAAACAAGTGATTAGGCAGCTGTAATAAACAGTTGATTAGGCAGCTGTAATAAAAAGGTGATTAGACCCTTGTTTACTCCAGTTATCTAACCACTTTATTACTACAGCTGTCCTACCACTTTATTACTACAGCTGTCTATCCACTTTTTTTACTCCAGCTGTCTAACCACTTGCTTACTCCAGCTGTGTAACCACCTTTTTACTACAGCTGTCTAACCACTGTATTACTACAGCCGTCTAACCACTTTTTTTACTCCAGCTGTGTAACACCTTCTTACTACAGCTGTCTAACCACTGTATTACTACAGCTGGCTAACCACTTTTTTTACTCCAGCTGTCTAACCACTTTTTTACTCCAGCTTTCTAACCACTTGTTTACTTCAGCTTTCTAACCACTTGTTTATTCCAGCTGTCTAACCACTTTTTACTACAGCTGTCGAACCACTTTTTTTACTCCAGCTTTCTAACCACTTGTTTACTTCAGCTTTCTAACCACTTGTTTATTCCAGCTGTCTAACCACTTTTTACTACAGCTTTCTAACCACTTTTTTACTCCAGCTTTCTAACCACTTGTTTATTCCAGCTGTCTAACCACTTTTTACTCCAGCTGTCTAACCACTTTTTTACTCCAGCTTTCTAACCACTTGTTTACTTCAGCTTTCTAACCACTTGTTTATTCCAGCTGTCTAACCACTTTTTACTACAGCTGTCGAACCACTTTTTTTACTCCAGCTTTCTAACCACTTGTTTACTTCAGCTTTCTAACCACTTGTTTATTCCAGCTGTCTAACCACTTTTTACTACAGCTTTCTAACCACTTTTTTACTCCAGCTTTCTAACCACTTGTTTATTCCAGCTGTCTAACCACTTTTTACTACAGCTGTCTAACCACTTGTTTACTCCAGCTGACGTAGTTTTTAAAGAACCACTACTCCAGCTGACGTAGTTTATATAGAACCACAAATCTAATGATGTACTTAACCATTGTTACCAGCAAAATTGAATTGTCGTGTTTATATTCCCAGATATATGTACGCGGTACCGGAAGCTAACATGATTTCTCAAGCCCAGCAGAACCTCGAGGTCAGAATCACTTTAATTCCGGACACGAACTTATTGCAGGTCAAGGACAACCTAACTCACATAAGACAGGTAGGCCCCTAAGTCAACCAAGATATTACGTGTATTTAACTCATACCTTTTTTCATTGTTCGTATTCTGCATACACCTGATCAAAAACATTAAATCCAGATCATTATTGTATCTTCTGTACGAGTACCCTCGTTGTATAGCTATTGCTTATGAAAACGTCTAGTTGTTATGTTGCTAATGAAAACGTAGTCATAGTTGTCGATGTTTATCTAGATAATCCTGATCTCGTGTGATAATGCTGGTTATGTAATCTTGTTAGATGTTTGTTGTAATTAAATATTTATTGATATGTTTCCAGTTGTACGACCCGTAAACAGATTTACCGTCTACTCTCTTCGATCAGACAAAACTTCAATACCTTGTCCAAGTGTCCTCTGTTGAATTACAGTTTTGCTGAAGTTTTTATTATCCATTGTTCATATTTACTCGATGAATCTGTCAGTCATGGGTATCTTTCAGTTATGGATATCTTTCAGTTATGGATATCTTTGAATCATACGACAGCTTTGAGACTTCAATAATTGAATAAAATCGTACTACTTTGAATGCTTTTATTGAACTCCCATGCCAAATCGTTCATGATTCATGTTGTTCTTCTATATAAAGCTTTGAAATCCTCTTATCGTTAGCGAAGAAAGTCTGTGGTGATATTCACGACTATATTAGAGTGATCTACGCCGTCTCTACGTGGATCTTCTCATTGCACGCAGCACATAGATCAGAGAACGTGGTAATAGTATCAGGAATTCCGCATTGGGGGGGGGGGGTTATTGCCGTTGTTGCTTTTCTGATTTTCTGAGCGAGATCTTGATAAGTAACATCATACCATTTACATCCTGCGCCGTGGCCACTGCGTTATTGGGTAATATATCCATCCATCTATCTATCTATCTATGTTCCTTCAGTGCCGAATACGGGGTAGAAACTAGAGCTCTCCAGTTCGAACGATATGATGTTACTGTGTGTAGCTCTTGCATGTTGTTGAGACCCATAGTCTACCCTCTTTGATGGTTGTTTTGCAAAGATGTGTCTCTCTGGGTAATACGCAGTCAATATTATGTGTTTTCTGTCACCAATCTTGTGGCAGGCCGTTTATTTATCCATGCGATCTCTTTCATCATCATCATCATCAGGTGCCATGCCGGGTGGCGTAGGCGGTCATGGCTCTCCACAGCTCTCTGTCCACAGTATTATGTATCAAAGTCGTTGTTGTTTCTTTGCCGTGCCAGGTTGTCAAACTGTCTAATATTTTCTCACGTTGTCGCCCTCTGTCTCTGGTGCCTTCAATCTTGCCTGTTGTGATTATGTTCTCTAAACCTGCCTGTCTCATGAAGTGGCCAAAAAAAGAAGATTGCCTTTTTCTTATATTGTTGATTAAGGTCCGTTTCGCATTTAACTCTTTTAACACCTCTACATTAGTCTTTCTGGCAGTCCATGGTATTCTCAGCATTCTTCTGTAGAACCACATCTCCGTTGCCTCCAATCTCCCACTTTCCAGTTTGTTTATTGTCCAAGACTCGCACCCATATGTTAGTATAGGGGTTATATAACACTGCAGAACTCTCTTTCTCACCTCTAATGACAAGGTCATATTACACAGTATATTTTTCATTTTTCTGAATGTTGTTTTTGCCTGTCCTATTCTGCATCTTATTTCTGTTGAACTTCTTCCATCTGCTGTTATAATTGTACCTAGATATTTGAATTGGTGGACCTGTTTTAATACTATATCATTCACTATGATCTTGCAAGGTGTGTTATTTTCTTTCTTTGAAATAACCATTACTTCTGTTTTCTTGATATTTAGGAAGAGGCCTTTCTCTTTGCTTTCTGTGACTACTACTTTAATTAATTTTTGAAGGTCTTCCTCACTTTTTGCAATCAGAACAGTGTCATCCGCATATCTCAAATTATTTATGTTATGTCCTCCCACTGATATTCCTGGGATATCTACTATTGCACGCATTATGTTTTCACTGTATAGAGAGAACAGGTCTGGTGAAAGCACGCATCCCTGTCTGACTCCTTGTTTTATTTGTTGAAAAGGGCCAAATTGCTTTCCTACTCTTATTGCTGCTGTTTGTTGCCAGTACATGTTCTTGATTATTCTTAAATCCTTGCTGTCAATGTTCAGATTCTCTAGCATGTGTATAATTTCGCTATGTTTAACTTTGTCAAAAGCTTTAGTGTAGTCTATAAAACAGAGGTACAGATCTGTTTTTACCTCAATAGACCTCTCTATTAGTGTTCTCAATATATAAATCGCATTGTTGGTGCCTTTGCCTTCTACAAATCCACATTGTTCTGGACTTATTTCTGGTTTTATTTTGTTTCTCACTCTCTTCATGATGATTCTGAGCAGTATTTTGGTTATTTGGCTCATGAGGCTGATTGTACGGTGTTCTTCACATTCAGTGATCTCTTTCAGGTTGTTCCAATATGGAGGCTGGTTCTTGGTATATTGATGTTTAATTTGCTTCGGAGTCTTGTCCTTGCATTGTCGAGGACAGACATGTCATAGTGGAAGACTTTCGTCATTCTCCTGTCTTTCCCAGGCATGTGCTTCTTGACCAGGTATGTGCTTGAGAAATGGACACTGCCATGAATGGTCATTAGGTGTTAAAGGTGATTTTGGTGTGGGTTTGGCTGACCTATCCTATCCCGCAGTTTCATCCTAAAAATACCACATTGAAATCGGATGTTTCCGAAATTGCAGATATCGAAGCATAGCTGTCTTCTTTAACGTTCGTTCTGAAACTCCTACTGGTTAGCTGTATGTGGCCGTCCAGTGAACAGAATATGTTGTCAGAGTTAACAGCTTGGCTGTAATATCTGCACCTATCGTCCTGATACATTACACTTCACCACAGCTTTTACATCCTTTTAACCTATGCATTCTTTGTCCCTATTTCGGAGCCTCGGAAACACATGACGGCAGCAACGCTGCAAACCATGACACATGAATTCCGTTCTGCTGACTATATACTACTCAAAATGTTACTGCAAGAAGGCAGAAGAGATGAAAGTGTAATATAAAAAAGAATAGATCACTTTACCTTCACTTAATCTTCACATTGTAAAGACAAATTATGAAGTAAACACCAGTGACTAGATCAAAATATTGACTTGCCAACTTGTAAATGACATCTTGTTTGTATCCAGCATCTGAACACACTGCACAATGAAGAACTGATGTTGAAAGATGAAACATATAAAACAATGGTCAGCAGCGGTGGAGGGTACAGCACTCACGACCGTGAAGTCATCATAGACGATGACGAGGATTTCGCTGAAGGAATGTCTGGTAGCGGAAGCGGTGATGATACTAGTGAGGATGACGATGGAGGTAAAACTATTTGTGAAAATGGATGTGAGAGAGCTCTTATGTGTCAGAGTTTCAATGTGTGTCAGAGTTTCAATGTGTGTCAGAGCTTCAATGTGTGTCAGAGCTTCAATGTGTGTCAGAGTTTCAATGTGTGTCAGAGCTTCAATGTGTGTCAGAGCTTCAATGTGTGTCAGAGCTTCAATGTGTGTCAGAGCTTCAATGTGTGTCAGAGCTTCAATGTGTGTCAGCTTCAATGAGAACGTGTGTGGAGAGCTTGTGTGTGAGAACTTGTGTGCGAGAGTTTGTGTGTGAGAACTTGTATGCGATAGTTTGTCTGTGAGAACTTGTGTGCTAGAGTGTGCGTGAGAACTTGTGTGCGAGAATTTGTGTGTGAGAACTTGTATGCGAGAGTTTGTGTGAAATCTTGGGGGAGACTAGACAACACAGAGAAATGTGTGCATAATTTAATTTCTTGTATTATTATTTCAGAAACGTCAACAGTGACAATCCGCCCAACTAGTTCTGAGAGCAGCAGAGGACACCATACTCATGTGAGCGCCACCCCTGGTCCCCGTCCCACTGTAAGTGGACGAACAACTGACAAACCAAGATCTCGAGGAGAGTCTGCAAGATCAATGCCCGTTTTGTTATTTATCTGTGCTGTGTTATTGAGAATAGAGATTTTCTTATAATGTAGATACACCTGGTCTCAATACCTTGTCCAGGTTGTAGGAAGTTGATGTGTCTGAGAACATTTAAGGAAGTCATTACCTTATTTCAGTGAATGTATGCAGGTGTGAATGTATGCAGGTATGAATGTATGCAGGTGTGAATGTATGCAGGTGTGAATGTATGCAGGTGTGAATGTTACTTTAATCTATTGGTGCTGAATTAAATCAAGTACTGTTTCGGATCTCTTCACAGATAACGGGTCTATCATCCACACTTTTTTTTTAAATGTCTGAAGGGATCTGAAATTGTGTGTAATTTGTGATGTCACTCTGCCGGCTCAGTCCTAGTTACAAAATTGTTGCCATAGTTATGCTAAACTTTGCCTTTTACCAGTAAAGCTATGACATTATCCTACTATGCGGGAGGAAAGGATTTGCTGGATCAACGAATCCGACAGCCCCCCCCCCCCTCATTTCTTCTGTGTTAATAAATAGAAATAAACATCAACTCCTCGCCAGATAAATATAGGCAAGGGAAATAATCCACGGAAAAACGAAAAACACGGATTTGTCTACCTTTTTTGATTTATTTCATTTCGCTTTACATAAATAAAAGGTAGATCCGTTATCTGGTAAAGGACCCTATTTTGTTATATGAAGTTGGAATAATGGAGTTGTATTCATATTCTTCAGATGAATGAGTGTTAGATGGCAATACACGTGAGAGAGCCCAGTGTGTCACAAGGGAGAGCACCAAACAAAATATATGCAACTAATATGTGATATCCTTGTGTGAATGATGATGATTAATGGACTTTGAAGTGGCTGTCTAGAGAAGTGATTAAACTGTATGCATTTTCAACATAGTCTAGATCAGTGCTTCTCAACCATTGTCAGAGCACTGCTCTGTTTACCAGGTCCCAGTACAATCATGTAGTGTATTTCATTCATTCATTTTCCTTTAGCGCTGAAGTTAGCGCATAGGGCAGAGGTCAGATCTCTCCAATTCTGTCTGTTCAAAGCTATTCTGTGCAGTTCTTGAATAGTATGAATATTAATTGTTTTACTTTCTCTAAGTATTGTAACTGACTTCTGTTATACAAATTGATATACATACTGTATACACATAAATAAATATTTAAATGTGTAATAAAATCCGTATAAATACTGATTTTTTTTTTGGGGGGGGATCATCATTATTTCACTGCATATACAATCTCCACTAGAGGGTATCCATCATTACATGACTAGGAGTTTCAGTTCTCTGTTGCTGGACAAACATCCTTTTATGTTCAAAGTATTTCTCATTTTTGGCAACTTTGCATTTCAAGCACAGTTCCTTTATTCTCCACCTGGAATAGAACTCTCATTAATGTCATTGGTGTATATCATAAAGAGTTCAAAATGTCAGCCCGGATCTATTTCTCTACCACGTCACACGTCACACGGGAATAGTGCCTACTATTTCTCTACCACGTCACACGGGAATAGTGCCTACTATTTCTCTACCACGTCACACGTCACACAGGAATAGTGCCTACTATTTCTCTACCACGTCACACGTCACACAGGAATAGTGCCTACTATTTCTCTACCACGTCATACAGGAATAGTGCCTACTCTCATTACCTAACCCTAAACCTTGAAAAACAACATGACCAGGCATGAAATTGAATTTGATGCATTTGAACTTTGACCTCACCACTGCCTCGTGCCACTGCTCATACAACAAATTTGTATTTTTATGATCATGCACATGAAGTCACCGAGAATGCAGACGTAAGTCACCATCTGTATGCCATCTGTATGCCATCTGTATGCCATCTGTATGCTCATCTAGTTCACGGCATTGGTCACTGACATAATCTCCATAGTCGTGCTGCATGCAGACACAGTGAAAACACTCTTCATTTTGATGGTTTTCCCTACACACTGAGCTTGTCCAAGTGTCAAACCACACTATCAAACAACCACATGTGTCAAACAACCAAACTATCTGTGTATATAATCATGTCACCTTCCCTGGAATTCTCACCGATCAATGCCTGCACCTCAGGCTCTACATCGATAGGGCACAACTCTTTGCTGCCTTGCCTAATAAGAAGTTATTATTAATCAGAGGGAGATCTGCCAATCTGAGTGCACACATACCCATTCTGCACTAGCTTCACATCTTTTAACGTACACACTACACAGATGGGATCAACATAATCTTTGAAACTCAAGAGATTTGGCAATCTACGGCCACACTTATCACACGCACACACCTGGTGCTGTCATTCAACATGAAGGCGTATTATAAAATACATATGCTAAATATTTACATACACAAAATATTTACATACGCATATCAAATATTCTCATACACAAAATATTTACATACGCATATCAAATATTCTCATACACAAAATATTTACATACGCATATCAAATATTCTCATACACAAAATATTTAGTTTTAGAATCAACATTCCTGCAGAAGACGGATGTGTCGGACTATTGGCGCAAATAAAATAGCAACACAACACATTTCCATTCTCTGGACTACATCCTGCTGGAAATCTAGTAGGACCATGGTCCTTTTATGAGGGGAGATGCAGCGGGATGTAGAGAATGTACGCAGAAGAAGAAGAAACATAAATATTGGAGTATTAATCTCTCAATTCTGAACACTAGTTCCAAGACTAATACTTGCCCAACATTGTCACAATAACTAATGGTAGTAGAGTGGACGATGCTGATATTTTGAATGCAATCAAGGAGTTAGACAAGTTGGAAGATGTACGGTGTACTTCTTCCATATCTATGACTAGAATGCAGGACCTGGGAGTGGAACGTGCAGTTGCAGAACCTGGGAGTGGAGTGTGCAGTTGCAGAACCTGGGAGTGGAGCGTAATGTTTCATGAAACAAATGACATATATGAATAATAAAAAGTGCAACAACACAGAACAGGTAGTCAGTGATCACATGCTGAAGTAACAGTCAGTGATCACATGCTGAAGGACATACTGAATATGAGATCAGATTACCTATAGACATCTTGGGATTGCCATAATAATGATCTGAGGACTAACTAATTAGTGTCAAGGCTACAGAAACCCCACTTTTTGTTGTCGTTGACACAGGAGATTTAGTCTGTTTCAAGGACACGGGATACAAAATTGTTTGTTACCTTTTCTTATAATCCTGAATGTGTTTTTAAATATTTAAAACAAGACTTGATCATTGACGTTACTGTTTTACTCATATGTTAATTAGGCTTTCTTTATATATGGTTCTACCGCCATTTGATAATTTATTCTCACAAATATAAAATATGTTTTACATAACTAAAAATTATTAAATAACTCAAATTCAAGCAGAACCCTTGAACACAAGATGCCCCGGCAGGTGGTTGAGAAACACTCTTGTACACAAGATGCCCTGGCAGGTGGTTGAGAAGCGCTGGCCTTATACATACTTGAATGTTTGTATTATGACAATGCAAAAAAATATTTTGCTACATTTTGTAAAACATATTTTCAATGATAGCACTGTGTTTACAGGGCATCAAGTTGGCACTGTGTTTACAGGGCATCAAGTTGGCACTGTGTTTACAGGGCATCAAGTTGGCACTGTGTTTACAGGGCATCAAGTTGTTGACACTGTTTACATGGCATCAAGTTGTTGACACTGTTTACATGGCATCAAGTTGTTGACACAGTTTACATGGCATCAAGTTGACACTGTGTTTACATGGCATCAAGTAGTTGTCACTGTGTTTACATGGCATCATGTTGTTGACACTGTTTACATGGCATCATGTTGTTGATACTGTTTACATGGCATCAAGTTGGCACTGAGTTGGATTGAGAGAACACACAGAATACTTCCAGATGACATGTTTATTCTATAAACAGAATTGATGTTGCTTATTCTATGACATGAAATGACAATGTAAACAAACAATGACAATGTAAACAGACGAGGTGGAGAGAGACAACTTATAACCCAGTCATCGTTATATTATAACATTTAGCTGTGGTTATCTTATAACACTTGCCATTGATGTAGAAAGATTGGGAGGGTTTGACAATTATATTGTTAGTATTATATTACTACTATTATTATTATTATTGATAGGTAAGTGCCTTGTATTAAGCAGGTAATATCATATTGTAAATGTCCCTCATATATTCATGTCCATCCACGTTTATTTTTGTCTTATTGATACACACAGGAAAATTCTGTCACACGACACTCTATGATTATGAAGTGACATCATTACACTCTGTGATCAAGTAGGCCCCATTAAGTGTTTGAAATTTTAGACATTTGTTAATCCACACCAAGAATTTGTTGGATGTTAATCAAGCCGTAGATAGGGGGGGGGGATGCTGACCCAAAACACCCCACCCCAATCAGAATAGGACATTTGGCACTAAGAATGTAAATACATATGAAAATGGCCAAATGACATTTTTAGTCAAATCTGTTCCTTACTGGAAATGAAGTGTATCTACAGCCCTGATGTTCTCTATACTTAGTTCTTCATGTTGTCTATACTTAGTTCTTCATGTTGTCTATAATTAGTTCTTCATGTTCTCTATACTTAGTTCTTCATGTTCTCTATACTTAGTTCTTCATGTTCTCTATACTTAGTTCTTCATGTTCTCTATACTTAGTTCTTCATGTTGTCTATACTTAGTTCTTCATGTTGTCTATACTTAGTTCTTCATGTTGTCTATAATTAGTTCTTCATGTTGTCTATACTTAGTTCTTCATGTTGTCTATACTTAGTTCTTCATGTTCTCTATACTTAGTTCTTCATGTTCTCTATACTTAGTTCTTCATGTTCTCTATACTTAGTTCTTCATGTTGTCTATACTTAGTTCTTCATGTTGTCTATAATTAGTTCTTCATGTTGTCTATACTTAGTTCTTCATGTTCTCTATACTTAGTTCTTCATGTTCTCTATACTTAGTTCTTCATGTTCTCTATACTGGAGACTTCTAAACTGCTGCCAGTTTAGTTTTTAATCCATGGAGAATTTA
The DNA here is from genome assembly GCA_034231615.1 of Meghimatium bilineatum. Lineage (NCBI taxonomy): Eukaryota > Metazoa > Mollusca > Gastropoda > Stylommatophora > Philomycidae > Meghimatium > Meghimatium bilineatum. The sequence goes on from CM067301.1 coordinate 1,328,255, forward strand.
ATGTTGTTTCTGCAACAGACTAGGCCTGCGCCTAATTCTACAGGTTTCCAGTTGTTTATACTTTACTTGATCGACTCTTAATCTGCACAGCTGTTAGCCACCACAAATGACAGCCTTCCTGTTCACTATTTGTGGTTGACAAAGTCACTGTAATGACGTAATTTCATGTACAGATGAACTTATTAGTGCTCTGGTTGTTAAGAACCAACTACAAAGTAAGCTTACATTTCAAAAAGTAAAAAAGTATACTTTATTCTTGTCACTAAATATGTCCTTGAATGCTACATGCAACCAATCAATGATACATGAAATCAATCAATGCTACATGGAACCGATCACTGAACATATGGCTGGGAGTTTGTGAACAATTAGTAAACATTGATAGAGAATATTGGAGTCCACAGAGATTTTTCTAGACGAATGTAGAATGTCATATGGACAGCTAAGTCAAGTTCTAGAAGAATGTAGAATGTCATATGGACAGCTAAGTCAAGTTCTAGAAGAATGTAGAATGTCATGTAGATAGCAAAGGAAAGTTCTAGAAGAATATGCTACAAGAGGCCAATGTGTGCTTCCTCTATCCAGTGTTGTGAGTGTACATGACTTAGATGGTTTGAACATGTATGCAGATGTGATTCCTTGTCAACAACAATACTGCAAGGAACGGTTGAGGGGGAAGAAGCAGAGGAGAGACCAAATAGAAGCTTGTAGTCAACATCAAGGACTGGACAAATAGATACATCTTACTCAAGTGAATATTGTTGACTAAATGTATCATTTATGAAATAGACAAATTATGTTTCTGGTTACTGTAGCTGAATACAGTAACTCTTATGTTCTTATGTAGATATTCCTTGTGTACATTTGTAAATATATAGTAGAGTTATTCGACCTTGAAGTTGGTTGAAATAAATAGTTTCTAAAAGTTCTATTAACCCTTTAGCTGTAACATTGTTCTCATTAACCCATCCCAGCTGCGCTAAAATATTACCTCAATGAATTTCCCCCCGTGTCCTACAAAAATAAGAGAGCTTCCACTGTACTGGCTTTTTATTGACACCACAAATTATATATTGTTTGGATGGGATATTTGAAAACATAATGATGCCTAGAGACTTCATATTTGACACATGATGATGCTTGGCGATTTCAGAGTGAAATCATTTTTAGCAATGACGGGGATAGAAAACCAAAAATGGTTTAACTTGTCAATAGCAGTCAGACTGAGTGTCAATAGCTGTCACATCGAATGTCAATAGCAGTCAGATTGTATCAATAGCAGTCAGATTGTATCAATAGCAGTCAGATTGTATCAATAGCAGTCAGATTGTATCAATAGCAGTCAGATTGTATCAATAGCAGTCAGATTGTATCAATAGCAGTCAGATTGTGTCAATAGCAGTCAGATTGAGGAACCAGTAAAATCATGTGCAACAGCTAAAGGGTTATGGAATAAATAGTAGGTTAAATCATTTTTATGTTCCATGTTTTTAATTCATTGTGCTTTCAAATAAAAGCATTCTACTGTAGAATGTGTGTTTGTGAATACATAAATACCTATATGTATGAGTATAGGGCCTACGTATGTGTGTGTATATATATATTGACACAGAATTAAAACAATAAAGTCATAACATTTAAAAAAATGTTGGATTCCCCACTGAAAAAGTATATACCCATAAACCTCCAGAAAAAGGTGGGGGAACAGTATATACCCATGAACCCCCAGAAAAAAGCACTGTGTAAATGTATACAGTATATATGTGTGTGTGTGTATATAGACCTACATGCTCGTCCTTCGTAATTGACAATATCATTCAGCTCAACTGGGATGATGATGATGTGACTAATGAGTGCCTGCAACTTTCTACCGCACTCTGAGCATATGAAGTGTATGTGGGAACATTAAGCATCTCTTGTCTATCTTCTAGTGCAATTTATTGCACAGCATCATATCTAGTGTTCTCTGCAGATGTCGGCACCACTCTTGATTCCATGACGCCAGTCAGATTGTACAAGACTTGCATGAATTTGTCTGTATGTTGAAGTGAGTCAGTGATGTCTAAAAAGTGTCTTTAAATGCTTCTTCTATCCTTCTGCCTTGCTGGAGTCAGTCTAGTTCTCCATAGAACAATGTTTTTGATAGACTGATTTTTCCATGTGGACTGTTTTCTGGCCAGCATGTCTGTGGCTTCATCAACATTGTGTGTATACTTACAGACTTAGATTTCATCAGTACTTCACTGTCTGCTACTTTATCCCACCAATGGAAGTTGAGTATCTTACGAAAGCAATTAGATGGGAATGGTTGAATGATCTAGAGTGTTTGGCGTATACTGTCCATGTTTCATAGGCATAAAGAAGTGATGCTATTACTGCTGTCTGGTAAACTGAGTTTGGTGGTAGTCGTTACTGCCCTTCTGTCCCGTACATTTTTGTTCAATTTTCCAGTGGTAGTCGTTACTGCCCTTCTGTCCCATACATTTTTGTTCAATCTTCCAGTGGTAGTCGTTACTGCCCTTCTGTCCCATACATTTTTGTTCAATCTTCCAGTGGTAGTCGTTACTGCCCTTCTGTCCCATACATTTTTGTTCAATCTTCCAGTGGTAGTCATTACTGCCCTTCTGTCCCATACATTTTTGTTCAATCTTCCAGTGGTAGTCGTTACTGCCCTTCTGTCCCGTACATTTTTGTTCAATCTTCCAGTGGTAGTCGTTACTGCCCTTCTGTCCCGTACATTTTTGTTCAATCTTCCAGTGGTAGTCGTTACTGCCCTTCTGTCCCATACATTTTTGTTCAATCTTCCAAATCTGGCACTAGCTGTCACTATTCTGTTGTTGATCTCCGTGTCTATGTTTACAGTTTGTGTGAGAGTTGCCCAGTTGGGTAAAACTATGGACTTTTTAACGTTATTCTTCTTTGATTTTTATATAGAAATTGAGTGTAGATTGTTTGTTGTGGGTGGGTTGAAACTATCACTATTTTCTTTGTCTTGATGGTGAAGTCAAGGTTGTCGCAGGCTTCTGCAAATTGGTTTAGGGTGATCTGCATATTGTTTGAAAAATTAGCAAACAGTGTGCAGTCATCTGCATAGAGGAGTTACTTGACAATTGTTGTTGCATTAGGCCTACATATGTATATATAGACCCTACAAAAGGACCTATAGACCTTACAGAAGGACCTATAGTCCTCTGAAAAGTGATAGATTGCTCTGGAAAACCTTGCCACCCGAGAGAACATGAGAAACACAAGCCTGAAGACAAAAGTCGAATTCCTGCCTGACAGCTGCATGGCAGAGCTGAAAAAAGTCTAATTCCTGAATGGCACAGCTGAAAAAAGTCTAATTCCTGCGTGGCACAAGTCTAATGGCATGTTTATCATTAAAGTTTGCAGGATATATATACAGACTCTACATACACACACATATAGGCAGCAGAGGTTTGTGCTGTGACATTATGTGTGTTGAATGTATGATGAAAGTGTGAGAATGATCCAAGCAATGTGTGGTATGGCTGATGTTTTGTGTAAAATGTGTGGTATGGCTGATGTTTTGTGTAAAATGTGTGGTATGACAATCTTACATGGCAGAGAAACAACATCAATATTCTTGATTAGAAACTAGTTTCACAGCACGTGAGGCATTCCCATAAGTGCTCCGCTCACCATTCCAGCAGCCATCTCAGTGAATGTACAGTCCCGGTTAGTTGATTGCGTGATCTTCAGGAACTTCCAAAAGATTTAAATTTCCTACCCTCCCCTCTAGATACCCAACAATCTTGATACAAACTACTGGAGATAGAAAGCTGTGCCCATAATCGACTACACCAACCGGCATGACGTGTGATATGTTGTCAAAATAATGGCTTCATGTGATTGTGTCACTTGTCTAGAAAATATGCTAGGATCTCATGTAAGCATACATCTTATCTCATGTAAGCATACATCTTATCTCATGTAAGCATGCACCTTACTTCATGCACTAGCTGAGAAACCATTTCCTAATTTTTGTATGTGATATAACAGTTCAGTTTAGGACACCACAAACCATCCAAGATTGTCATGCCGTCTGTAAACTTGATCTATGCATAGTCTTAGTTGAAGATGTTCCAGATCTAGTCTGCTGTCTTGAAGTTGTTGCTCAATCATTGTACATTGTTTATTCTTTGTGTATATGTTTTAGTCAGCTGTTAGTTGTTTATGTCATTCTCAATAATAGGCAAGACTGATGTCAAACTATAACAATTGTTTTTTTTTATTCATTTGTTTACGTTTTGGTTATTGTGGTCCTTGTTTTATTGCTATCCATGTTGTTTTGGTTATTGTGGTCCTTGTTTTATTGCTATCCATGTTGTTTTCAGTAACAGTGTTTTTCATTCCGTTCTCATTTTCAGTTTCTTTTGAAACAAAACCCGTTTCCATGACAACTTGTGTACATGTGTAAAACATGCGTATGTCATTGTCACCTTGGACATCGCACTGTTTAATATCTGTGTTCTAGTATCTCTATGATAGTACCATTGTTTTTATTGTTTGTTCACTGTTTGTTTTGTATTTTCTTGATAAAGACCTTACGGTTGAAACATTGAACATGTATGTATCATTTTGTTCATATACCACATAGTTCGATAGTCTTCATAAAAAAACTTGCTTTCAGTCAGTACTATGTCATCATCAAGTATCTCTGTAACAAAGGTTGGCTGTGACGGACCTCCAACATCTCGTCTTTTGCTTAGGTGTTGCACTCTGCTAGACTGTTAGAGAAAGTATTTTTTTTAAATATGGTGTTCAGAAGCCAGCTTTCCTGCACATTAATTTTTGTTTATAACACCTCCTGGTTTGTTTTCCTTGCTGTCCATGGTATTCTCAAAACTCTTCTATAGCACTTTAATTCAAATGATGTTATTCTCTTGACCACTGTTTTATTTAGTGTCCATGCTTAACATTCACATGTCGCCACAAGAAACACATGTTCGTAGTAAACGCAATTTGTTTACTAGAGCAATCGTCTAGAGAATTGAAATGAGTTGTACTGCCATTTTATTTGATCAATGACGCACATACCCATCGTCTGCTGAAAAAAAGTTGATTCAAATATAATAAATAGAAAAGCTAATAACAAAGACAAACACTCATTTCTTTCCTCAGTTTTCTGTTTCCAAATTTATTCCTAAATCCATACACCTATTAACATTACATTTCTTAGGCAATGTAATTCACAATTATGACAAATCAAGTTGCAACCAGCACACAATATGTATTTTTAACATTCTATTGTGAAAAAAAAACTGCCAAATTAGTTTATTAAATTATAACAAACCTATTAATTTTAATGTAATGGTTATGTAAAGTATCTGGTATATTATTGGTATTTTCAAAGATACACTACTACTTTTAGAATCAGGGGACTCTTAGTTAAAGATGGATTACTTTTAACTGTAATCAGAAATCTCTTTGATCACATATTCTTAGTTGTCTCGAGACAAGTCTCCCAACAAAGGAAAGTTCTATTCCAACTACACTTCTGAGATTCAGTGGGTTGTATTCGTGAATAGTGGTTTGAGGTTATGGAAATTTTCAAATTTAGAAAGTGTCCATTTTTGTGCCTAATCACAAGGATGTTCACGGCAATGAGATACTGGCAAGTTATGTCACCGTATGACGTGGCAGGGCAAACCGTATGACGTGGCAGGGCAAACCGTATGACGTGGCAGGGCAATGGACAGGGAAGAAATTGAGATCCTTATGAAAATTTGCAGAATCAAAACAATGAACAAGAGCAATAACTCTTCCATGTTAAGAATAAAGGAGCTAGGCTTGAAATGTGGTGTCCTCAGAGATATTATGGACTGGAAGAATATTTGTCAACAGTAAGAGAACAAGAGGACATGAACTGTCAATCATTGTATAGTTGTGGGTGAAGAGAAGATAGAAGCATCTTTTGTCATAGATGTATTCTAGGTTCTAGAGGGTTGTCATAGATGTATTCTAGGCTCTAGAGGGTTGTCATAGATGTATTCTAGGCTCTAGAGGGTTGTCATAGATGTATTCTAGGCTATAGAGGGTTGCAAACTCCCAGAACTTAGAAAATATACAACTAACAATAAGAGAACTGCACTCCAGCGGGCACCATCACACTTGTGATGTACCTGGAAATAAGAAAGCTGCCGGTAAAGGAAGACACATACATACGTGAAGGCACCAAAGTAAAGTCAAGCTATATTTCAGCAGAAGTTAAAACACAAGTACAGGAGATGCACTACCACTATACACACAGACATTCCACTATACACACAGACATTCCACTATACACACAGACATTCCACTATATTAAGGACAGAACGAAACAGACTGATAAAAATACACAGGATGTGACTGTGTGTTACATCACTGTGCGCACATGGAACACACTTCTTAACCTTTAGTGCGCTGCTGCCAGAGACTAAATTTTCAGCACTGTCCATGACTTGCAATGTCATTGCTATGCCCCTCTTTCAACAAGGAAATCATGATTGTGAACTAATGTTATTCAACAGGGTAACGCAGGAATCAAAAGTAGACATAATTAACTTCTTTTCTATTAGTTTTCATACCAATAAGTCGTGGGTTAGATATCCTGTGAATATTTATTTAGCTGCTTCTGTAATCCACCAAAATAATTTGAAATGATAGCAATTTTTTAAAGGAATATTTATAAGTAGGACTTTTAAACAAAGCTGATAATGTTAGTGAGATTGACATTCTTCGTTTGTTTTCCCAGACGATATTATGAACACATTAGTTTAGTTATGAAATAATAAAAATAGAATAGACCTAGGCATTTAGTGAGATAAAAACCTGTATTGAATATATCGAAGACGTAAATTAGATGATAATGTTAGTGAGATCAATGTGTTTTGTTTGTGTGGACTGGCAATATTATATACACGTTTGTTTGATGATGAAATGACAATAAAAATAGATGACAGGCATTTAGTAGCATTTCATTATGTCACATTACATGAACATATTTTACATGTGTCAATATTTCATTATGTCACATTACATGAACATATTTTACATGTGTCAATATTTCATTATGTCACATTACATGAACATATTTTACATGTGTCAATATTTCATTATTGTACGTACATGACACTCTATCACACTATTGTGAGATTTTGTGCATGTCACTTTTTCTCATATTTAATGCATGAATGACATGAAAACTTTACTCCTCAATATCCAAATGTATGTTGTACCTGTGGTAAAATGTTACTTATGACAGAAGAAATTCTAGCAAAAACTTATATGAAAGTTAGCCTGGTGTGAGCAGTGTTGACCTGCCAAACATTCAGTTCCTCATACTCCTCAATGCAGACATGAACCTGATCTGGCTTGAAACCTTTAGATGTGCAAAGCTCCATTACATCTGGTAACTTGACTGACTTGACTCCAGTAGTTGGTACCATATCCCGGATAATCTGATAAATCTGGTCAATTGGGTTCAGACTCCTGCAACAGATAAGAGTTTACGAGCTGTCAATCAAATAAATCACAAAAATGTGAACAAGAAAAAGTATAGCAGGTGGTGACAAGTGGGAGGGTTGCAATTCATGAACTATTTTATTTTATACACTCACTAAATATATGTTCTTCTTCTGCATTATTTCTCAAACTCCTGCAGATTAGCAGGATATAGTCCGGAGAACGGAATGAGTTATCATGGTTTACAGCATTGCTGCGATATCTGCGCATTTTGGCCTGACACAACCGACTTCGGCATACTAAATAATATGTTCAAATATCCATACATTATATGGAGTATATAAAATGAGTGCACATTACCATGTTTTATTGTTCTGGTCTGGCAGTTGATTTATCCATAACTAACAGATTCTATTTGAGCTATCTTCATGCAATCTGCATTAATTTTGCAAGAATCCCGCACTGCTTTATTTTATTTTGAAACTATTCTTTGCATGCAAAAGAAGGAAATTTAGCGAATATGTACATCCTGACATTACCAATAGAACACTTTGATACTATATCATATTAGTCTGCCGCCTTCGCAGTGACAAATTAGCTTTTTTTAAAATAAGAAATATGGTTTCAAATGTGTTCTGTGAATACTTGACTAATATCAAATGTGTTCTGTGAATACTTGACTAATATCAAATGTGTTCTGTGAATACTTGACTAATATCAAATGTGTTCTGTGAATACTTGACTAATATCAAATGTGTTCTGTGAATACCTGACTAATATCAAATGTGTACAAGCTTTATTCAAAATTTAAAGATTTGAAGTTACTTCTATAGTCCATTCACTTTCTCATGAACATGTTTGACATATCTCACCCCATCTGTACACAAATGTAGAATGTTAGCAGTACATGTTTGTGTTGCATGAGAGTTATGAGCTTACAACCGGCAAGTCCATAAGTGCTCAGATCACAGTCTCAACAAATCATCAGAGTGTAACAGTCTTCAGCGTACATTCTTAAACTCCCGCTGAATTTCTCTTGTAGCAAGAATAGGGCCCTACTAGATTTCCAGCAGGATGTAGTCCAGAGAATGGAAATGCGTTGTCGCCGTTTTGTTTTTGGTGCAAAAATTGCCGGACACACCTGTTATTGGCGGAGTGTGTAGCATTCAACAAATTTATCAGAGTGTAGCAGTCAACAAATTTATCAGAGTGTAGCAGTCAACAATTCCAGTTTGATGCAGATTTCTCAAGTTAATATCTCACCGCTGCACAAGACATCAATCTTATTTAAACTGCAATAATATATTATTGGACATAAGAATATTCCAGTGGCACTGTTGTTCCTGGTTTTGTCTCCCCTCCCAACTTGTTATTGTTAGGTATTTTTGTCTTAAAATATTACAATGTGGCAACCAACACTCATTGTATTCGATTGGAAGAAGTTAACTTGTACTGATATGGATGGCTTGGTTAGTTTCTTCATTATTTAGGTGAGACTTTTGGCTAGATTTTCTCTTCTGGAACTTCCAAAATACCAAATGTAAGAATTATTGAAACTCCATGTACTGGAGAATACGTTGTGCAATACTTGAATTCAACCTAATGTCATCTTCGTCTGTAGGCATTATGCTACCCTCAACCTAATGTTGTCTCTGTCACTGTTTGCAGACATTCTGCTACCCTGAACTTAATGTGCAATGAATGAAATTATAAGCATAACTAAGTTCATACTGACCTGGTTTGAGTATCATGCATAGAATTAAGGGAGTCGCGAGACATCTCCATCAATCTCATGGCCTCATTCACATCTTCCTTTTCTACAGTGTCAGCCAGTCTCAGACGTGCAAGAGCTGTAGCTAAACGTAATATGGCCAAGAGTGTACGAGCTGAGGTAAAGGTCATGTCTTTGTTATTGCGAGCTTCCTTTCTCATTTCAACATAAGCACCTGTAATATAGTCTGACAAAGACTCTGGAACTGTTGGGTTTCTTGACTTGCAAAGACTGATGTAACGTCTGAAACAAAGGAAGGAGGCAGTTACAAATCTAGAAAATAATGATTAACTGGCAAACTGTAACCACATAAATGATGATCAAACATAAAAGTCCTCTCTATAGTGTTACAGCCACTTTGATAGGACTATAAGCCAAAGACTTTAATAAACGCAAATTTGAATATTTCCAGAGCACAAATGAAGGTAAATATAGTAATTGAATTTCCAGGTCTCTCTTTTCTTGACCACCATGCTTCCTTGTCTAATCTTGACCAAGGATCCTGAAATTTCTAATCCTGATGACCAAGGATCTTGAAATGTCTAATCCTGATGACCAAGGATCTTGAAATGTCTAATCCTGATGACCAAGGATTCTGAAATGCCTAATCCTGATGACCAAGGATCCTGAAATGTCTAATCCTGATGACCAAGGATTCTGAAATGCCTAATCCTGATGACCAAGGATCCTGAAATGGTAATGGAAGTGATCTCTACCTTGAATGGATCTAGGGACTGTCCAATATCCCAGCTGCAGCGAGTGTCCTGCAAACTGGACATCCCATCAAGTCAGAACATGTCATACTCTTGAGATATTGAAAGAAGTTAAGAAGAATCATTGTGAATCTAGAAATTTGATACTGGGGCATAGGATATAGAATGTGACATGACCTCAGCAAATGCTCAATCACTGAGTGAAAGATCAAGACTTGTAAACATGAACATAACATTCAGTAAACTCTACACTATAATTCTAGCTTCTAGCAGTCGCCAAAAAGTGTATCCCAAGGGGAAAGGTCAGAAAAATATAAACATTGAACAACTTAACTGGCTGTTAAACTGAAAGCCGTTAAATAGGCCAGAAAGAAGGTTGAAAAACAACCGTATAACCTTAAAATAAAACAGAATACAACAGATGGATAGCAAAGGTAAGCTATATCACAAACAAAAGACCTGGAGAGAAAAATGTAGCAAATACATCTAACAGATGTCCGCCTTCAATTTCAATGGTTTAAAATCAATATAACTGTCAAACAAAGAAACATCCAATTCAACTGTACACAGTAGAAAACATGCTATGTAGTATATGATCATTATTTGTCAATGTACTCAAAGATACGACGACTAAGTTTATATATTCATATATTGGTTATGTCAATTAAAATTCATTTATCATAAATAGAAAAAAAAGGAACATAAAACAACAAAATAATGAATGTGTACCTCATAAGTTTCATATCCAGTGGCTGGAATGTGAGAGGTGGGTGCACATTATGTTGGTGCACGTATGTAATATGCTGGGCCAGCCTGCAGATTAGAAAAATTACGTCTATGTGAGAAATCATATATTCACAAGCTCTTCTTCTTTAGCGTTCATTCTCAAACTCCCGCAGCATCTCTCTTGTAGCAGGACAATGGTCCTACTAGATTTCCAGCAGGATGTAGTCGAGAATACAACTGCTTTGTGTAGGCGTTTAATTTGCGACATTGGCCCGACACATTCGTCTTCGGCGGCCTAACAGTATATATCTTCAGCAGTATATATATATTTACACGTTCAATTATCATGCATATTTTAAAAAGGAGCATGATGTTATTTGTGTGCGCTTTAGGCTGGTTTTCTTGTGCAGAGGGTACACAATGTACTCTTTCATTTATGCAGCAAGAAGTTATGCAACCTACTGAATGTAAATATTGCCTAGAAAATGACCACAGCTAACAAATGCTGGGTTAATAGATTCATCTTCTGCATTCGTTCTCTAATAACCAACACGAGAGTTCGTGTGGTTTTTACCAGGGAGCAGGAGGTATGTTGTGCTGTCAGTTTCACAGCAGAGCTGCGTTATTTTGCTACTTCCAGCTCAGCACATCCATTTTCTGCATGGGTTAATAGTTATATCTTGAATAGGAGATGCTAACAGTTTATTATAATTACATAGATTGCTTTATTTGATTTGCCATTTTATTGTAAATATGCGTGATAGTTGTTTTACCGCCAAATATGGATGTGTTGGGCCATTGGCACAAATAAAACGGCGACAGAACGCATTTCCATTCTCTGGACTATATCCTGCTGGAAATCTAGTAGGATTATTGTCCTGCTACAAGAGAGAACCAGAGGGAGTTTGAGAACGAACGCTGAAGAAGTCTTATAGTAATGAATGCCGTTTCAGAAAATATACTTTCTGTAAACTTGACATCTTTCTGTAAATGAGTAACAAAATATGCACTCTCACTGTTTGTGCAACTTGTTAGGGGGCTTATGAATGCATGTTTAGTCCCCGCAGGGAGGCATTCGAGTGGTGCAGTATCTGTCCGATCTGTTGACCCATCTGTGTAATTGTACAACTAGCATGCACCGTGACCTAGGAATCTGCTACAAAAGGACAAAGGTGCAATGTCTGCTAACCTGCGCCTCAGAGCATACATATTGATGAAATATATTCATTCATTTTCCTGTTGCGCTGACGTTAGTGCATAGGGCAGATCTCTACAATTCTGTCTGTTCAAAAGCTATTCTGTGCAGTTCTTGAATAGTATGAATTTTGGTTGTTTTACATTCTCTAAGTATTGTTCTTCTGAGTGTTTCTTTTGGTCTACCCCTGGATCTTTTGCCTGTAGGCATCCATTCAAGAGATTGATGGTGTATTCTGTTGTCTGCGCGTAGGACGATATATACTTCTGGGCTAACTAGTTCATCATTCATCTGTTAGATCTGTTGATAAATCTGAAGTTCTGCCACATCTGGTATTCCCCATCACAAAAGGTGTAATGTTCGTCAACCTGAATGTCTTCATTCATGACCACCATTTAACAGAAGACAACATTAAGAATTTGAGACGATTTTTATCACGTTGTCAGCAACTATCAACGACATGTTGTCAGCAACCATCAGCGACATGTTGTCAGCAACCATCAGCGACATGTTGTCAGCAACCATCAGCGACATGTCAGCAACCATCAGCGACATGTTGTCAGCAACCATCAGCGACATGTTGTCAGCAACCATCAGTGACATGTTGTCAGCAACCATCAGTGACAGGTTGTTAGCAACCATCAGTGACAGGTTGTTAGCAACCATCAGTGACAGGTTGTCAGCAACCATCAGCGACATGTTGTTAGCAACCATCAGTGACAGGTTGTCAGCAACCATCAGCGACATGTTGTCAGCAACCATCAGTGACATGTTGTCAGCAACCATCAGCGACATGTTGTCAGCAACCATCAGTGACATGTTGTCAGCAACCATCAGTGACAGGTTGTTAGCAACCATCAGTGACAGGTTGTTAGCAACCATCAGTGACAGGCTGTTAGCAACTATCAGTGACATGTTGTTAGCAACCATCAGTGACAGGTTGTCAGCAACCATCAGTGACATGTTGTTAGCAACCATCAGTGATAGGTTGTCAGCAACCATCAGTGACAGGTTGCCAGCCTACCTCTTTCTATTTTCCTTAGTAGCCTCTTACACATGACTGGACAGTCAGTGGTTCTATTCTTTGTACCCTGAACTAGAATTCCAGGCTCTAATGCTACATGAGTGATACATATTATATATATAATCTTCTTCTTCTGCGTTCGTTCTTAAACTCCTGCAGATTAGCAGGATGTAGTCCAGAGAACGGAATGGTTGTGTCATGGTTTACAGCATTGCTGCGATATCTGCGCCTTTTGGCCTGACAGATCCACCTTCAGCATGGCTTTGGGTCACTGACCCTACATGGAATGGGACAGCCAACTCCATCCCATAACCTCCTTAGTCGCCTTTTACGACATGCCTGGAAGGTAAACAGTGTTGCTATTCTTTGCTCCCCTATATATATATATATATATATATATATATATATATATATATATATATATATATATACACAAACACACCCTTCACAAAAACTTTAAAAACTAGTAGCTGGAAAGAATCAACATTTAAAAAAATTATATTCCATATCCAATTGATTTTTCTAATTCAACATATGCTGCATGAGCCACCAATGATTAGTGTTAAATTCAACAAGCATACTGAAATACAAATATACCAGCGGTATAACCAGGCTCTCTTTTCTTTTGGGTCTACCACACAGCGGCGTCTAATTTTAATAACCACAAAATGGATTCCAAATTGTTGACGGTAAACATCTCTACTTTGAGTGGATCTGGGACCTGCTTAATGTCCCAGCTGCAGTGATAGTGTCTTGAGTGGATCTGGGACCTGCTCAATGTCCCAGCTGCAGTGATAGTGTCTTGAGTGGATCTGGGTCCTGCTCAATGTCCCAGCTGCTGTGATAGTGTCTTGAGTGGATCTGGGCCCTGCTCAATGTCCCAGCTGCAGTGATAGTGTCTTGAGTGGATCTGGGTCCTGCTCAATGTCCCAGCTGCTGCGATAGTGTCTTGAGTGGATCTGGGTCCTGCTCAATGGCCCAGCTACAGTGATAGTATCTTGCAAATTGACATTGCACCCAGTCAGAACATGTCCTAATCTTGAGATATTGGAAGCAGGGTCAAGAAAATTCATGAGGAATCTAGAAATTCGATGCTGGGGAGAATCGTGGAGGCATAGGATGCAGGATGTGACAAGGACACAGCAAATACTTGGTCATAGAATGAAGGATCACATCCTGCCTCTTGAGTTATTGTGACCAGAAGAAATTGCGGACATAATTTAGCACAGGGGGAAAGTCATTTGAGAAATAATTTAGCAGAGGGAAAGTCATTGGGGAAATAATTTAGCACAGGGAAGAAGTCATTGGTTACTCAGAACAATATAAAGGATTAAAAATGACATTTCACAAACCTCAAATCATTTTCTCTATCTGCCTTGTCCTGTATCAACCACAAGAGATCAAATCGGGACAACAGAGCTGCAGGCAACTGGATATTCTGTTCCACGGATTTGCGTGGATTGTAACGGCCATATGCAGGATTTGCTGCAGCCAATATCGACACCCTGGCATTCAGACTTGTCATTATCCCTGCCTGATAAAATTATTTTATATTCATGTTTTTAAAAAGTCACAATGTGGATTGTAGTAACTGACAGGTGTGAGAAAACAAGTCAGTGACAGTTTACAGTAGAAGTAACACTATCATGTGCACAAGTTCAACCAATGAAATTTGAGGCATGAAATTGGTACTTCACTTCTAAAATATATGCCATTAACTTCCTGTTTTTTCCACGTTATGTACTTGTCGCTATGTAATATATACCCCCCCCCCCCTCATATAGCAGTGCTACTAAAATGTGAGATTGCTAACATTTCAGAATGCTGCCGCCATGACGTGGGAGGTACTTGTGTGTGTGTGTGTAATACAGATTACACACAATCTAGAGCGCACTCATTTCTCATTACCAAATATTTGAGATGTTGACAAGCCACAATAAATTTTTTTTATATAAACTGTAACATTTTATAAATTTATCTCTTGGCATAATTTTCTAATTCATACTTTCCCTAAAATATGAAGATGTCATGGAAAGAATAGGTATAATACCTTGCACAAAATACATAGAAAGACAACAGATCAAGTGGTATGGCCACATTATGAGAATGCATCACATGTTTACAGGCACATAACCAAATGAGAACAGGGTACAAAGCTAGAGGAAGACCACGAAAAAGATGGATAGAAAATGTCAGGGACATCCTGAACAAACATGGTCATAGCACAGCCGAAGCCACAATTTGGCTCTAGAACGCAATATTGATCTCTATCTTAACAGTAAGAGTGTATAACAAACCACCTGGGGAAAGACAATAGACATCTCTCAAACATAATCCAAATTCCAGAATTTACTGTCAAATTCACTCTAACCGGAGATCGTGGTGACTGGGTTACTAGAACCGCAACCTCCACTATATATTGATGGTTGTGTAGCTCTGATATAACCAAACTGGACTATTGTCCGCGGTTGAAAGAAGCGTACCTCACCATTAAGAGGTACATTTTAATTAAACGCAAAAAAAAAACTGTTAAATGTGTTTATGCTAAAATGAAATCTCAACCAATACTAGGCATTCAGTAAAGGATGTTTGCAGGTCTAGCAAAATGGAGCCAATGCTAGGCATTCAGTGAAGGATGCTTGCAGGTCTAGCAAAATGGAGCCAATACTAAGCATTCCGTGAAGGATGTCGCAGGTCTAGCAAAATGGAGTTTGTTGCTGACACACAGACCGATTATTATTGTCACTGTCTGACAGTGTCCAAAGAAGAGCAGTTACAATAAATCATACTGACCTTAGCAATTGAGATTGTCTGTTGCTCCATGACTTCGTGAATGGCTGTTCTGTCAGCGTCCATCATTTTATCAAACTCATCAATGCAACACACACCCTGGTCAGCCAGAACAAGAGCACCACCCTCCAACATCATCTCTCCGGTGATAGGATCTTTCATCACTGATGCTGTAAGGCCAACACCAGATGAGCCCCGACCAGTCGTGTACTGACCTGGAAGACAGCATTACTTAACATTTGAACACCAGTATATGTCAGGTTTTATATTATTTGAACATAAGCACATGCAGGAAGGTCTTATATAGTATTCATTTACCCATGTCATATCTGAAGTAACATTTTTTATGTTCATGTCATTGTAGCATTGAGGTCTTCTGGCACATGATGATATTGAAATGTTTGTGGTTCTCTAGGAATGTCCATACCTGTGCAGTCTGTGTGCTGTCGTTTTTTTGCCAGTCCATATTCATAGTAGCTTGGGAATATAGTCGACTAAAAACACATCTTCTTTAGGGGTGAGATGTGGTCAAAGACTGAGTACTTGTTGACTAAGTTGTGAGGTGAGTAGGAGTCATCCAAGTGGAACTGGTTGAAATGTTTATGTTTTCTTGGTCACCAAATAGGTGCGTCATGTATATTCTGCCCATTTTGTTAGTATTTTTGTCTCATCAAATAATGTTTCCTTTCTTCTTCTTCAGCGTTCATTCTCAAACTCCCACTGGATCTTTCTCGTAGCAGGACAATGTTCTCAAACTCCCACTGGATCTCTCTCGTAGCAGGACAATGTTCTCAAACTCCCACTGGATCTCTCTTGTAGCAGGACAATGTTTTCAAACTCCCACTGGAGCTCTCTTGTAGCAGGACAATGTTCTCAAACTCCCACTGGATCTCTCTTGTAGCAGGACAATGTTCTCAAACGCCCATTTTGTTAGTATTTTTGTCTCATCAAATAATGTTTCCTTTCTTCTTCTTCAGCGTTCATTCTCAAACTCCCACTGGATCTTTCTCGTAGCAGGACAATGTTCTCAAACTCCCACTGGATCTCTCTCGTAGCAGGACAATGTTCTCAAACTCCCACTGGATCTCTCTTGTAGCAGGACAATGTTTTCAAACTCCCACTGGATCTCTCTCGTAGCAGGACAATGTTCTCAAGCTCCCACTGGATCTCTCTTGTAGCAGGACAATGTTCTCAAGCTCCCTCTAGATCTCTCTTGTAGCAGGACAATGCACCTACTAGATTTCCAGCAGGATGTAGTCCAGAAAATGGAAATGCGTTGTCTCCATTTTACTTACGCCAATGGCCAGATACATCCGTCTTCGGTGGATTTTTCCAATGTTGTGGGAATTTAAAACTGGAAAATATGCAGCCACCCAGACTTTTCTATTTGTGATCTTTATTTCTCTATTGAAGTCGCATCTCTATTTCTGTGCATTGATTCTAACCATTGTTCTTTTGTTGTTCTGCACATGTTACATATCTCTTGGTCGATCATAGAATATTTTTCAGTATTTTGTGCTCCTTTCTGAGATTTTACCTAGTATTTTATCCATTATTCATGTTTGTTCTTGATTTTTCTCTGTAGTAAATTTCTTATTTTAATGCTATTACTTATGCTAATCCTATTTTCTCTTCTTGATTCTCTATTCTGTATTGTTGTTCCATAAGATATTATCATTAGGTGTTCATACATGTTCTTTATTGGTAAACTGTATTTCTGCTGATGTATCAGTTTCAGTGCTGATGTTGTCTACCTGTGCATCTTGGTATCAGTTTCAGTGCTGATGTGTCTACCTGTGCATCTTGGTATCAGTTTCAGTGCTGATGTTGTCTACCTGTGGATATTGCTTACCTTGTTGTCTTGTGGAAGAGTTTTACATGAATTTTGAACGACACTGGATTGTGGTCAGATTTGATATCAGCTCTTCAGTATGTCTTAGTATTATATTGTAGAATAGTTTATCTCTTGATATCTTCTAAAGTATATCAAACACTCCGCACTTATGCCATCTAACACTGTGTTGTTCGTCCATTGTAGCAGACAATGACCATACAGCTCAACAGATGAAGATATCTGCGGTGTGTCCCACTGTGACTAATGAGTCCTATGAGTATCTGGAATTTTTGACCGCACTCTGAGCATGCCTGAGATAATCTGTAGGACTTTGAGCAGTTCTTGCTTTTCTTCCAGCATGTGTTTTTATTGCGAATTACACTATAAAACCCACTCGACACATAGTAAACTATAAAGCCCCTTTGACACATAGACACTCTGCAAATTATAAAGCCCCTTTGACACTCTGTAAACTATAAAGCCCCTTTGACATATAGACACTGTATTTTCCTCCATTTTGGTTGCATGTCTTTGGCCATTTGGGTCGCATTGGATTTAAACAGCTACAAGGAGTCATTGGCTTTAAATAGTTGCAAGGAGTCACTGCAGTTCACTTTTTTATGGGTTATAGATTTCATTATCAGTCAGTTTGCAATAATTGTTTACCTGAGTGTAAAGTGCTGTAATACAAACATTTAATTGTTTACCTGAGTGTAAAGTGCTGTAATACAAACATTTAATTGTTTACCTGAGTGTAAAGTGCTGTAATACAAACATTTTAATTGTTTACCTGAATGTAAAGTGCTGTAATACAAACATTTTAATTGTTTACCTGAGTGTAAAGTGCTGTAATACAAACATTTTAATTGTTTACCTGAATGTAAAGTGCTGTAATACAAACATTTTAGACAAACTTACTGCGGTGTGCCAGCCTGTCAATGTACGAGAGAAGCTGAGATTTAGCCACACCTGGATCTCCCATCAAACAAATGTTGATACTGCCTAGAAAATAGAAAGTAACAAACAAATTAACTTACCATGAAAATAGAAAGTACAAACAAATTAACTTACCAAGAAAATAGAAAGTACAAAAATGAATCAGTATCATCAGGTCCCATGCCAGCTAGCATAGGCGATCATGGCTCTCCACAGCTCTCTGTCTCCAGTATTACGTATCAGAATCATTGTTGTCACCAATGTTTGCAGCCACAACAAACTATGAACTACATGATGTCACCAATGTGTGCAGGTAAGAGGATTAGTTTTATTTATGAGGTGCTGCCTTGGGATATCGAAATCTGTTATTTCAGTCCTTGATGTTGCAATCATTTATATTTAAACAAAATGTCAAAGTTATCAGACTTACCTCTGATTTTCATCCCTTTGGGTGATCTGTCCATACCTCCAACCAGCAACAGCAGTAGAGCTTTCTTGACATCAGCATGACCATAAATCTCTGGAGCTATACTATTGGACAATTTGTCGTAAAAGTCATCCTCTGGAGAGGTAAAACATGAGTCATGAAATCAAGTTATCAACCATGGCTGACATTTTTAAAATCAAGTTATCAACCATGGCTGACATTTTTAAAATCAAGTAATCAACCATGGCTGACATTTATTTCCACATTTTGTCCTTTTTTTAATCTTATCTTGTAATGGTTTTTTTAGTGAAAGTTATACAAGATTTTATGTTTAGTTGATCACCTGATCATCATCATCATTATTTAACACCACAAACATCTATTAATCAAATCTACTTCGATACATCTCTGAATATATCTGCAATTACTTGACAAGTGACAGTTTCAATTCTCTTTTGATAGACAAACATAGCTTTCAATCCATAACAATCGTTTCTTGCCACGCTCGCATTTCAAGTCCAGCTGCTTTATTCTGAATATGGACAAGTAATCATCATGTGTTAATTTGACCATGCAGTTTCTCATAAGGAGTTCAATGTCTCAACGGTCCATTGCCCCAACAGTCCATTGCCCCTGTCACTGAAGTGGTGACAGAATGTACCAGCATATCTATCTCTCATTGTCCCGAATGACAAGGCACAAACATGAATATGATTTCCTTCTTCACACATTCTCTGTCCAACTTTGACTTTTTACACATCTAGTTCATGAATACAGCCTGCTTGTTTTTGTCTGAGCGTGCTGAGTTGCGGAGAATTCATACACATTGCCCTGTTTTTCTAGTCGTGTTGAGTCGCTGAGAATTCATACACATTGCCCTGTTTTTCTTCTAACTTAAGGTCTTGGTCACTACCATAATCTTCATAGTCATTCAACTTGTCTTGGTGCCAGTTCTACTCTTCTCTCTAATAATCTGCTCTAGACACTGAGTTGTGAAGAATTACACGTGTTTAGTGACGTAAGCATTACTGTATATAATCATATCAACTTACATGGAATACCCACTAATCAATGACTGCACTAGAGATTTATAGCAATAGGGAATTACTTCTTATTTTCTATATCCATGGTTATTACCACAGAGAATTAATTATGTGTCTACAGGGATACCTAGTTCTGCAACAAGTGTCTTCACAAATTTCCCCTCTCTAGTCTATTACTTTCCCACTTTGTATTTTAGTATGCAGTGGGCATTTGGCGGCTGAGAAACATGGGGATGATAAAAATAAAAAAATGATGACAATTTTGTTTACAAGATCTAAGAACATTATATTTGGCTACCAGCTACGAGTTTCAACTCCTCGGGCGTCAAGTCACGAGCATCTGTAAGATCATCCTCAGTCTTGTTCATCTGTATGACTCTCTGAAAGCAGAGATAAAAATGACACGTAAAATACAAGACCATTTCGCTGTTACAAATTCCTTATTCTCAAGTCAAGTCATGCACTTATATATCAATACACTCAATAAATTGTACTGTGGTCATTGGCCATGAGACAGGAGCGCACAACCTGTCCAATCTGTTTCATATGGGTATGTCATTCTTGTGATACAGTGGGAAGTTCTGTAACATAATTTTTGTTTTCTCCTTATTATCCATAGGGCACAGATTGGGGGGGGGGGGGGGGGGGGGTGTGTGTGTGTGTCAAGTCCAACAAAATTTCTACACATTTGTGTATAATCAGGAATCCATTGGATAACTAGATACTGCTTTCACTTGTTTAATTCAATCTGATTTTATGGCTTTCTGTGGTTGGGTACTGGAGATTTGGTATAGATCAGTTAGCAAAATAATTGTTGCACATGTAAATAAAGTAGCAAATAATGAATATAATCATGTTTTTGTTGTTCTTGTATGTGTGATATGACAGTTGTAAAGTTGACAATTTGGGGCAGAGAGAGAGAGAAATCTCAAAACGCCATTTAAAATATTCCAAATATAATTTCTTGACAACCCTAATATTTGAGCAATGTGTGGCAACACTGATAAAATTCTCCTACATACCTATTCCTGTTGTATATATGATGTTTCATATCCAAACTAATATAATATGGACTGAATAAACTAATAAAATGTGAAGAAATCACATACAATGTCTGTTCGTTTAAGACTAGACGTAGCCGGGCATTCTACATCATATGAGCTTAACTTCGTGTGATTCTGTGCTGATGATACATTCTGGTCCAAGAGATTTTAGATAATCATTGTGAGGCACCAATATTAATTGTTTAAAACACTTAGATTTAGTTCTGCATTTATATTTATGTTGTCTTCTTGATAGGGGTTTTGGTGCACAAGGAGAAGAAAGATTGCTTGTCCTTACTAAATGGGTTATTTTTGAAGGAGGACAGCTGTTGCATTCCACAAAGTATTCAGAAAACTGGTTTTCTAAGTGGGTTTTTTGTTCGCAAATTGTTTACACTGCAGCTTTGAGGGTGGTTTTCCCAACTCATATTTAGCAGATATGGTTTTGGCATCTCTTCTATCTTGTAAGAATATTAAAAAATCCAAGTACATCATTGTTATTATTGAGGTAGATCTCACGGAACATGTGATCCTAGATTGTATCTTTGTGAAAATTGTACAGCTGTTCTTCATGTTGCACTATAATATTCTAAAGAAGTTTTCACGTTTGTAAACATCAATAAACTATATTTGAATGATAAATCAATGTATCTATGAAAATGACAAAGTGATAAGTTACTTTGTACAATTAATCAGTACAATACTTACCGGTACATGAGCTTCTAGTGATAGTTACTTGTACCAGTACAATTAACCAGTAAAAGTGATAGCTACTTACATGAGCTTCTAGAAAAGTTTCAGAAAGTAATCCCTGAGCTATTTGTTGGAAACCCTGACGCATAAGTGGAAGGAAGATCTGATGGTCGTTAAGAAGCAAAACTGATCGCATAATTTTAATTAGACGCACATAATAAACTGATAAAATAATAATACAACAAAATTGGAAATAAATTTTTTTAATTAATTCCTAAAAGAAACACGGTTATAAGCAGATATTATTGCACTCCAGCAAACCCACAGGGTTTTTTAATCTCCCCTAGCAGACGATAAGCTCATGCACGCTGATCCGCAGGTTAAGCATTCTCATTCCTCCCTGCAGCCATCCAGTTGTTCTACTACCACACTTAATACCAGATTTTTCAAATCTCTTGATAGACCTATCATCAATACATCATCATCATGTGCCATGCCGGCTGGCGTAGGAAATCATGAATCTCCACAGCCCTGTATCTCCAGTATTATGTGTCAGGATCATTGTTTCCCTGCCGTGCCAGGTTAAGTGAATACTTTTCATGTTTGTCGCGCAATGCCTCTTTCGTCTGTTGTAACTGTGTTTTCCACACCTGTCTCATGTGGCCAAAAAATGAAAATCTTTTTCTTATATTATTGTCAAAGCTCCGTCTATCAACTATTGCATGCATCATGTTTTCACTGTATTTCTTCTTCAGTGTTCATTCTCAAACTCCTACTGCATATCTCTTGTAGCAGGACCATGGTCCTATTAGATTTCCAGAAGGATGTAGTCCAGAGAATGGAAATGCGTTGTGTCGCCGTTTTATTTGCGCCAATGGCCCGACACATCCATCTTCGACTGAGTTTTCACTGTATAAAGAAATAGGTCTGGTGAAAGTACACATCCCTGTTTAACTCCTTGTTTTATTTGTTGGAAGGGGCCAAATTGATTTCCTACTCTTACTGCTGCTGTTTACTGCCTGTACATGTTCTTGGTGATTCTTAAATTCTTACTATTGATGTTTGAATTCTCTAGCAAGTTTATAACTTCACTATGTTTAACTTTATCAAATGCTTTCGTGACGTCTATAAAACATAGGTACAGGTCTGTTTTACCTCTATAGAATCTCTTTATTAGTGTTCTCAATATATATATAGTAGTGTTGGTACCTTTGCCTTCTACGAAGCCACATTGCTGGTACCTTTGCCTTCTACGAAGCCACATTGTTGGTACCTTTGCCTTCTACGAAGCCACATTGTTGGTACCTTTGCCTTCTACGAAGCCACATTGTTGGTACCTTTGCCTTCTACGAAGCCACATTGTTCTGAACTTATTTCTGTTGATATATTATTTCTCACTCTCTTCATGATGATTCTGAGAAGTATTTTTGTTATTTGGCTCATGAGGCTGATCTCGATAACCATACTCATACCTGATGATGTTGTTATTTCATATGATCAGCTGTTTCTTTGAATTTACCAACAGCATTATCCATAAAACCCCAAACAGATCTCTCCCCCCAACACAGATCCACTGGTGAACACAATGACAACATTATTTCCAGCATTATTACTGCATAAATTTGGCGTGACTTGAATATTTTTCTTTTTGATCATTCAGGATATTTCCATTGCATGCTGCTGGTTGCTTTGGTGATCCAGGATGTTTCCATTGCATGCTGGCTGTTTTGCTGCATGGCTCGAAGTAGTAACACCATGTTTTGCTGCATGGCTCGAAGTAGTGACACCAATGCTGTATTCACGACAGAATTGCATGATCGCTCCTCACATAGTAACACTGCAAATGGTTCAAACTACATCCCCATTACTTTCCCTTAAGGTTGTAAGTCAATAACCTTGGTATCCACTGAGAACACACCTTCCGATACTTTAGTTTCTTCCGAACCATCATTTGAACAGTCTAATGACAGAATGTATCAGCTAGCAAACTCTAGCGGTGGTCAACCCGTATTGCTGCATCTATCTTTGAGAAGGCTTCTGTCACATGTTTCTGAACCAGTCGCAGAAGATCATTCGATACCTGTTACCCTTCTCGAAACATTCTTGTCTAATCCGTCACTGTTGTCT
Source organism: Meghimatium bilineatum (assembly GCA_034231615.1). Lineage (NCBI taxonomy): Eukaryota > Metazoa > Mollusca > Gastropoda > Stylommatophora > Philomycidae > Meghimatium > Meghimatium bilineatum. Next base: position 1,352,044 of record CM067301.1, read on the forward strand.
TCGACACACATTTCCCACCATACACCGCCTGCTATCTTTGATGAATGTTGGTTGGTCGATATCCTTCGGCTGTAAGAGACTAAATTACTGCTTGATCCATTTTGACTGATCATGTTGTCGCTGCCGGCACCAAATATACGAAGAGAATAACCATGCGAAAATTTGTTTGTGGGTGTGTGCTTATTACATTAGTGAAGACATCTTCATGTTCCTCGCATGCTGGTATATGTGGCAAGAGCATGGGTGGGTTTCCCTCAATATGTCTTACATATATATAGATCAATTAAACTATAATCAACATCAAAGCACATTGGAAAGGATACGCCAGTGACGCTGATGTGGTCTCCAGGTTGGGCTTTGCGAGTTGTCTCGCCTCTGCAGTAGACAGTCATAGACCGTGGTATGTTTCCAACAGGAACTTGATCACTCTGTAACAGATAGTGTAGAAATCGATAGAGCTTCTTATAAACTAATAAGTCTCATCTATACCAAGCTTGAAGTAAACTAATAAGTGTCATCTATACCAAGCTTGAAGTAAACTAATAAGTGTCATCTATACCAAGCTTGAAGTAAACTAATAAGTGTCATCTATACCAAGCTTGAAGTAAACTAATAAGTGTCGTCTATACCAAGCTTGAAGTAAACTAATAAGTGTCGTCTATACCAAGCTTGAAGTATCAATATAAACTAATCATAATTGTCATTTAAACAAAGCATTCACTTTGACAGACAAATTCCAGATTTTATACAGAAGTACTCCGCCGAAGATGGATGTGTGCGGCCATTGGCGCAAATATAACAGCAACATAATGCATTTGGATTCTTTGGACTACATCCTGCTAGAAATCTAGTATGACCATGTTCCTGCTACAAGGGAGATAAAGCTGGAGCTTGAGAATGATCGCTGAAGAAGATACAGATGGACTAGTCACACTGAAAAAAGGTGTATTTAGGGATGAGTTGGCAGTAAGTGACATCACAAATTTTTGACTAGCGTTTTATAAAAAGTGTAATGGTAGACCCTTTATCTGGTAGTGTACCGAACATTAATATAAAGGAATATATTTCCATATTGATTCTCAACACTCACTGTGTCAATTTCTATAGATTGTGTATAGATTGTGTATAGAGCGTAATTAATTTAAAAATAGTAAACAAGCATAAACAGTGTTATTAAATATAATTGAAATATACCTTATGATATACCAAATAATTATAATTTGGCCAGGAATACATCTGATGATGAATCATTTTTGTTCTTGCGTTGTATTTTTTACTTACTTTTTGTCTAAAATATTGCTCCCAATGTACTACTTACAATAACATCTCATACAATCATTTGACTTTAAATTGATATATACACACACATTATATATATAATATGATAGGTTTGAGTTATAACACAACTTAGTTTCGAGTTTGTTGACATTTAGTGATTGTTATACTTCTTCTTCTTCAGCTTTTATTCTCAAACTCCCACTGGAATTCTCTTGTAACAGGACAATGGTCCTACAAGATTTCCAGTTGAATATAGTTCAGAGAATGGAAATGCGTTGTGTTGCCATTTTATTTGCGCCAATGGCCCAACACATCTGTCTTCAGAGGAGATTGTTATAAAAAAAGATAATCCCGTTCAAATTAGGACACAATTATGGATATAAGAGATCAAACCTGTAATCTCTTGAGCAAAGGTCAAATAGCTTAACTCTTACGACGGCGTTAATGTTAACTTTTTTTTTTCGCTCCAGGTTGGGGCACTTGCAGACTTTTATTTTGGCACAATCACACCATTTATTTAAAAAATGCTTCAAATAAAGCCAAAGAAACTTACATGCTCTTGCATTTTCAATTCCTGGAACTTCACAAATTTCGATCCTCGTGTCTGCAGGTAAAGTCGACCTCCAGATCTGTTTGTTGTACATGCCTGGCTCGGACACATTAGCAGTGGCATGAAGGCTGTACTGCTAATCTGAAAAACAAGATGAACTTCCAACTGCATATATGAAACCACGAATGTCCCAAAATCAGTTCATTGCTTATATAATAATTTCTTGTATATATGAACATACGACAATAACTGCAGTTACATTTGTTCAAAACATATGTATGTTCTTATTGTGTTGCTGTATTTGGTCATGTTTTACAAATTACAAATCTAAGAGCCGCTGATAATTTGCTTGTCAATGGCACCTGTAAATCTTCTGCGATTTCTCTTGTAGCAGGACCGTGGTTCTACTAGATATCCTGCAGAATGTAGTCCAGAGATTTGCTATCTTCGGCAGAACTATTCCTATGATTTTCATTGGTCACTGTGCTAACAGCCAATAAATATTATGCGAACGCTCAAATTGTGCAACTTTAAAAGAACTGTTCCCAATTATAATATTGAGTAAATTGTCTATAGCATATTTACCAAGAATCATAAACTGTCTATACCATATTTACCAAGAATCATAAACTGTCTATACCATATTTACCAAGAATCATAAACTGTCTATACCATATTTACCAAGAATCATAAACTAGCCAAGGGAAATAGTCTAAAGTTAGATACACAGAAATTTCCAAGAGTAGAACATCCCACATTTCTTCTAATAACATTTGATTGGCATTCACCCTCAAAAAGTTTGTAGAAAATATTTAAAACAATACACTGAAATGTCTACAGTAGAAAGGCTCCCACTGACATATCAGAAAAAAGATACCCTCAGAAGCTTGGTAACATATGCTCTGCTTTACAGAACAAAAAAGTGCACTCCTACTCACATGCTCTAAAACAAATGTAGAATCCTCAGGGTGTAGAATAATGACCCATGTCTTAGTGGAGCAATGAGATCTACACTAGCGGCTGCATGTGAAATACATACAAATGCAGAACTCGCAATACCCCTCAGCTTCAATGGAAGCTTATGAAAGAAGCAAAAGAATAAACAAAGACCACCCTAATAAACGGTTTAGAAAAATGGCAACTAAACCAAGTCAGTCCTAAGCCACGTCAATTAAATAAGACAGCTATCACCTCCCAAACAAGAGAGTGAAACGACATAAAGTAGCTAAAGGTTTACCATCACACGCAGGTTTTAAATTGCCAGAAATCAAGACATATTTAAGAGATAATGCAATGCAAAGTTCTGACCCAGTAAGTCTTATGAAAGAAAACAATAGAAATCTAACTAGAACAATGGATTCTTAAAGCAGGTATAGTGTCTATATAGAATATCCTGGCAAATCATCTGATGAGTTGTTTGATGCCTGTGGGGAGATATGTTCTATGAAGCTGAAATAACAGCACTAGAAGTTGCCTTGTACCACCAGAAGATCATATTGTATACCGTTTCTGCAAAAAATCAAAACATAGTGATCTTAACAGACTATGCCCACTCTTCAAGTTCTAGAATGTGATGGACACTGTAAGCCTGAGTTAGTTCAAACATATAACCACCCCGGCCAATGATTCACATCTCATGATGTCTATATTGTTATTCAGGGGATTCCTGGCCACTAAAATACACCTGGCAATGTGACTTGGCAGACAAACTAGCAACAAATGGAGCAGGACACAAACAGTCATACACACAAACAACCATGCACAGTTAAAATTATTTTGAAATGTGTGAACAAATATGCTTAATTTAGAACAAATAGACAAAAAGGGCTTACATACAAGCTAAACAGATTTTCTCAGTACAAACATACAAGCTGAGATTTTCTCCGTACAAACATACCGGCTGATAGGTTTCATTGCCACATGTGTCACACGTGTATGTGGCTACAGTCATCATGGGTTTGACTTCTGTTGCTCTGGTAACAATTCCTTTGACAGTGACCAACTTGCCAATGTTGATGGCTTTGATTTCTCTTATAGAAGCATACTTTTGCTCAGATGGTGCCTTGAAATAAATCTCACTGTAACAGAGTAAATGTATAGATTTGTAATTGATATGTACTCTGTGGACAATCTGGAAAAAAAATTATCAAAGAACTCCCCCACTGCACCACACAAAAATAACTCCCCACAAAAAGAAATGTATAACCATCTGAAAAAGTTATGACAGACAAGTTCTATGGCCCTGCTATACGGCAGGTGACCACAGTACAGTTCATTGAAGAAATCCATCAGTGATCATACGTCCAGATTTGGCCGAAGATGTCCAGTTTTTGTCACCTAAATTGTGCGTCCTGCCAGTTTTTTTTAATTCAAAATGTGTTGTGTCCAGCATGTAAAAGATTTCATATTACCCATCAAATTTAATTATCTCAAAAATTACTAAATTTTTGGCTTATGTAAATTAAATTTTTTTATTTTTTAAATTTGGCTTATGTAAAATAAAATGTCCTAGCGCACTTCTGTTGATTTTAAAACTATCCTGATCATTGTAATCATTGTCACTAAGCCACCTTTACTTGAAATTGTAATCATTGTCACTAAGCCACATTTACTTGAAATTGTAATCATTGTCACTAAGTCACCTTTACTTGAAATTGTAATCATTGTCACTAAGCCACCTTTACTTGAAATTGTAATCATTGTCACTAAGCCACCTTTACTTGAAATTGGAAAGCTAAGATTTCTATCTATCTATCTATAAACATGTAACCCATCAGGGCAGCAAAGAACATCTACTGTATAGAACAGTATAGATGAAATCGTCAATGATGCGGACGAGTGAGAAAAGTGTTGTCCTATAAAGTCCTTGATGTTGTCTGTCCCGACTTACATCTGCAGCAATCAAATTAAATTGTAGCTGTGTCCTCATTCAACAGTTCATTACATAAGTAATACTATAATTTCATTTATATTAATATATGGTTCAGTACAAGAAGAAATGTCTACATTCTAAATTTTTAACATTATGCGCAGTTTTCTTCCAGTTGTGATGTATGTGCAATTTTCGTGTCATCACTAAAATAACGTCCCTAGCAGACCATGTTGCCAAAATAAAACTGGCTAATGTAATCAATGTCTATTTACCGGAGCATGTCAGCTACAGACAATCTGTAAAACTATCTCTATCATTAACACTTGGGAGAATTCTCCTCACAAACTATACATCTCTGTGTCATACATGTAACGTTTATGCTAACACTGCTTATCTGCCCCTATTCGTTGCATGAAATAGTGTTGGTTATGTTTGTTTGAGCATATTGTGTGTTTCATTAATTATGTAGGCATGTCTTGTATTGAACCTAACATATTTATGTCTATAAATACATATTTTCACCAAACATTCAAACGTGATATACTAGAGCCTTCACACACTAAGTGTGTGTGTGTGTATACTGTACATCTGTAGCTCTATAATGTGTTTTCACTTTCTCTGGCAAGTTGTCCTGCTTCCTCTAGCGACACGTACATGCATTCCTGAATATCTCTTGTTTAATGACGTCTTGGTCGGCCTCTACTGCATGCTATTGCTCTCTCCAACAACACTCTTGTCCATGCCATCATGTCTCTTGTCCATGCCATCATGTCTCTTGTCCATGCCATTGTGTCTCTTGTCATGGCCGAAAAAAACCTAACTTCCTTCTTAATCTGGTGTTTAAAAGTCACATTAACTATTTCAAACCCTATCATCGCCCGTGTGTTGCTGGGGCCCCGAAAGGGGAACAAAGAATAGCAATACTGTTTACCTTCCATGCATGTCGTAAGAGGCGACTAAGTAGGTTATGGGATGGAGTTGGCTGTCCCATCCCATATAGGGTCAGTGACCCAAAGCCATGCCGAAGTCGGATGTGTCAGGCCGAAAGACGCAGATATTGCAGCAATGCTGTAAACCATGGCACAATGCATTCCGTTCTCCGGACTACATCCTGCTAATCTGCAGGAGTTTGAGAACGAACACAGAAGAATACCCTATCATTACCTAAATTTGCAAACAACAGCTCACAAACACATGCATATATCACACAATGGCATTGGGTCAAAGGTCATGAGCCCATGGACCACTGGATCAACAACCAACCAACCATCTAAATTTGTACGTTATTTATCTAAATACTTACATTGTTAATGTTAATAGTGGTTAGGTTTCTGACAACTAAGCGTAAACCTACAATTTTATTCAAAATAAAAGCATTTTCATTTTGTTTTCAACACCACAAAAGCATAGCAATTATTTTGAAACTAGTAAATAATGTTACGTCCAAGTGTAAAAATGATACAATCTGATCATCATCATCATGTGATGGATGAACGACAAACAACAATGGGTTTACTGGTTGGACAAATGGGTCAGGTAAGATCTGATCTTCACATGTAATTTAAAGGAGAGATATATATAAAACAGAAAATCAACCAAACTTTATAAATTTGAGATGCTTACAATCTGCGAATCAACTCTGGCGGGTATCGATTCTGTGGATCTCTGGTTGACTCCTGCTCACTTGGGTGGTTCCTCTGTTCCATCAACAGCCTGTGCTCAATGTAAACATCCAGGGCATCACGATTTTGAACCTGAAAACAGATATTAGCTGCAAGATAAACATACACAATTTGTAACCTGAAAACTGATATTAGCTGCAAGATAAACATACACAATTTGTAACCTGAAAACAGATATTAGCTGCATAATAAACATACACAATTTGTAACCTGAAAACTGATATTAGCTGCAAGATAAACATACACAATTTGTAACCTGAAAACTGATATTAGCTGCAAGATAAACATACACAATTTTGCACAAAAAACAATCTTATTCTCAAGATTATAAGCATATCACATCTGCAGGAGTTTGAGAATAAGAAACTCTGACTATACCTACTATATTTCTAACCGGATGTAGTTCAGAGAATGTCTTCTTCAGCAATCATCGCTCAGTCAGGTTGGGACTCCGGATTCTATCATATAGGCCGCTATCTGTTTCAGAGTTTCTGGCATACAGTTTCTCTTCAAAGTTTATTGAGGTGGGCCATGTCTTTCTCCTCAGGTCTGCATACTGGGGACAGACTTGTACGATATCTTCTGCTGCAATAATCGCCAGGTTACAATGGCAAAGGCCAGTTGTGCCCATTTTGAATATGGCGTACATGTGATGTCTCATTTTGAATGTGGCGTACATGTGATGTCTCATTTTGTGTCCAGAGAATGGAAATGCACTCAGTTTTAATTCGCGCCACTGATCTAGCACATTCGTCTTCTGCTGAAATCTCCAGTTCAACTGGTAAATTTTTTAATTACCAATGGCTTACACTCGGTAATCAATGAAAACTAGTGCTAACACAGTATTCTACTATACATCTCCATAGCATGGAATTTAGCAACCCTTTTTTTTATACTTTATATTAAAATATTTTTCCCCCTTAATTTGCGTTATACAATATGCGCTATGCACAAAACAAAGACCAAAAATCCTCAGAAAATACATCATCCACGCTTTACAATCTTGTTCTAAGCAAACCAGTGTACACGCAATTTCAAACAGGTTTTATTTGAATATCTGGTTGCACAATTTCTATGTTAAATATATATTATGCAATGTACTTACTAAGATAAGACAATTACAGAGTGAATCATAAATATGCTGTAAATAATCTTATGCTTACCTCCCTCTGCTTGTATTCTGGCAGCAGTTCATACACAGCATCACCAAAAATCTGTACATATCTACGGGTGTTCTCCATTATGGACTCCCCAAGATCCGGATCAAAATCAGCAACATCATCCACCTGGACTGTCAGCTCTACTTGCTCTCTGTGAGCTATTTTTGTCTGTATTAACACATTAACCATTAGTTTCAATGTTAAAATACCAATTTTTGCGTATATTAACACAATATTAACCATTAGTGTCAATGTTAACATACCAATTTAATTTGACAAAAAAAAACAATACAGGCACTAAAGTAAATAAGAACTTTTCAAAGTGAATAAATAATACCAAATTTTTGGCGATGAATTTCAAAAGCAAACATTTTCTATACAATTGTTTTCTTTCTTCATTGTTAAGTTTAGAGACCAGGTGTACCCAACCTTCTTCAAGTTACGACCCCATTTTATAGAAGCAAAGTGATATTCTCGACCCCAATATATTTAAACAGGCTATTTAATAGCGTTCAATAAAACCAATCCAAAAAATATATTGTATTTCCTTATAAAGATTCATTCATCAGGATATCACATGCAAGCAAATCATGCACCAAGAAACTGCAGAGAAATTCTGCATCCAGAATTGCATTTTTTTTAAACGGCTGGTACCTGACGTATAAAATGGACATGATCATCATAAGCAGTCAACAAAGATCGTTATAGACAGAGCCTAAATCTGTAGCAACCCATAATCAACAAATGTTTACACAGTAGTAGCCATTTGTAGTCATGGATAACAATCGTCCATTTTCATTTCCCATAATGTTCTTATAGAAAGTGTGTGCTGGAATTATCGTTCCTTAGTTTTCCGCAGCGATATACATACGCAGTCTTAATTTATTCTAGCTTTCCACATTTTTAAGCCGAACTGCGTACGTCTAGCTTCGGTGCCACCATTTTTCACTATTTCTTCATGGATTCTGATAAGGACGAATTTTAAAGCTTTAGTGTTTCAGCCACTGTAGATCAATGTCTGGTGTTTGAGAGAGATGTTTATAATATTTAATAGTCACTTTATGGGGTGGAACAGTCAACCCTCCCCCCCCTTAAAACCTCCTCAGTAATCACCTCTTAAGATATGCATGGAAGGTCAGTGTCACTATTCTTTACTCCTCTATTCACAGCTGTTTAGTAAACTTACCAGCTGTGTTTAATACATTCAATACACTTAACAGCTGTGCTTAATATACTCAATACATTTAACAGCTGTGCTGAACATAATATATGTAGCTGTGTTGCATACAATCAACACTTACCAGCTGTGTTTCTGTATGTGTTTTTTCATCTGTGGGTTTCACCAATGGCCGACTAGATACACCATTAATGCAACAGAAAACCTTGGTATATGACATGTAGTTATATTGAGGTTCTCTTCTTATAGAAGCTTCATGGCAGGTCATCTATACAAATATGCTTTTATTTTGTTGTTGTATTGTGTTTTATGCTTTTTTTTTTTTTTTTTAAATATATATATATGCATGTACCCTCTGTGGTTAGGAGGGAGACACAGACGTACTGTGAAGCACTGGGGAGGGGGAAATTGACTGCACTGTTTTTCCTATGGCTGAGGCCCATTGACTCAGGACGTGACAATCCTTTTGACTTGAACATTTGGTTTCATGCCTGAAGCAATAGAGAAGTTCGGCATAACCAGTAGTCAATTGGTGGTGGGGAATGAGCACAGTGAACCCTATCTTAGCTGTAGTAGTTCGGAGCAGTGCATAACTAAAAACCTACCTTCCTGGCGGTGTGATAAGTTATTTTCTGGCTCTGGCCGAGGGTGGGTCTAAAATTCACACTTCCCAGCACTATAACTGGGTCAGCAACCAACCAGCTGTGTCGCATAAATTCAACACATTTAGCCGTGTTGCATAAACTCAACACACTTACCAGCCGTGTTGCATAAACTCAACACACTTACCAGCCGTGTTGCATAAACTCAACACACTTACCAGCTGCGCTGCATAGACAAAATCCTTTCCTCCATCATCATTATCCTTATAATATTCTTTCAGAAAAGTGGTGATTTTTCCTAAAATTAAAAAGATTGAGAAAGTCAAACAAATAATTGGTAATTATTTCACCACAAAATGAGCAGTGGTTACATTGTATAATAGTTTACAGCAACATGTGTTATCTTTTGGCATATTTTCAGCAAACATTTTTGTTTCCTTGATTCCAACTAGCTATGCCAGATTGCTTATATATCCAAACAATTACAAAATATAATGTTAAGATGCCAGCCGTCCTCGACGTTTACCCTAATTCACACTTGGTTTTATTTTTTCTCTGTCCATGGTATCCTCAAAATATTATAGAAGGATTTTCCAGAAGATTGTACCAAATTTGAGCTTACAATTAATACATAGAAACATATTTCAATTAGGAACGAACACAATCTACCACAAGTCCTGCGTAAAGGTAAATGGCGTAGCATTAAAAGTTATGAATAAATTTGCATACCTACTTAGTACGACTACACTGTCACAAAATTCCAACGTTGATGAAGTGTATGTATACAAGGCATGCTGCACTTTCAGCAGAATGTACGCAAATGTGTGGCATAGAAATGGCATTAACGTACATACTAAGCTGAAAGTGTAAAGAGTAGGGGTACTTCAGTGCTGTTATACGCAGGTGAAACAGGAACTGTGCATTGTATAGATGACGTGTAATGTTGGGAAACTCAATAACTTTCACACAACTTGCCTCAGGAAAGTTATGAACATCAATTGACATGACAAGATTCCAGATACCACTGTCTTTGACAGATCTGGTATCCCTATATTGACGACACTATTCTGATGCAGAATAATAATATAATTCACTGGGCAAGTTATCTGATAGTCTGATACGAAGCCAGATAATCACCTGCCAAAGATAGTTGATAATATGGGGTGTTGCAGAGGGCATCACATTCTCAAGGTGGCTAAAAGGTGCTACAACAAACTTTTACAACGGCAAAGGGCATTGGTATTGATTAAAAACCTCATTGAAGAAAGCCATTGACCATTGAAATAGACAATGATGATTGATACATACTCATAGCATAAATGTACAAAATAGAGCTACAAATAACAAATGCCTCAACCAAATGGTCATCATCACTTGTGATGGACGAATAATAAACATGAATATGAACATCTAACTTTAATTTGGTTATGAAATCAGAATAGTAATAATAGAGTAAAAGTATATTATAGGCCTATCTATCACATCAGCCTGTCATTGAATATGTCCTATTGAATAAGACGTCACTTCTGTTTGTGGGTCCCACCAGTGACCATAGTCCACAGCCATACACTTACAAAGTTACACCAACAAAACTTATAATAAGTCCTATGTGTGGTCACTGTGGTTATTCATTAGCATGGCTAGGCTACAAATCTGGACTTCTAAACTCAGAGTCTAGTCTTCTAGAGTGAGGCAAAACTAAAACTCTCTCTGAAGTTAAGACTACTCGCTATATACTTTGGATAAAGCATGGAATACCCTCTGTGGTACATAAGAAACCAAAAGTTCATGTTTAAAAATCACGGTACGCCAAAATCACGGTACAAAGACATTCACCTTTCTCGGCTACATAATCTCTGGGTGCCATAATTCTTCTTGTTTAGACAAACTATTTATTATGAAGTTATTTCTATGAACGCCAACAACCTGAACTTAGTAGTATGCTTGCCAGATTTCATTTATAACAGCTAAAACTTCTTTTAAAAAAAGAGTCAAATAAAATGCCAAATAAAATTAAACATTTTCTTACTCGAATGACGCATAAAAAAATGTCCAGATTTATTATTTTTAGTTCATCACTACTATGTAGAGAACAAATTGTCACATTAAATTTCCTTATTTTTATTCTATTTTTTGCATTTTCAGCGTATGTTTTTTTTTGGGGGGGGGGGGGATTTGCCAGGTTACTTGTTATTGACAAGAGATATTCAGGAATAAAGAAACAGAAGGCAGAATCGATGCCTTTGAAATGTGGATATATAGAAGAATAGGGAGAATATCATGGAAAGAGAAGAAAACAAACAAAAAGGTTCTAACAATACTTAATTGAAGAAAGAATTATTAAAGGAAATAAAGATCACGCAAATAAAATATTTTGGACATATTTAAAAAGTGTGACACGTTATTGAAGACCTTACTTGAGGGTAAAGTCAAACGGAAGCGAGCAAGAGGTATGCAGAAATACAAGTGGGAGAGTAACATCACAAGATGGACAGGTTACAGTCTAGCAGAGTGCACACCCAAGACAAGAGACAATGGATGTTAGAAGTCTGATGCAACAATTGTAGATACGGCACTTAATGATGATGATTCAGGAATGATTGCACGTTTCGCTAAGAGGAGGCGGGATAACTTGCCAGATACCGCGGGGATTTCAAGATGTTCATAGGAAGACTAAGTTCTGGAAGGAATACGTCACATGACACACACACGGATTACTGGTTATGAACCGATATCAGTGCAATCTGGCCGGACAGACCCATTGTTGATCAGTCTCCTCTAGAAGATGACAATTGGTATTCATGCTGATGGTTCCTGTGACGATTCATTACTTGAAAGTAATGATAGGTTCCTGTGACCCGCTGGTGAAACATTCTTCTCGTTTCTCCCTTCAGTCATATAGTTCTACTACTACCACACTTAATACTGAATTCTTCCAATTTCAGCCTCGATGTTTCATCAATCCTGGAGTCCGCTTCCAATAAGTATTCATTAAACATTTCGACACATCTTCCTCGTTCATTGTCAACACCCCTGTCTATTGGTGCATGTGATGTAAGCATATTTTCTCTCATCCATTGTCAACACCCATGTCTATTGATGTATGGGATGTAACTCAATATCCCCTGGCCCCTCATCCCCTGTCTATTGGTGCATGTGATGTACATATATCTACTCTCTCATTAAAGTGAACACCAGACAGATGACACATGACACGTGTCCTGGGCAGTGAATCTATATGATGCCCTGGATGTTGGATGTCGCTATTGATGTCATCCACACAAGAGACCACATGCATTATCTAGTTACTAATACTTGCCGACAAAAAAAAGACTGGTGTTGATGATAATCATGTTTTGATGATGCTGATGATGTTCGTCCGTCGTGATCGACGATGACCAAAAACTCAACCATAATTATAATAACAATAAATAATAAAATAATAAAGTTAATAGTGCGTTTTTAAATGACTAGCAAGCCCAATGCGCGCACAAAATATTCTTTTACAGAATTGACAACAATAGAATGTATCTGTGTGAGGTTGAGATGTTTTTTCTTTTCTACGTGTCCGCTTCTGTCTTGCAGTTTCTTGTCTGAATTCTTCCGCCGCTAGTGCTCCCGTTCTAATGCTGTAACTCCATGCTGTTCTATCCTGAGCGAGGCTCTCCCAAGCGCCTACGTCAATGTTAAGATGTTTCAAGGATGACTTGAGCGTGTCTTTGAAGCGCTTTTTCTGTCCACTAGTTTTCGAAATCCTGCCTTGAGTGCTCCATAATATATTTGATTTGGCAAACGCGAGTTCTCCATACGCACAAGATGGCCTGCCCAGCGTGCTTGCTCCTTCATAAGTATTGTGTGGATGCTTATTGAGGTTGATTTTTCCAAGACCTCGTAGTCTGGTACTTTGTCCCACCAATGGATGTTTAGTAATTTACGTAGGCAGGTAAGATGGAAATGATTTAATTTTCTTGCATGTCTAGCATACACTGTCCACGTTTCGCAGGCGTATAGTAGGGTTGGTATAACAGCAGCATGATATACTTGTAGTTTGGTGGTTGTTCTTATACCTCTTCTGTCCCATACATGTTTTGATAGTCTCCTGATAAATGTACTGTCCGTATTGATAGATTGTCCTCTCAGTTTTTGCAAGACAATTAACTGAATATTATGTAACAGACAGTAGGCCTATAAGATTTTCTAATTTAAAAAAGTAACTGTGTAGATATGAACATTCGTTGTCATTTAAATAGTGGGACAACAATTATTTTTATTTTCAACTAATTTTTTTTTTAAAAGGTCAAGAAAAGGCCATAAAAAGGTCAAGAAAGACAACCAATTTTCTGAAGTGAAACAAGCTTTTAAAAAAAGCCAAATGTAATAAATTTGATTTTAGAAGCTAATATGGCAACCCTAGTTAGTAAATGCAGTTAGCGCGCCAAATCAAACAAATCAGCGCTACCACTCGTAAGGTTATTGTTCTCGATCTGGGCTTTTTTCGATCGACATGGGGATCATGGGCTATTTAAAAATTTTCCGAGTTTATGGGGTTTTCTTTGTTTTGTTATTTTATTTTTAAAAATGAGAGCAAGGACGTTCATGTTTCATACTTTGTTGATAAATGTTTAACAAGATTAGTTATCCTCACCGCTCACCCCCCCCCCACATACACATATGACGTCGGTACAATAATATAATTCAATAGTAATATAATTTAGATATTTTAAACAGTTTTTATAATGAATTCAATATTTTATTCACTCAATGTTTGCATTTATTTTTATGATTGTTGTATCTGTTACTGCGTGATGTTCAGAAATCATTAAATGTTGTAGGATCGAAATAACAAGACAGACAAACTGTCTTGATAACTGATGTATGTCAGTTATGATGATCTTAAAATAGTTATAATGAGGTTCATCTGTGAAAATCATCTTTCACATCCACTTGACTGAAATGATGCTAATAATATGAATTAAAGGCGATGAATCAAATCGTCTGCTATTCTTTTTTTCTCTCAGTATTATCGGAAAAACCAACCAAGACAATTAAGTTGCAAATAAATCCAGAATTCGTGGCTACCGAGTACCGCGACCTCCGCTATTTTTTTTAATGCTGGAGTGAATTATAGCAAGAATTAGAAGCAGACTGTAAAGATATTTAGGGCATTTGATGAGAAAAACAAAACTTGAACATTTAGTAACTACCAGAAATATTAAGGGAGAAGAGACAGAGTAAGCCAAAAGAGAAATTTCTGGATGGATTGTCATTGTCGCACAAAAAGAAGTCACCAAATGAACTTGTTAACAACACAAGATACAGATAGTTGTGGAGAAGCATGATCGCCTACGATACTCTGAATAGCACTCGATTGATTGATTGATTGAGTATTAATTGACCCATGCCAACCTGCAGCATAAGTCAATGTCAGGGGACCCACCCCTTTTTTGGATGAAAATACTAAATTAATCTGGTAACTAGTATTGGGAAAAATACCACCCCAACATAACAAAATATTAAACCAACATAACAAAACACTAATCCAACATAACAAAATATTAATCCATCATAAAAAGTAAACGTAGTAATTAACACCCCCCCCCCCCTTTGCACACAATTCTGCTGTATCCCATGTATTGGACTAAAAAAATGTTCTATGTAAATGCAACAAGAGTGCCTTACTTTTGCAGGACAAAGTTGATTTGTCTCATTCTGATCTTCTGTAACAATATAAATGTGTTATAGTAAATGTGTTATAGTAAATGTGTTATAGTAAATCTGTTATAGTAAATGTGTTATAGTAGAGGGGGACGACTTTTTGAGCCATCTGACCGGATGGGATCTTATTCTTGAAAAATATTATTAACAAACGTTATTGTTTAGTTCCCATTCAAGTTCTAATTAATGTTTTCAGAGCTCATGGGTCAGTCCATATAATAGTCAAATTAAGCGACGGTCCAGTATTAATGGTAAGATAGACAATGTTATCCCCCACTTCTGTTTGACATGTTGCTGTTCTATCCTACAATTTGCCAAGTTACTGACACCCATGGAAGTTGACATTAGCATCCGACCGTTTGTTGTGACCTCCTATCTTGTCGTAAATTGCTACTACGGAGGTGGTTGGTGGGCGAGTATACTGAACCCCCCCCCCCCCCCCGATATATCTAAGCGTGATCTCCAACAGTACGAAAATACATTTCAACCGAAAATGTAAACATGACCTGAAATGCCCACATTAATTATTTCCGTTTGTTGGCCTTTGCTATTTTTGGCAAGTGACTCCAAGTATATAAATAGAGAGCAACGGAAAACACGATAATAACAAAAAACTTAACGAATGAAGTCCTACTTAATTCTGTACAGAGGTCTTCTATACTGTAGAAGGTTATGGTCTAAGTGACCCAAAAGCCGTGCCGAAATCAAATGTGTCCGGCCGATGTTAGTCTGTAAACCCTGACATACTCGCAAGCATGTTCCGATCTTACTATATTTGACTAACCAGGAGCAGGTGAGTAACAACACAATAATAGTTGTATGTTTTTTTTCCCCAGACCGAAGCCCGGTATCCGGTATATACACGACCCATCATGGACACAACCCATCATGGACACAACCCATCATGGACACAACCCATCATGGACACGGCCCATCATGTGCACGACCCATCATGGACACGGCCCATCATGTGCACGACCCATCATGTGCACGACCCATCATGTGCACGACCCATCATGGACACGACCCATCATGTGCACGACCCATCATGGATATAACCATTAACACATTTGTTTGACGAAACGACCTAAGAAACGGATGCGCAGGATTACTTCCCGTGAAGTTCATCCGTAAAATGACTAAGCACTCACTATAGCTGTTAGAATACACTCAAAATTCACGTGGTCATTCGCCGTCTATTTCAGTTTTATCCGCGAGTTTTAACCCTTTCTTAGTGGTGGATCTTGTAATTCTTATATATTCGCAACGTTGTGCATATATTTTTAAAAAAGTAACTATTGTGGATTGAACGTTCTATTTTGTTCAGTTTGTGTAAACTCAAGTCTTTGACAAGAAGAATGCGTAAGTACCAGTTGAAATATCGTTCTAGAAATAAGGGTCATTTGTGGGGTTTTTTTTACAAGCGAGATAAAATAAAGAAAATACGCCATCTGGATGAACTGGCCAGCGGTCAACCCTAAGGAACAGTTCTAGATATCTTGAGAGAGACATGGATTGACACAATCAGTGAAGAGATTGTGAATTATACAAACTCGCCAGCACTGCAGACGACCAGGAGAAACTGAGAACTATATGTGTGGAAGCATGCTCCGTAGCAACCCTGCGGCCCGAACAATCTGACACACTATACTTTACTGTGTTATAGTGTGTTGTGTCGTTGCTCTCGGCAGTACACGCCTTCTGTAATTCTAGTTATTAATTAATTAGGACCCCGTTAGTTACGTTTTTGATTATTATTGAACTTTCAATTGGTCGCTATTTACATAATCGGAGTCTCATACAAAAATAGCAAATGCCAACCAATAGATTTCACGCAAATCTATTTCACATAAACTAGTTCATGTTTGCGTTTTAGTTTGCAGGTCTCCTATAAGCCGACGGTTGTGGTTGTGTTGCGCAATACTATGCTACAATGTGCTGTACATCTATGTACAAATCATCCACTATGTACACATGAATCCCGTTATAACAACTTGATCCGGACCGACAAAATATAACATAAATTTGCTCTCTGATGGTTTGTCTGTTGATGGTTGTCTGATGGTTTGTCTGTTGATGGTTGTCTGATGGTTTGTCTGTTGATGTGTGCGAACCATTTCTTCTTCTTTTTTCTTCTTCTGCGTTCATTCTCAAACTCCTGCAGATTAGCAGGATGTAGTCCGGAGAACGGAATGCGTTGTGTCATGGTTTACATCATTGCTGCGATATCTGCGCCTTTCGGCCTGACACATCCGACTTCAGCATGGCCTTGGGTCACTGACCCTATATGGGATGGGACAGCCAACTCCATCCCATAACCTCCTTAGTCGCCTTTTACGACATGCGTGGAAGGTAAATAGTATTGCTATTCTATGCTCCCTTTTCGGGCCCCAGCAACACACGTGCGGTGCAAACCATTTGATCTGTTGTCTCTTAATATATTTCAAGATTGGGGTGGTGCCTGTTTTTTTGTCGAATGCCCTCATTTCTCTCTGTCTCTTAGCGATATTCATAGGATTCTGCGTAAGCATGCCATTTCAGCTGTCACTAGTTTACGTTTGTCTTGTGCTGTTGTCCATGTTTGGCTTTGTTAGCACAACGTTGGCATAATAATCGTTTTGAATAGCGTTATTTTAGTGTTTAAATCTACATTTTTATTTCTGAAGATTGGTGTCATTTGACCTAGGGCTTGGTATGCTTTACTACATTTATTGTGTATTTCTTTGCTGCTCCTGCCGCCTGTTGTTATATTACTTCCTAGGTATGTGAATTCTGTTACTTGGTTAAGTCTGTTGTTTCCAATATATGTACTATCCCTATATATATATATAGGGATATATATATATTGGTGTTTCTTTCTATTCTTCCTATCTTCATTACTTCGGTAGTTTCTATGTTTATCTTCAAGTTAAAGTTAGGCATGTTTAATGTAATCTGTCTTTGTAGTTCCTCTTCTGATAATGTCACTAGTGCTTGGTCGTCTGCAAATAGTTGTTCGTTTAAGTTATCCTTCAGATTGTTTTCTTCCGTTGTCTTTGCTACTTTGCAGATGTGGTCTATGAACGTTATGAACAATAGGGGGGGGGGGGAGGTAGTACACATCCCTGTCTCACTCCCGAGTGTTTTCAAAATTATCAGATGTACCTGTGCTCGTTCTTACTGCACACTGACTATTGGCGTATATGCTCTGACATAGGTTTATCAGATGTTGGGGAACTCCATATGTCTGTAGTGTTGTCCATAGTCCTTGAATACGAGATTATTTGAATAAGCATTGAACAAGATATTGCTTCTATGTAGTCCAGTAAAAAGAGATTTCTTAGATGTAGTCCTGGACCACGAGACTGTTCAAATGTTCTCCTGGGACAAGGGGTGACTTGGTTGAGCTAAAATAAATGAAATTCATAAGTTGTGGGCATATTGTGAAATACAGATAATTCTACACATCTCAATTCCACAGCATTGAAAGGTGTAAACACGTTGGCACATGTGTCTGTACACTCAGATCGTTTATATAAACTGGCATAACACATACACATACAGGCATTCACAAGAGAATATGCGCAGACAATAGGGACACACGCACGCACGTACACGCATGCACACACAGTAGTTTTGTATCGCTATAAGTGCGAGAACAGAACTTAATATGTGTATGAATTGTGTTGTTCAGTAAATATAACTTTACATATTTTTATTTTTCTATTTCTCTTTACCACAGAAGACAATATGAAGGAATTTGTAAGATGCCAGGCGAGGCGCTTCTGCTTTGAGGGGCTGTGCACCGTGTGTTACGAGCCGTTCAGACCTAGAACGTACAAATGTCATTGCTGTAAACGCTTTGTGTAAGTATGCAAGCAATATCAGATTTTGTGCTTTCTTCTTATTTGTCAGCGTTCATTCTCAAAATCTCACTTATCGCAACAATGCTGTAAACCATGGCACAAAACATTCCGTTCTCCGGACTACATCCTCCTAATCTGAAGCAGTTTGAGAACTAACGCAGAAAAAAATAAGTACCTAAGAATAAATCTAATAGTTCATATTGATGTCGCCCCTGTGTTGTCGGGGCCCGAACGGGGGGCAAAGAATAGCAACACTATTTACCTTCCATGCATGTCGTACGAGACGACTAAAGAGGTTATGGCTGTCCCATCCCATATAGGGTCAGTGACCCAAAGCCATGCTGAAGTCGGATGTGTCAGGCAGAAAGGCGCAGATATCGCAGCAATGCTCCGGACTACATCCTGTTGATCTGCAGGAGTATGAGAACGAACGCAGAAGAAGAAGAACATATTGATGTATATCGAATATTTCAGATATTGTTGTAAATCTAATATTTCAGATATTGCTGTAAATCTAATATTTCAGATATTGTTGTAAATCTAATATTTCAGATATTGCTGTAAAACGTGTAGAGATGACGACGCTGACGGACATGATGCTTACTGCGAGGGTAACGATCCACTCAATGCCAGCTCTGATTCATACTCTAGTATGAGTTCTTTGAGAAGAGAACTGGATGAAACATCATCTGGTAATATCTTCTTCAAGTCATGTGTCATATGTCTGCTCCATTTGGTGTCATGTGTCATCTCTCTGCTCTATTTGGATTTATGTGTTATCTCTCTGCTTTATTTGGTGTTATGTGCCATCTGTCTGCTCCATTTGGTGTCATGTGTCATTTCTATGCTCCATTTGGTGTCATGTGTCATCTCTCTGCTCTATTTGGTGTCATATCTCTGCTCCATTTGATGTCATGTGTCATCTTGCTGTTTCTTTTGTGTCACGTGTCATCTTGCTGTTTCTTTTGTGTTATGTGTCATCTTGAATTACTATTAGTGTAGTTCTTTATTCTATCTTTGTGTCATCTTAATTCTGTAGTTTGTTTTATACTTTTGTGTTATCTTAATTTCATGGAAACCTCGTATTTTTTCTTTTTCTTCAGCGTTTATTCTTAAACTCCCGTTGGATCTCTCTTGTAGCAGGACCATGGTCCTATTAGATTTCCAACAAGATGTAGTCCAGAGAATGGTAATGCGTTGTTCCGCCGTTTTATTTGCGCCAATGGCCCGACACATTCGTCTTTATTTTATTTTCCCATTTATTATAACATAGTCGCCCCTGTGTTGCCGGGCCCAAAAGGGGAGCAAAGAATAGCAACACTGTTTACCTTCCACGCATGTCGTAAAAGGCGACTAAGGAGGTTATGGGATGGAGTTGGCTGTACCATCCCATATATGGTCAGTGACCCAAAGCAATGCTGAAGTCGGATGTGTTAGCCCGAAAGGCGCAGATATCGCAGCAATTCTGTAAACCATGACACAACGCATTCCGTTCTCCGGACTACATCCTGCTAATCTGCAGGAGTTTGAGAACGAACGCAGAAGAAGAAGAAGAATAACATAGTTTTACAAGTAAAATGATTTCTGCGACCTGGTGATTCTGTGACTTATTTTCCTGTCAGATATTGCTTCTTGATGTCTGGTTCAAAAAGTGAATTTTTCCTGAGATGACAGTTGATTATTGCTTGAAGTTACAGAGTTACGTGGTGTGAGTGGTACAATCGGCAGGCGGCGTTCCACTTGGATGTGAGAGACCGAGTACATATGGAAAACCCGCACTACAGTGAAATCAAATCATGTTCGCCTTGTCAATTCTTTTCTAACGAGATATTTTCCAATCATTTCTTACGCTTTCAATATTCTCCAATCATTTCCTATGTTTTCAATACTTTCCAATCATTACTTATGTTTTCAATATTCTCCAATAATTTCCTATGTTTTCAATATTCTCCAATCATTTCCTATGTTTTCAATATTCTCCAATAATTTCCTATGTTTTCAATATTCTCCAATAATTTCCTATGTTTTCAATATTATCCAATAATTTCCTATGTTTTCAATATTCTCCAATAATTTCCTATGTTTTCAATATTCTCCAATAATTTCCTATGTTTTCAATATTCTCCAATAATTTCCTATGTTTTCAATATTCTCCAATAATTTCCTATGTTTTCAATATTATCTTCCAGATGAGGAAAATTCCATCAATGATGATGATGATAGTCCAGTCCAAATTTCACGTCGACCTTACCCTCGACAATACCCTCGACGATACATCGATCCAGTACGTCGAGAACTGGACGGAGCCAACGAACCCATTCCGCGCCCTAACAGCCCAGAAGAACATCCCAGAAGTCCTCGTACGCGTTATCCAGCGCGTTATCCTGGGATATCTTATGAGTTGGAACATCATCCTCTCCTTCCACCTCGACAACAAACACGTTTTCCAGCACAGGACAGCTTTCTCCCGACACACGAACAAGATAGCACAGGCAGTTCTGACTCTAGCAATCCAGACGACACTGTTTATATTCATTTCAACAGTTCAGATCAGCACGAACCCATTGACACAGTTTACATCCGTTTCAACAATTCAGCTCAGCACGAACTAATTGAACAATTGAATATTCCAATAGAACACGTATATAACCCACCCCCAATCAATCCAGAAGAGGACGTATTTGGTAATCTGGCATTAAGTTCAGCTGAACAAGAAATGAGTTCTCTCGTAGCAAATCATCACCGTGTAATCAATCCACCTGCAACAAATCAACATCATGAAATCAATCAACCTGCAGTACATCAGCTGCGTATAATAAATCCTTTCACAATAAATCAACACCAAATAATGAATCCTTCTGCAGTAAATCCACAGCGTATAATCAATCCTTTAGCTGCAAATCAACAGCAGATAATCAATCCTTTAGCTGTAAATCAACAGCGTATAATAAATCCTCCTGCAGTAAATCAGCAGCAAGTAACCAATCCTCCTGTAATAAATCAGCAACACGCAATTAACCCTCCTGCAATAAATCAGCTGCACCTAATTAATCTTCTTGCAGTAAATCAGCAGCTCTTAATTAATAATCCTGCAATTAATCTGCTGCAACTATTTAATCGTATTCCAGTAAATCAGCAGCACGCAATCAATGATACTGCAGTAAATCAGCAGCACGCAATCAATGATACTGCAGTAAATCAGCAGCGTGTAACCAATATTCCTGCACTAAATCAGCTGCAACTATTGAATCGTATTCCAGTAAATCAGCAGCACGTAATCAATGATACTGCAGTAAATCAGCAGCACGCAATCAATGATACTGCAGTAAATCAGCAGCATGTAATCAATCCACCTGCAGTAAATCAGCAGCGTGTAATCAATCCACCTGCAGTAAATCAGCAGCGTGTGATGAATTCTCCTGCAGTAAATCAGCAGCGTGTAATCAATCCTCCTGCAGTAAATCAGCAGCGTGTAATCAATCCACCTTCAGTAAATCAGCAGCGTGTAATCAATCCACTTGCACTAGATCAACTGCAACTATTGAATCGTATTCCAGTAAATCAGCAGCACGTAATCAATGATACTGCAGTAAATCAGCAGCGTGTAAACAATACTCCTGCACTAAATCTGCTGCAACTATTTAATCGTCCTGTAGTAAATCAGCAGCACGTAATCAATGATCCTGCAATTAATCTGCTGCAACTATTTAATCGTATTCCAGTAAATCAGCAGCACGCAATTAATGATACTGCAGTAAATCAGCAGCGTGTAACCAATATTCCTGCACTAAATCAGCTGCAACTATGAATCGTATTCCAGTAAATCAGCAGCACGTAATCAATGATACTGCAGTAAATCAGCAGCACGCAATCAATGATACTGCAGTAAATCAGCAGCATGTAATCAATCCACTTGTAGTAAATCAGCAGCGCGTAATCAATCCACCTGCAGTAAATCAGCAGCGTGTGATGAATTCTCCTGCAGTAAATCAGCAGCGTGTAATCAATCCTCCTGCAGTAAATCAGCAGCGTGTAATCAATACACCTGTAGGTAAATCAGCAGCGTGTGATGAAATTCTCCTGCAGTAAATCAGCAGCGTGTAATCAATCCACCTGCAGTAAATCAGCAGCGTGTAATCAATCCACTTGCACTAGATCAACTGCAACTATTGAATCGTATTCCAGTAAATCAGCAGCACGCAATCAATGATACTGCAGTAAATCAGCAGCGTGTAAACAATACTCCTGCACTAAATCTGCTGCAACTATTGAATCGTATTCCAGTAAATCAGCAGCACGTAATCAATCCTCCTGCAGTAAATCAGCAGCGTGTAATCAATCCTCCTTCAGTAAATCAGCAGCGTGTAATCAATCATCCTGCAGTAAATCAGCAGCGTCTAACCAATAATCCTGCACTAAGTCTGCTGCAACTATTGAATCGTATTCCAGTAAATCAGCAGCACGTAATCAATGATACTGCAGTAAATCAGCAGCGTGTAATGAATTCTCCTGCAGTAAATCAGCAGCGTGTAATGAATTCTCCTGCAGTAAATCAGCAGCGTGTAATCAATCCTCCTGCAGTAAATCAGCAGCGTGTAATCAATCCACCTGCAGTAAATCAGCAGCGTGTAATCAATCCACTTGCACTAGATCAACTGCAACTATTGAATCGTATTCCAGTAAATCAGCAGCACGCAATCAATGATACTGCAGTAAATCAGCAGCGTGTAAACAATACTCCTGCACTAAATCTGCTGCAACTATTGAATCGTATTCCAGTAAATCAGCAGCACGTAATCAATGATACTGCAGTAAATCAGCAGCGTGGTGTAATCAATCCTCCTGCAGTAAATCAGCAGCGTGTAATCAATCATCCTGCAGTAAATCAGCAGCGTGTAACCAATAATCCTGCACTAAGTCTGCTGCAACTATTGAATCGTATTCCAGTGAATCAGCAGCACGTAATCAATGATACTGCAGTAAATCAGCAGCGTGTAATCAATCCCCATGCACTAGATCAACTGCAACTATTGAATCGTATTCCAGTAAATCAACAGCAGGTAATTAATGATACTGCAGTAAATCAGCAGCGTGTAATCAATCCTCCTGCAGTAAATCAGCAGCGTGTAATCAATCCTCCTGCAGTAAATCAGCAGCGTGTAATCAATGATACTGCAGTAAATCAGCAGCGTGTAATCAATCCCCATGCACTAGATCAACTGCAACTATTGAATCGTATTCCAGCAAATCAGCAGCACGTAATCAATGATACTGCAGTAAATCAGCAGCGTGTAATCAATCCTCCTGCAGTAAATCAGCAGCGTGTAATCAATCCTCCTGCAGTAAATCAGCAGCGTGTAATCAATCCTCCTGCAGTAAATCAGCAGCGTGTAATCAATCCTCCTGCAGTAAATCAGCAGCGTGTAATCAATCCTTCTGCAGTAAATCAGCAGCGTGTAATCAATCCACCTGTAGTAAATCAGCAGCGTGTAATCAATCCACCCGTAGTAAATCAGCAACGTGTAATCAATGCACCTGCAGTAAATCAGCAGCGTGCAATCAATCCAGCTGCAGTAAATCAGCAGCGTGCAATCAATCCAGCTGCAATGAATCAAGAGCGGGTATTAAATCATGTTGCTGAAAATCGACATCGAATATTAATCCTCTTGCAGTAAATCAACAACGCGCTGTAAATCCCTTCCAAGTAAATCAGCATTTACGCAATGCCCTAGCTTTACATCCGCAGAACGTATTACATTCTCCGGCAAACTCAGAACGGGGTGATTGTAGTCCTCGTGCAGTCATTGCAGGGTATCTGAATAATATACCCCCACCAGTTGATCGATCAACATATCGGGTAGTTAGTCCAGAACATAGTTCTAGACACAGGCTATTGCTTGCTGAACAACGCGGTTTTAGACCTAGGGCACTTTTTCGAGAAAATAGCGGTTCAAGACCTCAAGCCTCAATTCCCGAAGATCGCTACTTTAGAGCAAGGGCAATAATACCAGACCCCAATAATCAGCCTCTGGGGATCAATCAGGAAGAACGCTTTTGGGAGTCTCCGCCAATCACTCAAGAACAAGCTGACGTCAGGCCGAGAGAAATCAATCCAGAATGTCGCTTAGGCCTAGGATAATTCGTCACTATTTGTATACAGATCTCCAGCAGTTGGCAGACGAATCTTCAGACCTAGACTAAACGGTCAAGAACACATATACAGGGTTCAAGGACGGCCTTTCATAATGAACCCGGCTGAAATTAGACAGTTACTGAGGGCAAAGAGGAGGCTGGAGCTGTAAAGTTTCTATGGGGGGAGACACTTTTAGTTCCAGTTTGTAAGTTTATCTTCAGTAAACGTGGCGGATATCCATGTGTATCCCCAGATGCTGGTAAATGGTCGTCTATCGTATTGTGTATCATTGTTAAACTGGAGCCATATGAGCATTTGGACATATGAGCATTTGGACATATGAGCATTTGGACATATGAGCATTTGGACATAAGAGCATTTGGACAAATGAGCATTTGGACATATGAGCATTTGGACATATGAGCATTTGGACATATGAGCATTTGGACATATGAGCATTTGGACATATGTTTTAATACGAAATAGAAATTGGAAATATGAACATTTTTTCTTGCACGCAAATGCCGCATAAGCTGCAGAACATATTAATATCAGTCCGTTTATTGAATAAAATATGTCAGTTCTTGGAGACTGCATTATGAGAGATAATTATATCTGTATGTAGATAAGGGGATGAGTATGCGGGGCTCAAACAGTACGCGCTCCCTCTTTAAGAAAGCGTGAAATGACATTCAGTACTAGGAAGCAAGGCCCCCCCCCCCCCCCGGAGCTTTTAATAGTTTAACTACTAAATCGACCACTAAAAATCTTAGAATTATCAAGAAATGCGAGGAAATAACAGATAAACCAGTGACTTCACAAACGTATCTACAAGCATGTCTGCCAGAAACAACATCGAAGTAGGTGGCACTCACTTCAAGACGACATCACAACTGAAGAAAGTCTTGGCTTTAATAACATGAAGGAATTGTCAGGACGTGATATTTCCACAGGCGTACTTCTGCCTGATATAAGATATGTTTGTCGAGCTGCAGGGCCATAGATACTGTGGGGGGGGGGGGGGGGGGGGATGGTTCACACACACACAAATTAAGGTCATTCGTGCGTTTTCATGTGTGGAATCTTTTATCTGATGAAACATGTGATTACCTATTTGTGAAAAATCGCGGGGGGTTGTGGGGAGGGGGGGGGGGTCCTAGTACTAGAACTCATGTTCTGATTTGCTAAGGTGGGACGAAGTTTTCATTACCCCCTCCCACACCCACATCTACGGGCGTAGCGAGCTGTCTGTGATAATGATTACAATATGGCATCTCTACTTATTGTTATCAGTTGATTATTATTATTACTATTTCATTGTTGCTTATATTATCCTACTAACCCCTCCCCCTTTTATGTCAATCCAAGTCCCTCTTCATACTAGTCCAGCGCGCTGATCCAGACAGTGTCACATACCTTCGCTGGTGGAAGTTCTTTTGAAATATACATATATCTGAAGTATACATATTTCAAACTTACAAACACGCTTACAAACAGCACACAGAAAGATCATCTCCAGAGAACCCTTCTACCCTGACGCTGCAAGGCAAACAAGGATGCAGTGCGTAGATAGATAGATAGATATACTATATCTGAAGGTTTGGTATGCGGAATGTCTGAAGGCTAATCAGATCAACAGTTATGCAACAGTGAACACTCAGCAGATAACATGCCATTACAGTGAAGTCGTGGAGGTCATTACAGTGAAGTCGTGGAGGTCATTACAGTGAAGTCAGAGAGTTCCTCTTAGATTCTGAGATTTTGTCTCTTCAATAAACAGGGCTGTATTCTGTAGCGCGTACAGATGTCTGTGGGAGTTTTTCTTCAATAAACAGGGCTGTATTCTGTAGCGCGTACAGATGTCTGTGGGAGTTTTTCTTCAATAAACAGGGCTGTATTCTGTAGCGCGTACAGATGTCTGTGGGAGTTTTTCTTCAATAAACAGGGCTGTATTCTGTAGCGCGTACAGATGTCTGTGGGAGTTTTTCCTCACTGTTCTTTCTTTGGTACATGTTTGCCTTATAATTTGATATTTGGAATATTCGTGATGTATAGGTCTGCAGTGTACTGTTCTGATGCGCACAATACCTTGTTCTAGTCTGTTCATAGTTCTGTTCTGATGCGCACAATACCTTGTTCTAGTCTGTTCATAGTTCTGTTCTGATGCGCACAATACCTTGTTCTAGTCTGTCATAGTTCTGTTCTGATGCGCACAATACCTTGTTCTAGTCTGTTCATAGTTCGGTCTCTGATCAATTTGTTTGAAGCCCTTATTTCTAAACTTGATGAAAAAGTTTTCTTCATGTCTATTTTTGGTGTTAGAACTAATTTCTTATCTAGAAATGCACGTTCTTATATTAGAAATGATTGGTTGAATGATCTTCATTAGAGTAACGTTACATAAGGACTGCCTGTTACAATACAAGGTTTTTGCTTTCAATGTGCCACTGCATCCTGAGGTTGATACGCTACTTTGATGTGCATAAATACCTTTCTTTTAATACTGATTTGTCTGTAGCCTGACACTGCGCTATGTTTTCATGATTTTGATAGTTGTATGATGTCTTGCCCTCGGTTCCCGTAGAACTGTGCTTGTATTCCAACATGTTACTGAAATGTTGAATTAGTTCTGCTTTTGTTCTGTAATTCCGAGATTTTATAAATATAATTATTTGGAGACTGCATCAGCTCTCCTGATCGAATTTTAAAGTTAAAATAGTACCTGTTCCAACTCTCGGAGTCTGGTGCCTCCATAAATTCAGATATAATTCCATCTTTTCTGTTTTATCACGTCTTTCGAATCTGCTATTTCTTTGAGCTAACTTTGGATGTCTGTAGCAAAGGAGTCTACAAAGTAGTCAGGCAAACATCTTCATGGGAAACATGTAATGCAACTGATGATTGGTTGCTTTAAACTATACTTTGTCTCCACAGCCAATAAACAGCAAGTTATAGGTAGGATCTGCCAAAGTAAATACATGAGCTGTTTGGGATTAGCGCTCAAGGATTTCCTGGAAAAGAACTCGATATTCATGTATAAATTGAATGTCACGTGTGTATATACTCGGTAAACTACTGTAAAAAGATCACAAAATGTGTAAACTACTGTAAAAAGATAAATTGTGTAAACAACTGTAAAAATATCACAAATTGTGTAAACATTGTAAATATGCCCAATAGTCATACTTATAAATGATCAAGAATATTTACACAATTGTACAAACTATATAACTCTGCTCATTTTTGATGTAAGCTATATACATAGCCAGATTCAGTCTTGATGTTAAGCTATATACATAGCCAGATTCAGTCTTGATGTAAGCTATATACATAGCCAGATTCAGTCTTGATGTAAGCTATATACATAGCAAGATTTTAACTGACCCACGTTATGTTGTATTAAAATTGGTTAAAACTTGAAAATGAAATTGTGTTTGGAGGTTTGTTTGTTATATAGTTAGCTAGCTAGTCGTCGGATCATCATCACTGCAAACTGGACATGTCCATAGTTGCTCCGATCTCTCCCTGAGTGTATCAGCCATTACACTTCTGCTGACAGTACCGGTCCTCTGCTAGTTGACCATCATTCTTCTGCGTCTTCCAAAATGTTCACTTCTAGCAACACCGCATTTCAAACCCTGATCTTTAATCCCGGCCATTGAAAAGGAATCATCATCCACACTAGTCTCACTCTCGCGTGTTACATCTCTTATGGAGTATCGAAACGTCAAGCGCGATCCATTGCTCCATCGCCCTGTGCCATAATCGCGCATAACTCCAGTTGATCCGCTCTTTCATTGCCTCGAACTCTCACATGTCCCGGCACGAAAATAAATGTAACCACTTTTAAACCTCGTCTTTCTCAAGTTCTTAATCCATTGTTCGCGAACGAGACCACTTGTACCTTCCTAATCATACTCATAGAGTCACTCAAGATGCAGGACCTGCGTTACCTTCTGTGTGCATACCCACTCAAATGCCCTGGTCACCGCCATAATCTCAATGGTCATGCTACTCGTAGTAACAGCAAAGGTCCCACTCTTTTCCCTAATCGTTTTACCTGCGCACTGAACTGTGAAGGCCCAAGCACTGCGAACATGTCTAATCACAGATCCATCAGTGTATATAATATGTTATATTACATTTATTATATTATTGAAGGGATAAAACTCTCTACTCATTGTCTACAAACATTGCTAGAACATTGACTGTTGCCGTGTCCTGGGGGTGAGACTTTTTGTACTAGATACTAAGCTAAATGTTCGACAACCCCCCTCCCCCCTTTCCCACTTAGCTATTTTGAGCAAGACCTTTCTTACTAGTAACTGAGCTAAAAGGATGATAAAAACACATCCCTTAGCGATTTTTCAGAAAAATGTCTACTAGAAATACACCCATCTCTGCTATGAGATTTCTGGTTGATCTCTCCAGCATTAGAGTGCGACATCAGGTAGCACAGGTTAGGTCGTACCTTAAAGTCACAGAATACAACCACCACCCATTACACCAACGTCTAGATGAGTCAAAGGGAAAACGAATCAAAAATGGCAGATCATGGATGGCAAAGGCCGACGACACACTGCAGAAGAGTATGCGAATTTGAAGAAATAGGAAAGGGCAGTGAATGGGTGGAGGTAGACACTGAGAAGAAATCACGGACTAAAGTAATAATACAACTAGATAAAGCGTGTCGAAAATGGACGGGTGTCAGGGCCCAGGTTACAGTGCATGAACTCGCCCAGCTACACTCGAAACCACAAGACATAATTATGTACACAGATGGCTCAGTTAACAGAAATACAAATAAAAGCAGTTGGGGTTTTCTAATCAGTTTCTAAAAAGCCAGTTTCTAATCAAGAATCAAGAAGAATCTCTGAGCTTTCTGTCAAATCCAGGAGACTTCAGCTTTTGGCTTAGTGCAATGCCTATTGTAGAAGCCTTCTACTTGGATGGGGTGTATGTGATGGTATGACCTGATAATTTGCCTGGATCACCCACTGTGAATCTCATCCGATTAGGCGCTTCGCAGCCAGCGAACTATTCCATTACCACCTTCGAGACCCTAGTTCACGGACCTAATTTCTTCTGTGTGAGTCGTGTTGGGCAACGGTGACAGTCAAACCAGACTCAGGGTAGATACACCTTCCTAGGTGAGGTGCTGCTTTATCAAACACGCCGGTGGTCTGGGATTTGACCTGTACAATTCTCACACACTCGCCTCACCCACTTGTGATGACTCGCAGTCGGCGAGCAAATCTAGTGTAAGAAGACATCATTTCACTCCGTGTCCTTAGGTTCTGAACCCATTCTCTCTGTATGAGCTATATTGGGCAACGGTGACAGTTGAATTAGGCTAGGTTTGCTATGTCATCAAAGACAAGAACTTGCTCCCCGTTTACGTTGCCTACAGCGTCCAGAGTTCGAGTCTAAACACTGCTTCGGTCAGAAGCTTGGAGAATATACTCCTGATATTTGTTCAATGCTTTTCCAGTGCGCAATGGGGAGCTGTATTCCAGTGCGCAATGGGGAGCTGTATTCAAGTGCGCAATGGGGAGCTGTATTCCAGTGCGCAATGGGGAGCTGTATTCCAGTGCGCAATGGGGATCTGTATTCCAGTGCGCAATGGGGAGCTGTATTTCAATGCGCAATGGGGATCTGTATTCCAGTACGCAATGGGGAGCTGTATTCACAGCTTTTTTCCATACCCATGAGTATATGTTCAAATTGGCTTGTCCAATACCTAAGTCGTGACTCCTACTTTGAACGGGTTCAATTGTTGTGGGACATGTCGGCTTCTCTGTGCTCTTCAGCATGAACAACAGTTCTACCGGCCGGCCGGTCTCGTGCTGGACACTTGTGACTTCGATTCCACTATATAATTTCACACCTACAACTTTGCCCCCCCCCGACCTTAGTGTGTGTCGTATTTTAAAGATTCAGTGAGTACTCTAAGCATTGCCATATCCTAGCGAAGTGCGCACATATCGCAGCATCGACATTGGTCAACCTTCCAATGTTTCTGAATCTCGGCTGACCGAGACAAGCTGCACAGATGTCGGATGTCACTGTGTGTCGACAGTACTGCTGGAGGTGTTGGTGCAGAAGTGTCGAGACATTGCTTGTCTTTTTGCATGCAGTTCTAAATCCATATACAGCCTCCACATTCACGGATGCGATCACCATATACAGCCTCCACATTCACGGGTGCAATCCCCAAAAGTGTTGGCAATGAACACAACACGAGCCGCTGTATGTCTGTTTCCAGGGAGCAAGCACCAAGACGAAGTTACTTTTACGATCTTGGCAAACCCTGGGTCCGCACGAGAGCAATTCGGAACTCTGTACATCCCACTAGGCACCCAACTGTGCACCCCACTTGATATATTAGATAGGATAGAAAGAAACATTCGAAAATTGAAACAGAGAATTTGGACATGGCTATAAAAGGCATAATGTCAAAAGCGGAAGAGAAATTAGATAAGACAGACAAAGACACATTCCAGAAAAAAAGAAGAATGGTTAAATGAGGTGAGAAGACATCATTTCTAAAACGAATAGATATTAAATAAGACAGGTCCACCAAGGACGAATGTGTCGGACCATTGGCGCAAATAAAACGGTGACACAACGCATTTGCATTCTCTTTACAACATCCTGCTGGAAATCTAGTAGGAACATTATCCTATTACAATAGAATCCGGTGGGAGTTTGAGAATGAACGCAGAAGAAGAAGAAGAAAAGAAATAAGACAAGGAGAGCATAATTCCAAGATTTAAACTGATAGACAAATTGGATATGGCAAGATAAGGCGTCATTTCACAAAATTATTAGATAATTTGGATAGAGCAAGATAAGGCATCGTTTCACAAAATTAATAGATAATTTGGATAGAGAAGAAAAAGGCATCAATTCAGAAACATAAACAGAAAAGAGAAATTGGATAGGCAAAGAATAGGTGTTTTTTTTTTTAAAATTGAATAATGCACGTGTAATTCGCAGGATGTAAAGTAGAGAGTTGTTCAGTGCAAAGCACATATATAGATACTAAATGATTAGGAACTAACTGAGGTTATCAGTCACATACGGAACTAAATACCTAACTGAGGTTATCAGTCACATACGGAACTAAATACCTAACTGAGGTTATCAGTCACATACGGAACTAAATACCTAACTGAGGTTATCAGTCACATACGGAACTAAATACCTAACTGAGGTTATCAGTCACATACGGAACTAAATACCTAACTGAGGTTATCAGTCACATACGGAACTAAATACCTAACTGAGGTTATCAGTCACATACGGAACTAAATACCTAACTGAGGTTATCAGTCACATACGGAACTAAATACCTAACTGAGGTTATCAGTCACATACGGAACTAAATACCTAACTGAGGTTATCAGTCAAATTTGAGACTACATATCCAACTTCGTTTATCAGTAAAATACGAAACTAAATAACTGATTGAGGTAATAAATCAAATACCAGACGGAGATTACTTACTAATATGAATGTATTCATTGGTAATTTAAACTACTTCTAAGTTTTTAAACTCTTGCAAATTAGTAGCGATATCTTCGTGTTTCTGCCTGATACATCCAGCGCCAACTGTTGTGTCAATTTGCCAAACACATTCCTAAACCTCCTTCATCGACTCTTATGATATGTATAACAAGTTAACGTGCTATTATTCTGTCCCATTTTCCAGTTCAGGCTAAATGTAGGCGTGGCTATACAATGAGGCAACTAGAGATGTGGGGGGGGGGGAGGTTGGAGTATAATTATAATAGGCAAAATTGTTGGCAAAGAGATAGGACAACATTGTGAGAGATATTTTATGTATTATCATTGCGGCTTGGAACATTGGCAACATCGTTCCTGATTCAAGATATTGGAGATAGAGAATTTTGTGCGAATCTTCAAAGCATAAAAAAGCTTAGAGAATTGGCTTAATTGTGCTCGGGTTGTCCCATCTTTAAAGTCTATGAAGGCGTAGAGCATTGGCTTATTTATACTCGGGTTGTCCCATATGTTCTGCATCCCTTTGAACGAAGCGACAGGCCGCCGATAAAGCGTACCACTTATAGCACGTAAATATGTACCCTCGAACCCTAATACTCAGGGATGTACCCTCAAACGGTAGTACTCAGGGATGTACCCTCAAACGGTAATACTCAGGGATGTACCTTCAAACGGTAGTACTCAGGGATGTACCCTCAATCGGTAGTACTCAGGGATGTACCCTCAAACCCTAATACTCAGGGATGTATCCTCAAACCCTAATACTCAGGGATGTACCCTTAAACCCTAATACTCAGGGATGTACCCTTAAACCCTAATACTCAGGGATGTATCCTCAAACCCTAATACTCAGGGATGTACCCTCAAACCCTAATACTCAGGGATGTACCCTCAAACCCTAATAATCAGGGATCTCAGAAACAATTTCACGTGTAAAAATGAGGTCAGGATCAGGAATCGGAACCGCTACTTCTTAAGTAAATGTCAATTGCTCGTGAAGATTCTTGTGAAAAGCCATGATCATGTGAAGATCTTCGATCATGTGAAAATGCATGTGAAAAGCCATGATCATGTGAAAAATCGTGCAAAGATCCATGGTCATGTAATTATCCATGATCATTTCCAGATACATGACCGTGTAGAGGTCCATGACTGTTTGAAGATACATGATCGCCGACCTCAGCCGGTATAACATTCATGATATGTTATTATATACAACAGAAACATGGTGAGATTTAGAGTTGTGCAATCGCAATCTGGTAGATATGGGTGGGAGGGAGTGAGGGTGGGAGATTAAATTCTAATGTCCGTTTGTAAGTACAGATTTGTGTAACATCAACCGCTTTACTCGTGGTTGTGACAGTAAAGGACCAGGAAACAGACTCAAACACACCTTCCTAATTCTTGTTCTGGGTTATTTCCGTATATTTCAATGGTCGAGCGATGGCAGTCCACGCCTAGCATATACAACAGTAACCAATGAGAACATGGAAATAATATATACCATCAAGTATGAAGGCTTGTTTTGATTCTGCTTGTCGGCTTACACTGTCAATATCAAACGGCTGAATAGATGGTTACTCTGAATGACCATCTCGTGAAATTCATGCGTAAACTGATGAAGAACTCATTGCAAAATATTTGTTTGAATATACACAAATTTCACGTGCCGGTTCCACCTCGATGTCAGAGCCAAATGTACAAGTCTTGGTCAGTTGAGTTTCGACTGGTGTCGTTGCCGTACGCTGTTTGTTAACAAGTGTTTTTAAATTTACTTTTGTTATTTTTGTTTTTAACTTTGTGGATAGGCCTATATTTTACTGAGCATTTACTGTTTATACTTGGGGACGATTTTTGTGTGGACGAAGCAGCTTTTACAGGAAGCAGAATGAGTAAGTATGATTTGAAATGTGCAGCACGAGATAGTATTTAAATTGTATATTTGAGATTTTGTTTGCTTCAATCCCAAAAATTTATAAACAATAGACCTCTTGCATCATTGTGTGAATGGGAAGGTGTCTCCAGAGTTGTATGGAATACCCAAAAACGTATAACTCTGTGATATGCAACATTTGTATAACTTACTACTTAACGAGGTTGTGTAGTTCACCCATCACATGATTTGTTACATTTACTTTGAAATTATTCCTCTACTATTGAGCTCGTGGATGGCTAATAAGCCAGATTCTGGGCGCAAATGTCCTTGGATAGCCCTGGCATGGAATGGTCACTGTAGATTTTAGTCTACCCGTGACTTTCTAGCTGATCTCGGCTGTTGAGCTGCTGCATTTCTCGAGATGCAGAGTTTGACTGTAGAGCGCCATGTAGCTCCTATTATGTGCAAGCTCTTCCTATGTATCTTGGTCTTATTTCGAACGCTTTCAGTGAAGTCTTGAACGAATCCTTGTAGAGTTTATTTTGGCCACCTTAAGACCGCATGCCTTTTCTGCAACGTTTAGATTGTGTAAAACCATTGTATAGATTAAATGGAAGCCTAACTATATACAAAGACTACAAGCAGTATGACGAGATGGCAGTACACAGGACATTTAACTGGATAACTACAGAGGGCAACTCGTGTCTATATCCCTAGTGACTCAATCATGATCAGAAATTTGTTGCATTAAAGAAGTTCCTTTAGGCAGCGGAGAGGTCGAAGGAATGTCTTGTAATTTTCGTCCCTGATCACATGTTTAAGGCAACGAGATCCCGGATCGTCTGGCTTGCTATGCTAGTCTTGCGATAGATGGACGGGTCGTGTGGACTTAAAAGAACCGGTCCTGAAAGTCTGAAATGTGCGTTACCGTTTAACCAATAAACTGGAACTCTCTACCATCTAATGATAGACCTAGGAGAGGGTGATAGATTTTCTCCGTATGATGAGTCGTCGGAATGCCGCCCCCCCCAACCGCCGTAAATGGTTTTTATTATGTCGTCCCCAATATATCTCGATTGGGGGCCACCTGATGCGACCGCCTCACTGCATATCACGGCAAGGCCCTGGATAGACTAAAAGAAGATCGGAACATATTTGAATGTATTTGAAGTGCACTGCTGATCTGACGATATATACGCATCATACGTCATCTATTATACCTTGCACGGAGGTTGGTATGATTTCGATTTCAGATCTTTTGCACTTTTTGCATGATGGGAGATAAAATGTCCGCACAGTCTGTCTACAACAGTAGTCCTAGATCGTATGCATGCATTCGCTCTTTGGAGACCAGTTTTGAATTATGGACTGATATCACACTACCCTATATCATGTCACTATAAGACGCTTAGTTCTCTTCATTGTCCGGCAACATTTGAGTAGTTCCTGGATATAATACGCAATAACTGTCAATGGTGTATCGGTAAGTCAAGGACATCTAAAGAGCGTGGATGATCACATTTTAGTGCTTACAGATGGGTGTGGCACAGATGGGTGTGGCGCAGATGGGTGTGGCACAGATGGGTGTGGCACAGATGGGTGTGGCACAGATGGGTGTGGCACAGATGGGTGTGGCACAGATGGGTGTGGCACAGATGGGTGTGGCTCAGATGGGTGTGGCTCAGATGGGTGTGGCTCAGATGGGTGTGGCTCAGATGGGTGTGGCTCAGATGGGTGTGGCTCAGATGGGTGTGGCTCAGATGGGTGTGGCTCAGATGGGTGTGGCTCAGATGGGTGTGGCTCAGATGGGTGTGGCTCAGATGGGTGTGGCTCAGATGGGTGTGGCTCAGATGGGTGTGGCTCAGATGGGTGTGGCTCAGATGGGTGTGGCTCAGATGGGTGTGGCTCAGATGGGTGTGGCTCAGATGGGTGTGGCTCAGATGGGTGTGGCTCAGATGGGTGTGGCTCAGATGGGTGTGGCTCAGATGGGTGTGGCTCAGATGGGTGTGGCTCAGATGGGTGTGGCTCAGATGGGTGTGGCTAGAATTGGGCAGCTCTCGCTTGATTTCGGTGAAACAATTAACAACACTGGGGGTCACGGTAAACAAAAATTGCTCGATTCTGAAGGTATCACCTTAAATATATTAACAGAAGATACTAGCCTGACACAGGTCTCCGTCTCAATCGTCTGGTATATTTCATCGTTCTTCAGATATCAGGTTACAGCGCCTCTTAATTCCTCTATGGCCAAAAACTGCATAGGGCAGATGTCATAGATTTACATGTCTTTCGGCGGTTAATTGCAATTTGCTTTAGATCTTCGTTTGACAGCGCCAATAGCTTCAACGAATTGTGATCGCTTCAGGTCATTCATGGAACCCAAGTCTGTAAGTCGTGCCGTCTCAGTAGGGCATATTTTCATCTCTTCTTGGTAGAGTTGACAGGCATGAAGAATATATTCTGCAGTCTGTCTGTCCACAGTTGCACAGGTCTGTCTGGGCAATCTTCAGCTTTCGGAACATGTGACTTGTCTGTTATGGCGAGGTTGTAGTCTGAAGGACATGGTTTGTTCCTTGCGCTACATTTGTTGGTAAGGGTCAATTGGTTCTGTAGTTATATATCCGCTTCCACTTTCTTATATTCTGCTTTTAACATGGTCTTACATTCATAGTAGGTATTATCACTTTCGATTTGTTCTAGTGATACCCACTTCTTGTCAGATCAGCTTTTTTTTATGCCACAGTGGTGACCAGGGATTCACTGCAGTACTAACACTGCTTCAGTTAAAAACTACGTGTTTGTTGTGGCTCGGCAAGCAGTTTGAGCATTTTGGCTGCCTCTACTATGGCTTCCATTTCGGCTTTGAAATTTCATACTGTGTGTGTGTGT
The DNA here is from genome assembly GCA_034231615.1 of Meghimatium bilineatum. Classification (NCBI taxonomy): domain Eukaryota; kingdom Metazoa; phylum Mollusca; class Gastropoda; order Stylommatophora; family Philomycidae; genus Meghimatium; species Meghimatium bilineatum. Next base: position 1,389,350 of record CM067301.1, read on the forward strand.
GTGTGTATATATATATATATATATATATTATATATATATATATATATATATCATACTGTGTATATATCAGTGTGTATATATGTGTATATATTATGTGTATATATACACATATATACACACACTGATATATACACAGTATGATATATATATATATATATATATATATATATATATATATATATATATATATATATATATATATATATATATATATATATATATATACACACTATGATATATATATCGTGTGTGTGTATATATATATTTATATATATCTGATATATATATATACTCATAGTGTGTGTATGTATGTATGTGTGTGTATGTATATATATATATATATATATATATATATATATATATTTAACAAATCTATATTTATAACTTGCAGGTTTCTGAATATTTTTCAGTCTATTGTCTTGTTTGATGTATGACTCTTAACTTTGTAATACAGATCCGATGTCAGCACCTGTATTTTCCAAATGTAACGTCTGTAACCAGCCTGCCAGGCCAACAACGATCAAGTGCTTTTATTGCAATGAATACGAGTAAGTCTACAAATTTTATCTAATTTGAACAAGCGCAATTAATGTTCCGCCCAAGACGGATATGTCGGGACATTGGCGCAAGTAAAGGTGCGACACAACGCATTTCCATTCTCTGAACTACATCCTGCTAGAAACCTAGTACCAGGCCAACTGTTAGTATAGGTCTCCACTGTGACCTTTGTTCTAGTTTGAGGTATTACCTAACCTTTGCCCTAGAACCATTGTCCTGCTAAGGACCATTGCCCTGCTTCAGGAGATCCAGCGGGAGTTTGAGAATGAACGCGAAAGAAGAGCAATGAATGTTCCTTCTAGTGCCACTCGTTGGGATGATAGTTCTACATGTAAGACCAGTGGCTCCCTTATGAGACTATATGCTCATGTTCCCTAAATGTCATATTTAACAAACCAATTCGACTGAAATATCTTGGTCATTTCTGTGTCCGCAATTTTAACGGTTATTTCCATTTAAAACCAGATGTTTATGGATACACGAACGTTTTCAAGATAAATTTGATATTCCGTGCATTACTAGGAAAATTTGATATTCCGTGCATTACTAGGAAAATTTGATATTCCGTGCATTACTAGGAAAATTTGATATTCCGTGCATTACTAGGAAAATTTGATATTCCGTGCATTACTAGGAAAATTTGATATTCCGTGCATTACTAGGAAAATTTGATATTCCGTGCGTTTCTATGAATTTGATATTCCGTGTTTCTAGGAAAATTTGATATTCCGTGCGTTTCTAGGAAAATTTGATATTCCGTGCGTTTCTAGGAAAATTTGATATTCCGTGCGTTTCTAGGAAAAAGATATTCCGTGTGTTTCTAGGAAAATCTGATATTCCGTGCGTTTCTAGGAAGATACATTGGAAATCCCGTGCATTTTTATTTGTAAAAGCAATATGTGTTAAATTGTGTAAATACAATTTGTGTGCATATTTACAGTATTTTTCTTTAGTTTCACTGGTTTTCTAAAATGAAATACTCGGTAATGATACATTAGTTTTTTTCTGCATTTAATTTTTGCAAACATTTACTTATTTTCCTCCGAAAATCAGAGAAAAGGATACCACACAAACATAAATACCAATTATATATGTTCAATTTTTGTTCACAAATTATATAACACTGAGCCTAATACTTGAAATGTTCAAATATACCTTCAATTTTCAATCTTGTAGTCGAAGATAAAGCATTTAATATCCGCTCTGGTCTGACTATTCCAAACAAGACTTCCAGAAGCTGGTTTTCAAATACGTCCAAAAGCTGGTACTCAAACAAGATATCCAAAAGCTGTATTTTCCAAACAAGACTTACAATAGGGCTGGTTTCCAAACAAAATGTCAGAAACCTGTTTTCCAAACAAGGCGTTCAAATGTTTTGTTTCCAAAACAAGCTTGGAAATTATATATTTACCACTAGCAAAGTTCTTTTCTCAAACTCTATTTCTGCCACGGCACCTTTCGTATAGATTAGACCCAACACCCTCAACCTCGTCCTCAACTAAAACCTTTCCACCGAAGACTGAAATGTCGGGCCATTGACAAAAGGGAGACGCACCATATTTCCATTATCTGGACTACATCCAGCTGGAAAATGTGGGACCATTGTCCTACAAGAGAAATCCAGCGGGAGTTTGAGAATGTACTCTATTATACCTCAGCCTTCACCTGTTTCATGAATCCAGTTCAGCCAGGTTTCAGATAGAGGAATGTCATATCAACAGAATTGCCATCTTGTCTTATTGATAAAAAGTAAGTACTTGTTAATATTGTGCATATTTCATGTGTTCAGTTTCTTAAAGCGCCCCCCCCCCCCTACTTTCCACGACCCTATATCACCCCTTGAAATCTGCCCACCAGTGGACGTTTTCACTCCGATTTTGGAAACCTGGTCTACACCATTCAGGGCATAATTCAATGTCAATAAATATGCGAATTTAATATGCACCCCTTGGTGAGTTCCTCAACAATCTGTTTTATTCTTGCCTCGGTCCATCCCTCAAAAGCTACTGTATTTGACAGTCTTCTGCGATTGCCATTAGTCACCTATAGTCGACAGCCAATGAAAATCACGGTGAAATGGAAATCACTTTAGAAGGATCACACACGATGAATACACTGGACTGTATAATTGACGATGGATTCGGGTGAGGTTTCAAAAACGGACATGATTCCGATTTGGTTATATCAGAACGTTTGACAAGCAAACATCGCCGTTTGATTAAACCCTTTCCCCAAAAATTGTTTACTGTTTCTCATCTCTGAAGTGTAAGAATTCTCGACAAATTTACTGGTTGTTGAATGTTGTATAATTGAACGATTTCTTAGTTTGATGGTTTATGAATGTTGTATGTGTAATTGTTTGGATGATTTCTTGCTTTATTTTGAGATTAATACAGGTTACACCCGAGCAGCTCGTTCGCCCCCACCCCCCCCCGAAAATCGTATTACATGGGTATAGCAGCTGTGATAATGCAGGAATCACAGGCAACTAGATAACTTGCTCATCGGGCAGCCACAGAGGGGCTTGCTCATCGGGCAGCGATATTTTAAACAGAACGAAGTTTAGGCTGGATTCGATAATAAAGGAACTATAAATTGGAGTGGTCAGGGGCGACGTGTTCTCTTAGGAAGCCTGTGAAGATGACTTAAATCATCTGACTAGAACTTCATAGACTGCTGAAAGTTGCTCAGGGAATTGAAATCGAATCACATCTAAATTCCACGTTATCGTTTCCAATCAAGTCAAGAATTGGTTGCAGATAATAGAACAAGACAATAAACGTTTAAATGTCCATGAATACTACAGGTCAGGTCATCAATACTGTTATTAATTTATCCTGCTTAAACAGTTAAACCTAATCCTGCTTAAACTGTTTAATCCTATATTCCAGGTATTGCAGTAGGACTTGCAGGGAAGAAGATAGCATCGTGCACTTTCAGTTGTGCAGAGGATTAGTCCGATCCTTGAGAGCTGGTTCTTCTCTGGGAGCTCAAGCCGGATCTCCAGATGGTAATATATTATAAAACATGTCCCAACATTTCTTTTTGAGAATCATTTGTCCATAACTTCTTCTTTCGTTTACTTGAAACATGTCTATATCTGTAATTCTGTCTCCTTAAAACTCAGTCTTTTGTAGTTCATAGTGTCCCATAGAGATTTGATTCCAGTGTTGTTTCCTCTGGCCAATATGTCTGCCTCAGCGTTTCATGCTCAGAACACTCTTGAAGTATGTTTGGCACTATGTGCTGCCTGTCCACATGTACACAGTCCATAATTACAAGAGAGCCGCCCTTGAAATGTGGCCTGGTCGGAGAATGTGACCTGGTCGAATGTGGCCTGGTCGAATGTGGCCTGGTCGGAAATGAACATTATAGACCGCAAAGAAAGTGTTTACTAAAACTGTCTTCGCAATTCACTGGATATACTTGGGGGTCGAGGAATTAGAACACTTATGGACATGTGCGTGCAATGATCTATCGACCAACTGTATTGTCTTCTCTCGGTTGGTGGCACATTCTATCCAGGACGTCGCGAATACAATTTTGGCTGTATTTTTCCAATTATAAATATTTATGTAGATTGCAATTGCAGTGTCTAGTTGCACAATTTCCTTGCAACATGTGATTGAAGTTAACTTGGCGGTCCTAGACGCGTTCTCCATGTCTCCTCCATAGCTGAATATAGCTGAATATAGCTAGAACTAGGGACAGTAATGACTATTACCAGAACTGCGACTCACAATTTAATAAGGGCTGGGATATAACCAAACTGGACTAGAGACTACGGTTAAGTGGAGCGTACCTCGCCATCAGAGGTATTTTTGTTATCCGAACCAACCGAACTGTATGTAATCTGATATTTATTTCTTGATTGTATGTGTGTTGTATGATTGTTGTCGCCCATTTTATGTATGATTGTTAAAAATAGGTACCTATAGATTCATCTACCACTTTTACATATCATGTTTTTCCACGTCTCTAATGTATTCTGCAATAGTATGTTAGCACATGAACTCAAGGTGTTGGTTGTATCACACAAGGTGTTGGTTGTATCACACAAGGTGTTGGTTGTATCACACAGACAAGGTGTTGGTTGTATCACACAAAGGTGTTGGTTGTATCACACAGACAAGGTGTTGGTTGTATCTCACAAAGGTGGTTTGCAACAAAATTGAAAAGTAATGAAGAAAAAAGGACGCCCCACAATTCTATACAACCAAGATATTCCTAGCACTTAACAGATGTCAAAATATCGTCCTAGCACTTAAGATGTCAAAATATCGTCCTAGCACTTACGTCAAAATCTCGGCGAAGATGTTCGAGACCTCTAAAGATTATCAGGAGGTAAAAAAGTTCCAGTGTCGATTGACAATCCTAAACAAGAAATGGGTGGCTGGGGTAACACAGGGCAAATATCAAAATGAACGAGCATAGGTATAAGTATTGCCAAAGTCAAAACAACCTAGCATCGAGACAGTGACAGACGTTTCGACTAAAAAGCCTTCATCAGGGCAAAGACCGCAGTAAACCAATCTTACATAGACACATATGGTTGTAATAAGAAGGAAAAAAAGGGGAGAATTGACATTAGCGAATGGACGACGAAGGAAACAAAGATAAGACAGATGTTCCCAGAAAAACATGGAAAGCATCAAATCAGCAGGGACTTCAAAATTGTGAAATTCCATGTCAAATAGGTAGGTAGGGTAAGCGATAGCTATGGTAACCTTGCGTCTTGCGCTAGTGCACGCTCGGATTTCCTCTCGCACACTTCCCTTCGCACACGAATGTGTTTGTGCGAACGTGAATGCGACCGAGAGTAGTTTCTGCAGATCTTTGATACCCAGAAGACTCCCAACTCTTGAAACGTTCAAAACTTTCAGAGACTCCTCGCAATAAATCATGTGGGTTCAGCTGCTTTTGTACCTTTCCGTAACATCCCAGAGTTGGAGCTTCAGCTTCTTGCCAGGCGTTTTTTGTCAGGTGCCCATAGCAACCCAACTCTGGAACATGGTCAGTGCGATGAGTGGGAAAGTCCGCTATGCATTCCCCACCATTCAAGAGGGTTTTTCAATTAATGCAGCGCTTACGTTTTCACAAGAGGAAGTATTCATTATATTGGCATGTCAGACATCTGCTGCGAAGTTTATTGTTGCTCTGATAGGCACATATAGATCTTCAGATCTTCCACTAGAGGAAGGCGCTAGTGTCATGCCATCTACTGAGTTTACTGTTGCATAATGATTTGGTAGTATCTAATGACAGACTTGAGTTCACTGGACATCATCTTTGTAAAGTTTCATTTAACCTTTCCCGTGACTTTGTTTGGTTACTTTAATACTTGTATCCATAGTCAATACAGTGACCGGAAACGTCATTTTAGATCGTTTATTAGTGAATTTGTAGGTTTTATATTGTTTGGTCACATCTGATAGGCCAATATTAAAACCTTCAAATCATCATGTGAATATTTTGTATAATGGCTTATAACTTGTATATTTTGCTAAATGTTGCTGTCATTTGACATAACCTTTCGACTAATACAGAAAACTTAAGGGCACACCTCAGAGCGATGTTCTCGGCCAACAATGCTATGCGGTGTGACAACTGCAACCAGGCGATTCAACCGAGTATACACAAGTGCCATTATTGTGAGGACGTTGAGTAAGTCGATCATTATTACATGACATTCATTTAAAGTATATAATGTGACATGTATACAATGTGACATGTATTCATTTGAATTATACAATGTGACATGATATTCATTTGAAGCATACAACGTGACATGACATTCATTTGAATCTCTGGATTTGAACGGCCTTTTTTTATTTGAACTTCCGTTAGGAATTGAACTTCCCTGGAATTTAGGGCCCTCTGGAATTGAGGGCCCTCTGGACTTGAGGGCCCTCTGGACTTGAGGGCCCTCTGGAATTGAGGGCCCTCTGGATCTGAGGGCCCTCTGGAACTGAGGGCCCTCTGGAACTGAGGGCCCTCTGGAACTGAGGGCCCTCTGGAACTGAGGGCCCTCTGGAACTGAGGGCCCTCTGGAACTGAGGGCCCTCTGGAACTGAGGGCCCTCTGGAACTGAGGGCCCTCTGGAACTGAGGGCCCTCTGGAACTGAGGGCCCTCTGGAACTGAGGGCCCTCTGGAACTGAGGGCCCTCTGGAACTGAGGGCCCTCTGGAACTGAGGGCCCTCTGGAACTGAGGGCCCTCTGGAACTGAGGGCCCTCTGGAACTGAGGGCCCTCTGGAACTGAGGGCCCTCTGGAATTGAGGGCCCTCTGGAATTGAGGGCCCTCTGGAATTGAGGGCCCTCTGGAATTGAGGGCCCTCTGGAATTGAGGGCCCTCTGGAATTGAGGGCCCTCTGGAATTGAGGGCCCTCTGGAATTGAGGGCCCTCTGGAATTGAGGGCCCTCTGGAATTGAGGGCCCTCTGGAATTGAGGGCCCTCTGGAATTGAGGGCCCTCCGGAACTGAGGGCCCTCCTTGACTCCTTTTTCTAGGTATTGTAGCAGTGATTGCTCAAGTTTTCTAGGTATTCTAGGTATTGTAACAGTGATTGCTCAAGTTTTCTAGGTATTGTAGCAGTGATTGCTCAAGTTTTCTAGGTATTGTAGCAGTGATTGCTCAAGTTTTCTAGGTATTGTAGCAGTGATTGCTCAAGTTTTCTAGGTATTGTAGCAGTGATTGCTCAAGTTTTCTAGGTATTGTAGCAGTTATTGCTCAAGTTTTCTAGGTATTGTAGCAGTTATTGCTCAGTTTTCTAGGTATTGTAGCAGTTATTGCTCAGTTTTCTAGGTATTGTAGCAGTTATTGTTCAAGTTTTCTAGGTATTGTAGCAGTTATTGCTTGATTATATTTTCTAGGTATTGTAGCAGTGCTTGTAGAACAAGAGACGTGGAACACTTTGGGAACTGCAACGGATTGGTTCAAGCGATTTCGGACTCTGCTGGAACCAGTAGAAGTTCTTCTCGGTGTTCGCTGGATGCTGTAATGGATTCACCATCTGAGGATTCGCCATCTGGTAATATCATAAGTTAACATTAAAATCATGGGACTCTAACAGTTTCACATTTGAATACTGCGCATTAATTAGGCATAATATATAACGTCTATGAAGGAAACCAAAATTATCTTGCAGACCAGCAAGAACATCATAGCAATGATGTAAGGTTAACAAGAATATTCCAGATATGGTTAGCAAGACCATCCTAGTAATATGACAGGTCAAGACTATACTAGCAATGATGAAAGGTAAACAAAAACGTCATAGTTATGAAAGGTCAGCAGGAACAAAGCAATGATGAAAGGCCAGCAAGAACATTCTAACAATGATAAAAGACCAAGAAGATATTATGGTCAGCAAGACCATCTTAGCAATGATGAAAGGTCAAGCCCATCTTAGCAATGATGAAAGGTCAAGCCCATCTTAGCAATATTGAAAGGTCAAGCCCATCTTAGCAATGATGAAAGGTCAAGCCCATCTTAGCAATGATGAAAGGTCAAGCCCATCTTAGCAATGATGAAAGGTCAAGCCCATCTTAGCAATGATGAAAGGTCAAGCCCATCTTAGCAATGATGAAAGGTCAAGCCCATCTTAGCAATGATGAAAGGTCAAGCCCATCTTAGCAATGATGAAAGGTCAAGCCCATCTTAGCAATGATGAAAGGTCAAGCCCATCTTAGCAATGATGAAAGGTCAAGCCCATCTTAGCAATGATGAAAGGTCAGGCCCATCTTAGCAATGATGAAAGGTCAGGCCCATCTTAGCAATGATGAAAGGTCAGGCCCATCTTAGCAATGATGAAAGGTCAGGCCCATCTTAGCAATGATGAAAGGTCAGGCCCATCTTAGCAATGATGAAAGGTCAGGCCCATCTTAGCAATGATGAAAGGTCAGCAGGAACATCATAGCGGTGATGAAAGGTCAGCAGGAACATAGCAATGATGAGCCAAAAAGAACATCCTAGCAATGAAAGGTCAGCAGGAACATTCAAGTAGCAATGAAACGTTGAAAGCTTGCGTGACTTGCACACGTGATGTATGTTGCCCTTCAAAGACCCACCTACAGGGAAAAGCTGAGGGTGGAAGGATAACAGCAAATATGGTGTGATAATCAAGAATTGAGATAATAGTTTCTCCACACTAAAACTAGGAACTGAGAACAGTGAAAACTGAGGTTTGGTGGAATTTTTAAGTGGCAACCCTGAATCTGAGGCGGTTATGAGTTTATTAAATCTTGACTCGTTTTAGTTTGTGTAATCTTATTTTACTTTCTATACATTTATATAATCTTAATATTTCAACTTACTATACCTTTATCATTATTGCTTAATATACCTTTTTGTAATCTTGAGTGTGCGGATATACATTTGTATAATCTGGTCATTTTTGTTTTATATAATATTGATGTAATAATATCGCTTTTACTTACTATAAATTTATGTAATCTTAATCTTGTTTTTTTATATACTGAACATGTATGTACTTATTTAGATGTTGTACCGTTGTAGCCTGCTGTCTCTGCTGTACCTCTGTAGTATAGCTTGTGTACGGTTGTAGCCTGCTGTCTCTGCTGTACCTCTGTAGTATAGCTTGTGTACGGTTGTAGCCTGCTGTCTCTGCTGTACCTCTGTAGTATAGCTTGTGTATGGTTGTAGCCTGCTGTACCTCTGTAGTATAGCCTGTGATTGCAGAAAATCTATAGTAGGCGAAATTTCGGTGGATTGAAGTCCCCTATTGTTGTATGCTATCCCTAACAATTGCGAGCAATTTGATCTACTTCCTATGTGCAGAGGGGTGGTTTCTCTAAGCTTTCATACCCAGGAGACTTAGCTTTACGCTTAGTACATTGCCTAAAGCAGAATACTAAGTCCGCTAGGCCATTAGTTGTGGCCCGGGAGGCAGATCTGAGAACATGCTCTATTGCATAAAAAAATCCTTAGAGATGCGGCAAATCAAAAATGTACACCGTGTGACATATTTAAAAAAAGCTGCATCCAGCCTGCCTATGTAATGACGGCCGCCCATCTCTGCTGTCATTCATTGCTTTTTCTTTTTTTCCCGTATTGTTACAAATTGCTGTTCCTACTGGTGGTGTTCAAATAATTTATAAATCGTTTCTCTTAATTTTCATTCATTGTTTTATTCTTTAACTATAAAATGTTTGTCAATTTTCTGATATTGCATAATTTTCTTCCAGGTTCTCCAGAAATGAACCATAATGTGCCTCAATCCAATCAAGTGAGTCGGCCCAATCCTCCTGAAGTGAGTCGGCCCAATCCTCCTGAAGTGAGTCGGCCCAATCCTCCTGAAGTGAGTCAGCCCAATCCTCCTGAAGTGCGTCAGTCCAATCCTTCTGTACTAAATCGTGGAGAGCTGACTCTTCCAGCATCAGATCAAGAAGTGCCTCAACTCATTGCACCAGTGGTCACTACCGAAGGACGAAAAATTTGGCCTAATGCTGCCATTCGTAGAGAACTTCGTTCTATGTTGCCAGGAGCAAATCGGTCGGTCATTCCAGGACAACGCGGATTCAGCCGCTCAGCAACAGATAATGGAGAACCTGGTGTTAGAAATATGGCATTCAGTGCAGGAAATCGTAGTTTTAGAACTAGGACATTCACTGCAGCAGAATGCGAAAGTATACCAAGGACATGCGTTACGGAAGGAAGCCGTATCAGGACTAGGACTTTCTTTGCAGGACGTAATATTCGACTTATGACACCCATCGCAGAAGAACGCAGTTTTAGTCCTAGAACTTTCAGCTCAGAAGGACGCGGTGTAAGACCTAGTCTAGTTTTTCGTAATAGTGGTTATTGCGGTTTAAACACAGAACACAGCGGTTTGAGGCCACGAGCAATGCTTCCTGGTCAGTTTCAGCCCATGACCATTCGCCCAAGACAGTTCTGGAGGACACCATCACCCTCTCAAGAACAAACCAGACCGCGGGCAGTATTTCCAGAGGATTTACTCATGCCTAGATTTGTTCGACGCGACGCATTAAGACATTCTGTTAAACGCGACGCATTCAGATGTTTGGTAGCTGCCACACACGGCCCAGGACCCATGCAAGTCAATGAAGAACATGTACAGGGTTCAAGAAAGGACTTACAGAATGAACCCGGGTCAGATGTGATAGCTGAGTTCACAGAGGAAACAAAACTATAAGAGTAATCTCCAGTGGGGAAAAAGTATCTTCAGTAAAGCTTGGTGGGAGTTCATGTGTATCCACGATGTTACAAGATTGTTTTATTGTGTACGTTTTCTTGAACGTTTTATTGTGTACGTTTTCTTGAACGTTTTATTGTGTACGTTTTCTTGAACATGGAGCTATATTCTCAGTTGGGCATATGTTTTAATACGAAGTAGAATGTTTGATATGAAAAAATATCATGGACTGACACACACACACACACATAATCTAAGCGCTGCAGGTAATGTGTATCCAGTTACAGGTATGAGATTATTCCATACCCGTTCATTCGATATTACTCAGCGCCTGGAGACCACCCTAGGTGTGATTTACATCGTTGGGTAACAAGTGTGGGGATTCACATTATCACATGTTCTTGATTTCAAAACTTATAGTTATCTCAGAATAGAATGTGTAACAAGTTAAAAATTATCATTGGAATTCTAAATTATTGTAAGGCTTAACAGATCGCGTGAACTAAATCTGCATGAACGAAGACAGCGGGAAAACTCTGCACCATATGGTTTTAGTTTTACATACAACACACGGAAATTGACATTTCGGCTAAATAGGCATTAAGTTGGGACAAGCATAGAATAGAACAAAGATGAAGAATATGTGAGGTGTGTTGGAAACTGATAGATGTGGGAATGACACGTAGAAATAATACACATGACAGATGCACGAAATGAGTGCAGGTAGTAGAGCCGACTATTCTACTTCCACACTTGTGCTCGTGTTCTACCTGTTAGCCGTTCTCTTCTTTCACAACTTTATGTAGTCTTCACTTCGTTGTTCTGTTTGTTCCAATTGTTTTCACTATATACATATTTGATCAAAACGCTGTTTACTGTATTCGTTTCGCCTAAAACAGCTAATTCAAATCAGTTTTAAAAAAAAATTATATTTATTACTTATTGGCAACCAAATATTTCCAAATTCGTCGATTTCGCCTAAATTGTAAGAAACTGTACGAAACATCTACGTAGGCCTGTTTGTGGTGTAGATGCATGGGCATATTTCAACTGACTCATCTTGTTTAGGAAATACTTGGCGTCGACTTAGAATAATTTCAGTTATCAGGTTAACCGTGTTATGAAAGTTATCAAACATTCTATATTCAATGTCCACAAATGGTGTTTTCTCCAATAATTGTTGTTGTGCATGTTTGTCTTTGTGCATGTTTGTCTTTGTGCATGTTTGTCTTTGTGCATGTTTGTCTTTGTGCATGTTTGTCTTTGTGCATGTTTGTCTTTGTGCATGTTGTATGCCATGAAGTTCTCAACTCTTAATTGATGCTTTTTGTCCACTTTTGTCGATGTTAACTTTGCAAATTTTTTACAAATGCTTCTCATTTTCCACACAAAAAATTTCTTAGGTTTTTTCCTTTTCAGTTTTGCTATAAAAAAATTTCATTTGAAGAGACATTACCTTTAGAACAATTTTCAAAAATTAAAACCAAATTTAAATATCTACTGATCAAATCGATTTTTCAGTCTTGAGAAAAAAATTAATTTATCAGATTTGGTCTCACAGTATGCTATACATTTTATTTTCAATTAGATCGCCAGATTTCAGATTCATTTGTGGAATATTTGCAATTTGTGTAATGTCAAATGTAACAATGTAACCTAAAATAAAACGATGTAACCAAATATAAAACGAGGTAACCAAATATGTAACCATGTAACCAAATATGTAACCAAATATGTAACCAAATATGTAACCAAATATGTAACCAAATATGTAACCAAATATGTAACCAAATATGTAACCAAATATGTAACCAAATATGTAACCAAATATGTAACCAAATATGTAACCAAATATGTAACCAATATGTAACCAAATATGTAACCAATATGTAACCAAATATGTAACCATGTAACCAGAGATGTGACGATGCGATCATAAACGTGACGATATAATGAAAAATGTCACCATCAGCAATATCGTTTTCCCCTCATATTGTCTTATCAGACATTTCACTTCATATTGGCAGACACTATTTTCCCTTCATATTGTCTTGGACACTTATTTTCCGTTCATATTGTTTTATCACACTATTTTCTCTTCATATTGTCTTGAGACATTTTCTCTTCATATTGTCTTGAGACATTTTCTCTTCATATTGTCTTGAGACACACTTTTCTCTTCATATTGTCACTATTTTCTCTTCATATTGTCTTAGACACTATTTTCTCTTCATATTGTCTTAGACACTATTTTCTCTTCATATTGTCTTAGACACTATTTTCTCTTCATATTGTCTTAGACACTATTTTCTCTTCATATTGTCTTAGACACTATTTTCTCTTCATATTGTCTTAGACACTATTTTCTCTTCATATTGTCTTAGACACTATTTTCTCTTCATATTGTCTTAGACACATTTCACTTCATATTGGCAGTCACCATTTTCTCTTCATATTGTCACCATTTTCTCTTCATATTGTCTTAGACACCATTTTCTCTTCATATCGTCACTTTTCTCTTCATATTGTCTTAGACACAATTTTCCCTTATGTCTTAGACACCATTTTCCCTTATGTCTTAGACACCATTTTCCCTTATATGTCTTAGACACCATTTTCCCTTATGTCTTAGACACCATTTTCCATTATGTCTTAGACACCATTTTCCCTTATGTCTTAGACACCATTTTCCCTTATATGTCTTAGACACCATTTTCCCTTATATGTCTTAGACACCATTTTCCCTTATATGTCTTAGACACCATTTTCCCTTATATGTCTTAGACACCATTTTCCCTTATGTCTTAGACACCATTTTCCCTTATGTCTTAGACACCATTTTCCCTTATATGTCTTAGACACCATTTTCCCTTATGTCTTAGACACCATTTTCCCTTATGTCTTAGACACCATTTTCCCTTATGTCTTAGACACCATTTTCACTTATGTCTTAGACACCATTTTCACTTATATATTGTCTTATCTGATACTATTTTAACTATATTGTTTTATCTGATACTATTTTAACTATATTGTTTTATCAGACATTATTCTAGTGTCGTAATTATTCCCTTACACCCCCCCCCCTTTGAAAGCGTACTCCTTTGAGTTTGAGTCCGCTCCGATATTTTTTTTCTAGATTTTTTTCTAGTTTTCCTGCTTTGATTTTTAATTTTTTTCCTGTTTTTTTCTCTCCTTTCCCCTGTTTTCTCCTTTCCCGTTTTCTCCTTTCCCGTTTTCTCCTTTCCCCTGTTTTCTCCTTTCCCCTGTTTTCTCCTTTCCCCTGTTTTCTCCTTTCCCCTGTTTTCTCCTTTCCCCTGTTTTCTCCTTTCCCCTGTTTTCTCCTTTCCCCTGTTTTCTCCTTTCCCCTGTTTTCTCCTTTCCCCTGTTTTCTCCTTTCCCCTGTTTTCTCATTTCCCCTGTTTTCTCCTTTCCCCTGTTTTCTCCTTTCCCCTGTTTTCTCCTTTCCCCGTTTTCTTTCTCGTGTGTTTTTTCCTTCTAGATGTATTCCTTTCATTTGACTTTTGGAATTTCACGGTTTTCAGTTTCACTTTTTTCTGCCTATTTTTGGGGGTTTTTTGTTCTCGCTCCTTATTTTACTAGTCTTCAACTTTACTGTTTTCAGTTTCACTGTTTGGCTTTGCTCTGTTCGGTTGTTCTGTTTTCAGCCACTCGGCTATCAGCCACTCGGCTATCAGCCACTCGGCTATCAGCCACTCGGCTATCAGCCACTCGGCTATCAGCCACTCGGCTATTCAGCCACTCGGCTATTCAGCCACTCGGCTATTCAGCCACTCGGCTATTCAGCCACTCGGCTATTCAGCCACTCGGCTATTCAGCCACTCGGCTATTCAGCCACTCGGCTATTCAGCCACTCGGCTATTCAGCCACTCGGCTATTCAGCCACTCGGCTATTCAGCCACTCGGCTATTCAGCCACTCGGCTATTCAGCCACTCTGCTATTCAGCCACTCTGCTATTCAGCCACTCTGCTATTCAGCCACTCTGCTATTCAGCCACTCTGCTATTCAGCCACTCTGCTATTCAGCCACTCTGCTATTCAGCCACTCTGCTATTCAGCCACTCTGCTATTCAGCCACTCTGCTATTCAGCCACTCTGCTATTCAGCCACTCTGCTATTCAGCCACTCTGCTATTCAGCCACTCTGCTATTCAGCCACTCTGCTATTCAGCCACTCTGCTATTCAGCCACTCTGCTATTCAGCCACTCTGCTATTCAGCCACTCTGCTATTCAGCCACTCTGCTATTCAGCCACTCTGCTATTCAGCCACTCTGCTATTCAGCCACTCGGCTTTTCAGCCCATCCGCTTTTCAGCCCATCCGCTTTTCAGCCCATCCGCTTTTCAGCCAGTCTGCTCAGTCTTTCTGCCATTACACCAATGTTTTCACTTGTGTTCTTATTTTTGTATGTCCATAAGCATCACAATGTCACACATTAATTTTATCCATATTATTTTTTTAATAAAACAATTTATCAAATGTCATGTTTGTTCAATTATTTTCCAGTTACATTTATTCTGTTCGTCTTGCTATTATAGTTTATGCACATCTTGAACTGTGTACATTCTGCTGGTGGGTACACTGTGATGGAGTAAAGACTGTCAATTTTCAACTTGGTCCTACTCCTTCATACATATATAATCTCATTTGACATTCTTTCCAGAACGTGGTCTTGCTTCTGCTGCGAGACATGTTTAATCTGATCTCTGCACAATAGTCGTCTTCGGCGTCCACTTCACCTGTTGCAAGTTAACTCTGCCTTCAGCTATTACTTTCCAAAGTAGATTTCTATGACCCCCCCCCTCCCCCCCCCAAAAAAAAAACCCAGTTATAAGTACATATAAGTACTTCAGTCATTCGTTGATGCTGTCGAATTTAAGAGTGCCGTATTGACACTCGTATATGCCTCACCAGTTTTAGAGAATTGTGTTGCGCTTGAAAATCGGCAAAACATTGCTGACGTAATTTATGGAGAGCACCCCTCCCCCATCAGACCCTTTAGTTAAAAAATATTTCTACGTTAGTTCTCAAACTCCTGCAGGGTTACAGGATGTCTGGAGAGCCGGATGTGCTGTTTCCTATTGTACAGATTGGCTCCGCTTATGTGCTCCTCTCGACCTGACACATCCAACTTCATAACTTCGGACCATTTTTACCCTCTACTTTCTGGGACAGCCAACCCCACCCAGAGATCTTATGGCTGCCTCTTATGACATCCATGCCAGGTTATAACGTTATTCGCTGTAGGGTCACGGAAACGCACTGACGAGAGGAGATAAATATATCAATTTATAAGTATGCTACCAAATCAAATGTGGTTAGCACTTAACACACAGGACGGTGTGTTCTGTCAAGCACTCCAACTTTCTTATTCGTCTCACGTCATTTATTTGTTTTGAGTCTGTGACCTGATCGTGGCACATTTACTTAACACGGTCCTATCTCGACTGTGATCCTATTCAAATCAGATACGCAGGTTGTTAACATTAGAATGGAAAATATTGACATGACAAGAATGGATAGATTCCCAGTGACAAATGATTCGTTGAGTTGGCATGAATGTCTGAAGAATGGGAAAATGTTTAATCCTATGAATGTCTCAAGAATGTCAAAACTTTTAATCGTATGAATGTCTGAAAAGTGTCAAAATGGTAAATCGTAAATCATACGATTTAAATGTTTTGAATTTTTGTTTTTATTTTGAATATTTTGAGCAAAATGCCGAGGGTTGTTTTGGTGGTGGTTCTAAGTATTATTTTACTTATTAGAACTTAATTTAATGTCCAGTTTTCTTAACTGGAAAAGGTGATTGGGGATTACTATGAACCATAGTAAAGTCAAATAAAAAGGTGAAGTTATAGCATTTATTAACGCCGTAGGGGTCTGAGATGTTAGCGACCTCACATTTGAGTGGATCTGCTATAGCGACCTCACATTTGAGTGGATCTGCTATATGAGGACGGTGGCCCATCCCCTCTCCCGTTGCGATCTAAAAAAAAAACATCCACTTAGCTACGCGACATCAAATTAACCACACAGCGTGTTAAATAGTTCTATAAAAACTTATTTGTGGACGTCTCTGCTTTATAGGACTCTCAATCTCATTTGACATGCTGATAATGGTGGGATGGTGAAAGGGGTGGGGTCTAGTCATTTAATATGTACCCCTTGATTATGAGACTAGTCCCTTGTCAACTTATCAGTCCTTGTCTTACTGAGATCATCTTCAGAAGTTACTGTTTGACATTCTACTGCGAATTTCATTAGTCACATATAGAAGACAGCCAATGAAAATCACGGTAAAAAAGAAACTATAATTACTTTAGAAGGATCACAGCCGATGAATACACTAGACTGTATAACCGACGATGGATTCGGGTGAGGTATCCTCGTTTTAACCGTGGACATGAGTCCGATTTGGTTATATCAGGTTTGACCAGTAACAATAATGGAAGTTCATGACTCTGGAAATCCCATCACCTCAACCTTAAAGTCCATTTGTAGAGGAAGCGGTGATTCCAAATCTTACTACGTGTAGCGTGCCTACCATCTTTGTAATTTAAAGTAATAGTCCAATAGATGAACCACCATTCTTCTTCAGCGTTCATTCTCAAGCTTCCGCTGGATCTCTCTTGTAGCAGGACCATGGCCCTACTAGATTTCCAGCAGGATGTCGCCCAGAGAATGGTAATGCGTTGTGTTGCCGTTTTATTTGCACAAATGGCCCGATACATCCATCTTCGGTGGTAAACCACCATGCAATATGAAGTCCATGGATCCGCCCATATAGTCAGGCATCCCTCCTGATTATGTCCCACATCACCTCGTCTCTAGAATATTTATACTCTCTCTTCCTCTTATTCTACGGTCCTTCTCCGATCAGCCAGATGTAGTCTAGACAACGGAATGTGATTTGTCGTAGTATACAGCTTAGCTGCAACATCTGTGCCTTTCAGCTTGACACATCCGACTTCAGCATGACTTCTGTATCACTTTAATCATATGGGATAAGACAGCCAACTCAACACAACTTCGTCAGTCTCCTCTTACGACTTGCATGGCAGGAAACTGTACAGCTGTTCTTTTCTCCCCTTCAGAGCTCCGGCGCCACGGGCGTTATTTTTCACTTTTTACAGAGTTCATTCTCAAACTCCCGCTGAATCTGTCTTGTAGCAGGACAATGGTCCTCCTAGATTTCCAGAGAATGAAAATGCGCTGTCACCATTTTATTTGAGCAAATGGCCTAACATCCGTCTTTAGCGAGACGGACGTTTAACATCTCTGACTAACAGGCTTCTTTTCAGAGCATTGGTCCTCTGAGTGTTAAACCAAGCTCTAGCGCCAAGTTGGATGTGTTTGGCCATAGGTGCAAATAAAACGGTGATATAATGCATATGCATTGTGCTGGAAATTAAGTAGTATCATTGTTCTGCTATACGAGAACATCTAGCGGTAGTTTGACCATGAATATAAATTAAATAAAACTGAATAATAACCCCTTGTACGAAGGGATACAGGAGCTCTATTGCTTGTATTTCTTGGGCATTGAAACAGCATCATCAGTATCAGCTGGAGTGCTATCGAATGTCTAGTGTACTGGTAGACTGGTTGCGTCTACACAAGAAGGGTTTCAAATATTACAGGTTACTCACTAGGTAGACCCACTCATTGTGCCGAGAGCATATCTAGTTGACTGTCCATGCGATATAAGATCAAAGTGACCCAGAAGTCATGTTGAATTTGGATGTGCCCGGTTGAAAGGCGCAAATATCGCAGCTAAACTACAGGGAATAATATATGACACAAGGCAATCCATTTTCTGGGTTACATTCTGTTAATCTGCAGGAGAAGTTTGAGAAGTAACAAGCTGAAGTAACCACTCTTGTGGACCTCAAAGCAGGCCACTGAAAGTCAACTTGTGGACCTCGAAGCCGGCCACTGAAAGTCAACTTGTGGACCTCGAAGTAGGCCACTGAACGGCAACGCTTAATTGAACACAACCCCAAATTCTCACTCCTTTTTACATAATTTCCAACCAGTTGGTTGGTTAAGTAATATGTACCACTTATAGTGAAGCTCGCTCGTGTTAACCGCAAATGTTAGCCCAATTTGGTTATTGGGCCCTTGACATAGACACTAGCGAAAAAGATCACAGTTTGCGAAATGAGATGTTTGAGAAAAGATATAAATGTCACGGGAAGAGACCGCCGAAGAAATGGACAATATCAGGAAAGAATAAAGACTATCTCAAGTCAAGACTACATCGAGAGGAGGCAGCAAAACAGATGGTTTGGTCACGTCATGAGAATGGAACCTGCAATCAGTCCTTCATGCATACATCAGCAGAAGACCGGGCTACAAGACAAGAGGAAGACCAAGAACTAGATGGGCAGAGACAATCAAAGAAACATTAAATAGACACGGTCTTACCATAGCGAATGCAACTCAAATGGTAAAAGACAAAAAAACTTCGAATCTTCTCGTTATTTACTAACCACTCGTTATAAACTTAACACAAATCGTTGGAAGTAATCTCCCTTATACCAGATCCGTAATCATTGTTGCCACCAATATATTTTATTTCCTAGTTCATTGGCTTTTTTCTATAGGATGTAAATCCAGGAATAGGGTAATGAAGTTTTGCTAATCACTAAAGACACATATAATAACACATACAAATCGAAGTTTCGACCAAAAGGCCTTATCAAGAGAGAAATTGAAAAAAATTAAAACATAAATGGGACAGTAAAGATTATGGACGTTCACATTGGAATGTGTAATGCAGATTGTCCGGAAGAGGTGAAACGCACCGGACAAGGAATATAAAAAAAATGACTACATACATGTGACGCGTAACAAACAGAAACTATGGAACAACTAGAGTCATACAGGAGACAGGAGCTCATTGATGCAGTAGGGTTTAAGAGTGCCATATTGATAAATGTAGCGGTTCTCAAGCGCAAGACGGTTCCGGTCGTCAGAAAAGCACGACTTAATAGCCGCAACTTAAATGTCAAGGGCACACCGATTGTCCGTGTCATTGAAGTGGACGTCTACAGGATAACCCAAATGGTTTTTTTATGCTATACAGATGTTCACAGAATCGGTCTGTGAGCCTCCTTCCAGTTTCACCTATATATGTCATGTTGCAACGCTCGCATATGATGGCATAGATGACGTTGCGGGACACACATGTGGAGCTCTCCTCAATGGTGAAGGTGGATTTAGGGAATATGACAGACAAGTCTGGGTGACATAGACACAGGTGTACAATTTGCTGCGTTTGCAGCTGATGGTGCCGACACGATTAGGAACGTCAGGCTGGGGATGACTTCGGACCAGGAAATCCCTGAGGTTCTTGTCACGTCTGTAATCAACGAGGGAAGGGGGGGGGGGGTCACAGAACATTTTCCGTGCCCCGGATCAGACTGAAGAAGAAGAAGGTGACGAAGCAGGACACGACGAACGGCAGCGCTATAGGGGTGGAAAGTGACAACAAACGACCCTGTCAGAAGAGAAAGACTTCCGAGTGTTAAATTGAATGTCCTGACCGAAGAGACTGCACACTCGAAGAAGGGCGGACTTGAGGACTGTCTCCTGGTATAAACAACAGCGGAAGAATATGTCATCTCGTTGTCTTTCTCGAGAAAGTCGTCCTTGCAACTACACAAGCACCGAAGACGAAGAAGTTGGGTGAATAGAAGTTTCGTCTGCTGCGATTATTTAGGTCTACGTCAAACGGTCGCGAATTATCTGCTTTAGTTTCGTCTGCACCTATGTCTCACAAATTTTGATTCACTTAGTGAGATAGTGCAGGGCTGGGCACCCATTTGTCCCGACATAAAATATTGTCAATGGGAGCGGATATAAATGGATATCACCCATATGGATGTGGAAAGCAGCGGGAAACTACCACATTATTCTCCCAAGATGAAAGTCCTGGCGAGCTATATAACCCCTATACTAACATATGGGTGCGAGTCTTGGACAATAAACAAACTGGAAAGTGGGAAATTAGAGGCAACAGAGATGTGGTTCTACAGAAGAATGCTGAGAATACCATGGACTGCCAGAAAAACGAATGTAGAGGTGTTGAAAGAGTCAAAAATGCGAAAAGAGCTTCATCAACAATATAAGAAAAAGGCAATCTTCTTTTTTTGGCCACTTCATGAGCCAGGCAGGTTTAGAGAACATAGTCACAACAGGCAAAATTGAAGGCAACAGAGACATAGGGCGACAACGTGAGAAAATATTAGACAGTTTTGACAGTCCGGCACGTCAAGGAAACAACAACGACTTTGATACATAATACTGTGGACAGAGAGCTGTGTAGAACCATGACCGCCTACGCCATCCGGCATGACACCTGATGATGATGACTGAGATAGTTTATAAATATGAGTTAAAATACATTACAACTACTCATTGAAATTAAAAATTCGTGTGAACAAATTTCCTTATGAACCTTTTCGGCTGGTGTTGTCTTCCTAGTGCAGTGAGTCTTCGGTGATATTTATTTTGATAGGTGTGAATATTTTATGATTCCTGCACCAGACAGATCGGACTTTTTTCTATCTATTTAAAAAAAGGAAATTTAAAAAAAATATGCTTAGTACTGTGATATAGATATCAGATACATGTCGCGCATATGATTCAATCGAACACTAGACGGCATAAGATACTAAACTGTGAATCACCAACTGCACTTCCTGAATTCGGAGACTTTGACACATTCATTTTGGAACACATCTACACTTTATAGAACGCCTTGAAATAAAGTAAAGTTTGGTGGTTCAACCACCCCCTTTTGGAAATTTGTACATAACATTGAGTAACACGAAACAAGCCCAAAAGTTCCAACCCTCTATCCTAGTGATTTTTCCTAAAAGGTCACAAAAATCAAACAAAACGCACGAAATACAATAACAAGGACATGTATTTTTTTTAAGGTAAACCCCACCCTGCTGAAAACGTATATACGATCCTGATTTCTTCTTCTTCTTCAGTGTTCATTCTCACACACCTACCAAATCTCTCTTGTAGTATACAATTGTCCTACTAGATTTCCAGCAAGATGTAGTCCAGAGAATGGAAATGCGTTTTGTCTTCGTTTTATTACAGCAAATGGCTCGATACATCCGTCTTCGGCGGGATCCTGATATAAATGGATATATATTTATAAATATAAGGCCTGGGTTTTATGTCCCTTTGTGATATAAAAGTTTGGCTTTTTTAAAAATTATGGAGTGGTAACTATGCCCATAATGCTCGACGAGTCAATCCCTTTCACGGTGGATTCTGCTGAACTTAAGTTTGTAAATAGGCGAATTAGAACATGGATTTTTCAGTTATGTGAAGCTTGGAAGTGATGATTGAAGCTTATTTGGATAAAATCATATCTTCTTTACAAGTGGAAATAGTTTTTCTCTTGCAGGATTGCTTTGTTTCATTTAAATAGCTGGTTGACAAACATCATTACTGTCGAGGAAGCGGTATTCAAATGAGCTGAGACTGAAAAATGGCGACTACCGCATCAGTAAATGTTAGCTTAGATGACATTGATCTATCCAGCCTGAGGGTGAGTATTAGTAAAGTCCTACAGAATGAATGAACAGGGTGTGTTAAAAACGTTGCATAAGTGTAAGCAAGTTGAAATTTGGTTATGCTTATATATAAATGTATGCTCTAAATATTTGCAATTTACAGAGTAGGACTAGGCCCTACTTATTTTTAGATTTGACAACAAAGTAACAAAAACAAAGCGTTAGCGGCTCATCAAGCAATCTCCAACTTAAATATAAATCTATTAAGCAATAACAAAATGTTCATTTAATATTCATAGATGTATTGTATACTATGCGTATAGTTTTAAAAATAATATTGAATTAATAAAGCACCATTGTGCCGGGCATTGTCTCATATCTGCTGTGTTACAGTACACACTAAACAGTAAAAACACGCTTGTAACTTTGTTGGTTTCGTTGGCACCCACAAACTTCACTAGGTCTATATTTTTTAAACAAAAAAACAAGAGAGAAAACTTACGTGTGAAAGGAGATATCTAAGAAAATCAGGAAACAGAACATGAAGTGATCATGTGTGGAATGAAGAGATTACAAGAACTGCTGGAATAGCATCAGTGGTCAAATATATTGAAAAACAGAGACTGAAATGGTTCAGCCACCTAATGACAATGAACCTTTATTGGCCAGCGGCAACAGCATACACCAGGAAATTGGAAACAGCAAGATACATAGGAAGACCAAGAAGAATTGAAGGAGTTACAAAAATTCTGAGAAATAAGAAGTAAAAAATTATTTTATTTTACCTCTTATTTGTCTGGTTACTGCGGCACTTTCTATTTTGTCGGACATCCTTCGATATTTTGGTAATTTATATTTCTGAGACATAATATTACTGCATATATCAAATGAGCAAACTAATATTTTTGAGAATTTAAATAATTCCAGAAAGTTATGCCTAAATGATTTCTCTCTCACAGGATACTATTGTTTTAGAAAATATAATGTCTCATAATTTGCTGTTCTGTGCGCTGTATCATGGTTGCTGTATTATGGTTATTAGAGTTGGACATTCACTGTAGACATGGACTGTGGAGAGAAGAATACAAGCTTTTGAATGCAAGTTTTATAGATTAATATTGCACATCTGTTACAGAGATCATAAGAGAAATGTGTAGTGGTCTACATAAGAAATAAAGTAGAGAATGTCACAGATTCACAAGAATGACTACTTTCAATTGTGAAATATTGCATGGTTCAGTAAACATGATTCCCTTTACAATAAATACAAAAATTGGCAAGTGACAGTAGAATGTGCAATTAGCAGAGGAAAATTATGACCTCACAATATAAAAGACTAGACAGGTTAAGAATCGTGATTGCATCGGTGAGGATAGAAATCACAGCAGGACACTGCTGCCGGTACATCCATTTCACTTTTTGTGTGTTTTCATTAGCTCCATCATCAGGTGCCATCACCGCAATGAAGGGTGACTGCAACAGACCTCCAACATCCCCTGTCTCTTGTTTTGGTGGTGCACTCCACTACACTGTAACCTGTCCATCTTGTGACGTTACTCTTCCCCTTGTATCTCTGTCTACCTATTGCTCGCTTCACTTGGACTTTTACCCTCAAGTAACGTCTTCAATAAGGTGTCATGCCTTTTAATGTGTCAAAAATATTTTATTTGCCTGATCTTTATTTCTCTTAGTAATTCTTACTTCATATTAAGTGTTTTTAGCACCTCTTTATTTTCTTCTCCTTCCATGATATTCTCCATGTTCTCCTATATACCCACATCTCAAAGGCATCAATTCTGTGTTTTAAACTTTCATTAATTAAGAAACTAAATGGAAAGATGGACACTGAAATAGACATTCGTTGTAGCAAAGCGAATGAAATACTGGGTCAATTATCCCCTTTATTGTAACAAAATGCTACCAATGTCAACAAAAAAACATCTTATCCAAAGTATCTTCATTCCAACCCTGTGCTACCAATGTCAAACATGGTCCTTAACAACAAAACATAAGAGACAACTGGTTACAACAGAGATAGATGTCTGAGAAAAGCCAGAGGAGTGATCAGAAGACACAGAATTAGAAACGATGTCATAAGAGAAAGAGTGGGTGTCATATCAATTCTACAATACATACAAAACCAACAGATACAATGGTTTGGTCATCTGGAAAGAATGCTGTGTGATTCATTAGTTTATAAAGCATATGTGAAGAGAGGAGAAGCAGAAAGAAGAGCCAAGGGTAGACCTAGAGTACGCTGGATCGACAACATCAAAGAGACATTACACGAACACCAAATAACATTATCTGAAGCTGCTAGAAAAGCAAGAACATTGTATCTCCCTCGACACCCATATTGGGTAAAAGAGGAAGGAAAGAAGAAGAAGAAACTAGAATTCTGATTTTGTCTTATAATTTTGAAAGTAGAATTCTAACTTTATAATACAATTATAATAATAACGCAAATTATTCTTATTTTTATGCATGTGTTCTCAAACTCCTGCAGATTAGCAGGATGTAGTTTGGAGAACCAAATACATTGTTTCATGGTTTACTGTCATTTCTGCACCTTTTGTCCAATGTAGTATTTATTGTAGTCGTAGTTATGCCTTTTCTAAGATTTTTGTACTTGTTTGTATGTTGATGGCAATTTTGTTGTATTTATGATAAAAGGCCATTTGAAGTCCGATGTCATGTGTGATTGAGTTTCTTATTGATTTGATTGTTTCTGATCACATTTCAGGATCCTGCCGGGATATTTGACTTGATTGAAGTTGTTGGCAATGGCACTTATGGACAAGTATATAAGGTAATAGCATTGCCTTTCCTTTTATATCGGTTGGTTTTGTGGTGAAGAGGTACCAGGTTCAAACCCAGCCACAAGCAATTGTGCATGCTGTCTGTTAAAAAAGTAATGACATTGCCTAGTAATAAATAAAGTTATCTGCTGAAGACGGATGTACCAGACCATGGGCAAAAATAAAACAGTGACACAAGACATTTCCATTCTCTGGATTACATTCTGCTGGAAATCTAGTAGGACTTTGGTCCGGCTTCACGAGAGATCCAGCGGGAGTTTGAGAATGAATGATTGACTAAGGAGGTTTTGGGGATGGAGTTGGGCTGTCCCATCTAATAGAGGGTGAAGGTGACCTAAAAAACCATTGTGAAGTCGAATGTTTCAAGCTGACAGTGAAGATATCACAGCCATGTTATAAACCACGACACAACACATTCTGTTCTTTGAATACATCCTGCTAATCTGCAAGAGTTTGAGAACGGACACAAAAGCAGATGTACTATCAGCATAAGAAGCTTGTCAAACATCCTTTTACTCTCTCATTCAGATTAAGTGTAGGAAAAAATCATCATTCGTTGATGTTGTCAGTACCATAATTTTCATTGTCCACCTCTTCTTCTTCCAGCCTAAACTATTTCTTGCAGGTTAATTTTTGAAAGCAAACATGGTGTTGTTATATTTCAAAATTGTGCAAGCTTGCATGTTTCACAGCTGTCAACATTATTTTTTGTTGGTCTACAGTTTTGGTTGTTCTGTCTCAATTAATGGAGTGTATTGAAGTTTGTTATTGGCTAATGCTGCCGAAAGAAACAGAAAAGAATAACATTAATCAGTTAATGAAGTGTGGCGCATTACAAGAAGGAAATGCAGGAAATTGTTTTTTTATATCTTGGATGGACACAATTTAAAAAATGTGAGATTGACACATGAACAGAATATCGTCATTGAATAACTATAAGAAAATGCAATACAAAAAAATCACAATTAATAAGGAATTGAGTATGTGAGATGGTTGGTTGATTTGTCATCAGGAGACGTGTGCTCCTTGACCGAATGCATTCATATGGTTGTTGGTAGCATGTCCTGTTCAGGATATAGCATGCGATCAACCCAGCATTTTTTAGCTTTAGCGATGTGTGAGACAGTATGTGCATTCATTATGCTACCATTGCTTTCTGAATTTGAACCACTACTTTAACTTTTCTAGACACTCTAACTCATGGCTACAGGTCCACTAGTTTCTGCATGCACTTATGGAATTGTTTGGTTCATGGGGGGGGGGGGGGTAATTGCTTAAGTAAGGAATTTAACAAGAACTGAATAATTACAGATTAGTTGTAAAGGGTGTCTATAATGTAGCTGTGCACTGAATTTAAAATGAGTTGTAAAGGGTGTCTATAATGTAGCTGTGCACTGAATTTGAAATTAAATATGTGGGCTGAATGTGTCATGTGACGTATTCCTTCCAGAACATTGTCTTCCCAATGAACTCTCTGAACCTCTCTCTGTCTTGGGCGATGTGGCTTGAATTTTCCAATGATGTATTCATGTTATCTTTAATGTCGTCAGTCCATCGTCTTCTTGGTCTGCCCTTTTTCCTCTCCCCTCCATTATTTGTCTTTCTAAACAGTTGTGTCTCTTTATATGACCAAACAGGCGTAGTTTTCTTTTTGTTATTGTGTTTAGTAACCAACATTCTGGAATCTTCAATGTGTTTATAATATCTGAGTTTCTAATTTTATCCTTCCATGATATTCTAAGTATCTTTCTGTAGCATTTCAGCTCGAAGGCGTTGATCTTCTTTGTCGCTGTTTTTCTTAGGGTCCATGTTTCACAGCCGTATGTTGCAACCGGAAAAATAAAAGTTCGTAACATTAGCACTTTCGTTTCTATTTTGTTGTTTTTCCATAATATTTGTTACTGAATATGACGTCATGGAAAGCTGTATATTTCCATGTTCCGGCATACAGTGTGATACAGCAGGTTACTGTCAGCTGCAGAGTGTTTCATTTACTGAACAAGAAATCACTTTGTTTTGTTACCAGCCACATTACCCAATATGTGATGGACTTGAGCAGTAGTATTAATTTTTGGACATACATGTTGTAGCATCAATGACGTCACGCAGATCTGCACTAAATACCCACAATTCATATGATGTAGTGTCACAGGCAGCGTAAATGAGGGCACAATAACATTAAAGACAGTCTATATAATTGATGCACTTGTTTGTTTCTGTGTGTCCTAAAGTTAGTAAGACTGACCTGCCATGCAGGGGTTAAAGAGCAGCTGAGGTCCCTTTGGATTATTGTTTGAGTTGCAGAATTATGTGCTTTTAGTGATACTCTTAGTAGGCAGAATGCTACCTTGCTAAGAGGGACAGAATATAATTGGGGATATCATAGTGCAGTGAAGTCAATTCTCACGCTTTAATGACCATGAGAATAATTATCAAAACAGATATATGTTATTACAGACACAATATATCTGCCTACATACTTACATATATCTGCCTACATACTTACATATACCAGATAATAGATCTACATACTTACATATGGGCACAAGACTGACACAACAGATTTGTGTACACGCAGACACAAGACTGACACAACAGATCTATGTACACGCAGACACAAGACTGACACAACAGATCTGTGTACATGCAGACACAAGACTCACAACATATTTGTTTACATGCTGACACAACAGATCTGTGTACACGCACACGACTGACAACAGATCTGTGTACACGCAGACACAAGACAACACAACAGAATTGTGCACATGCGGACACAAGACTGACACAACAGATCTGTGTACATGCAGACACACGACTGACACAACAGATCTGCGTACATGCAGACACGACTGACACAACAGATCTGTGTACACGCAGACACAAGACTGACAACATATCTGTGTACACGCAGACACAAGACTGACAACAGATCTGTGTACAAGCAGATACAACAGATCTGTGTACACTCTGACACAACAGATATGTGTACACACAGACACACGACTGACACAACATATCTATGTAACTGTGATAACAGTTTCTTGATTGGTACAAAGCAGTTTTGTCAACTAAGAATCACGTTAATAATACTGCTTCCCTTCACACAAGACACAGCATCAATGTTAGCAGAGCCTGGATCTGGGAGCTAGTTTTGTCAAACTCATTCAGTCTGAAGGTGGAAGAAAACAGCAATATGCAGGAAGTAACGCGTTCCAGTATCCTCTCTCTCAATTTTTGTTGTGCATTTTTAAGTCAGGTTTTTCATTTATTTTTGTAATGGAGAAAACAAGAGGAGGGTATTAAACAAACGTTAATAACATTTTCTAAGATGTTAACATTTGTGTTAACAATTTCAGAAATATTTGAGAAATTCTGTACATATACCTGTGTCGTAATCATTGTGAGGTGTATTAGCCATGTATCAATTAGCTCCTTAGTGAGTAGTATACATAGTGTCATAGCATTGCACAATGTTGAGAGTACACGTCCTCTAGGTATGAAAGAAAGTTCTAGAGAATTGCTTGCTGGAAATAGGCTGAATGGACAAGTAGCATATTTGGTAGACATCATTTTAACTTGTGTATTTTGAAAACAGAATTCACATTTTGACTGGTGGTACAATTGGATGTCTATTTTTAAAAAAATATTACAAAATGTTGAATAGCAGTGTCCTGGACAGGGTGCACCACAATAGCAATATCATGTACAGGGTACACTTCAGTAGAAATATCTTGTACAGGGTACACTTCAGTAGAAATGTCTTGTACAGGGTACACTTCAGTAGAAATGTCTTGTACAGGGTACACTTCAGTAGAAATGTCTTGTACAGGGTACACTTCAGTAGAAATGTCTTGTACATAGTTTACTTCATTTGTGTGTTTTCAAACATGTGCTTTGTGGCTTGTTATTCATGGTTCGAAACAAACGAACAAACACATAGGAACCGTCGAAGACGGATGTATCGGGCTATTGGCACAAATAAAACGGCGAAACAACGCATTTTTCGTTCTCTGGATTACATCCTGCTGGAAATCTAGTAGAATGAGTATCCTGCTACAAGAGAGATCCAGTGGGAGTTTGAGAATTAAAGCTGAAAAAGAAGAAACACATAGAAAATTAATGCTTGGAAAATATATCTAGGGTCACCTATATTTGTGTGCAAATAAATATGCAAGCGGTATATGTAGGATACAGACATTGTTATGGTAGCCGGTTGCGTGTGGGAGAGTATCAGAAATCGTGTCAAGATAATTTTCAATTGCTAGCAGACAGTTCAAGGGTTGTACGTATGAGAAGATCACATAATACTGCAATTGTGGTCTTCAGATTCCTTGTACATATTGTATGGCACCTTTTTGTGGCTCAGATTGTTCCAGCTAGCTGCGTCCATTACTTTTACATATTGTATGACACCATTTTGTGGCTCAGATTGTTTCCGCTAGTTGCGTCCATCAACGCCACGGGTTGTAGTGTCTAACCTTTCTTAAAGCACAGCAGACGTAGCATTATGCAGACACGAACCTGAAAATAAAACACATGCAGTTTTATCCTGTCATTTATGTGTATCTCGTGAATGTGCGCAGCGTAAATATCCTGGAACAATGTGCGTGTTTTGAGTTTTCTCGAATATTTCAGTGCTACATTACTGTTACACACCAGACTCCATGATATTAGCCATTTCATTCATTCCACTAGGCACCTCTATACAGTTCTGATCTTTCGTTACCGGCCTCTATTGACCATATGTCTTCCTAGTTTGTTTTATAAAAAAAACAGCCACCACATAATCATCGTTATTGTCGTCGTCATCATCATCAACTTTCTCTTAAAGCTGCTCGGATGAGCTGCCGATCACGTCGTCAGATGTGCTGTACACTTAATTGAATACTTCTCGCACACACGAATAGTAAACCTACAAAAATGGTCATCAAGTACCAACTCAAAAGTGATTTGCTCATGCGATTTTGCGCTTTTCCACATCTCTGATACGCGCACACAGGGAATTCTTTACAGGGAACGTTTACCATCACACTTTTTGTTATTAGTTATGGACCAACATCATTACACTCCGGGCAGACACCATATGTTTTCAGTTTCCCCATGCCAATATTTTAAGCAGTATTTACGTTTATTATGTTATCATTGCTTACCAATAAGTCTTGACTGTCCAAGTACCTGCAGCGGAATTAGTACCCCGAACCTTGGGCGTCTGAACCTTGACCTTTCCGCCACAGCGCCGAAATTCTTTCTTATACTCATTTGAGCATTACACAACCGTATTGGAAAGTCTGAAAATGTGCCAGCAGGTGATGCTGCTAATTCACAGAGAAAGTTGCGATATTTGCACAGTTCAGTTAAAGTCATTCATTGGCGGGAATATTTTGTGTAGCTAATCCCACATCTTTCACAAACGTACTCACATCCTTGGTGGATCACATCAATACTATAGGTGTAATAATACCTTATACAATAAAAATCGTCTGGGCGAAGAGTCGCCACTACGCGTGCCTGGAGACAGATATAGAGGCTGTCACAGGCTAAGGGTAGCCCACCCGAATTGTCAAGGCATGCCAAGAGCACCTATAGGTAAACTCCAGTACAAGAAATTCAATACTCTTAGAATTTTGAGCGCCTTTGTGTCTTTAATTTCCTAGGACACATGAACACAAACGCTGTACTTATATTTATGTGTATTCTAAATGTGTTACGCGCGCCTGTTTGTCTGTCTCGCTTATTCTTCTTTGTTCCCTCTTGTTATCACGCCGGCACGCGCCCTCACATTGATATCCCAACAGGCTACTGTTTGTGTGTGACTGTTCATTGTGATAACCTATCCGGTGCAGTTCTAAGCCGTTGTTCAAACCACATTGTTCACGAGAAAGAAATTTCATGAATCGTTCACTGTATTTTTTTCCCCCCATTCTCTTGACTAGAAATTGTGAGAAATATCATTTATTTCTCGATCGATTTACCCGGAAAGATAAGCGACCCTAGATAGATTGTACACAAGGTAACATCTGACAGGTGGTTATTGTCTTTATAAAAGTGAGGCATTCATTATTCTCAAACTTTTGATGTCTCTAAAAATTACACGAGAAACACCAAATATAATAGGACTGGCAAAAGAAGCTTTTCAGCGAAATGTGGAACATGGTAATGAAGTTTCCTTATGGAGTATATCAACAATTGTAGAACGGCTGACAGTTCCCAGTTCACATTGTATCTGATACTACTAATCGTTGGTCGCTCTGCGTATAGTTTGTGTTGCCAGTCAATAAATTGGTTATGTGCCGACTTCATTACACTCCGGGCAGACCCATTGCTGCTCAGTCTCCCTTAGCAGATGACGAAGGATATGTATACTGATGGTTCCCGTGGCTCTCTGGTTGATCAACTCTTCACTCTGCTGCGTAGTCTTCTGATCATATTAGTTCCACATTTAACACACAATTCCTCAGCCAATGAAAAAACATTGAAACATTCTGGTCAACTCAATATACGTGGCACTTTCTGAGATCTGCGCAGGGCTATTCTCGAGAAGGACTTGATAGAAGGAGTATGACATGTTTCCTTCATATCTATCTTTCTAATCAATCACGTCTTTCATCAGTTATACAGTCCTTCTGGCTCATCGGGAGTCATCCTTCTACATTAGCGCATTTGACTTTTCCGTGATTTTCATTGATCACTTTGTGTATACTTGTGTCGATAGTCAATGAAAATAACTGGAAAAATCAAATGCGTCATTTTAGAAGGATGATTCCCAATTTAGCCCACTTGTCTTATAATGTAGATGGTTACGAATCAATACACACCCATCGTCTCGCAATTTAAACTTAGCATATGTCAAAATCGTGTCATTACTTCAAGTGTACACAATGACACCCAGAACATCGTGACGAAGCAGGTTTTGATGTTTGACCTATGACCTATAGTGGGATGCAACTTTACCCGTCTGTGATGGTAACCCTCTGTCACAGTGATTTAACGGAGATGACTTTGCAACACAAAACTAATACATTCTATTTTCGTGCTGAGTCGAGCTGACCTATGAACGGGGCCAGGATAGATTCCAATGCTATCTGATATAGTCTTCCCAGGGAGTTTGGTGAGCTGACCTATGAATGGGGCCAATGCTAGATTCTAATGCTATCTGATATAGTCTTCCCAGGGAGTTTAGTGAGCTGACCTACGAACGGGGCCAGGATAGATTCTAATGCTATCTGATATAGTAATTCTACTGGTTAGTCGAGTCAAGCACGACAAAAACAACGCGATTTGGTGCCGTCAGAACGGACCGGTTCAATTCTTGTTGGTCTCTAGAATTTTTAATTTATCCTCTTGCTTCCTACTTGAATTTACTTGTATAAACAATTATTTGAAGCAAAATTGTACTGTCTATATGTTATTTATGTTTACAAGAAGATCTATTGTCCCTATAGAACGAATACGGATGTTATATGTTTGTGTTACTGAGAATACTTCAATACTTGTACGGGATGTTCGTTGTTGTTGTAGTAATAGTTCTTGTCTCGATTGGTCGTTCTCAGTGACTTGAGTACACAGGTTGAATGTCTTGACAAACTATTTTTTTGGAGATGCTGTTAGTCAAGCACGAAAAAACCCATTTACCCGGACTAGTTGCCAAGCGATTCGGTGCCTTCATAACTTTAAATTAAATTCCCGTTGGTCTCAAGAATTTTTATTTATCCTCTTGCTTCTTACTTGAATTTACTTGTATAGTAATTCTAGGGAGTTTGTCGAGCTGACATATGAATGGGGCCAGGATAGATTCCAATGCTATGTGATATAGTAATTCTAGGGAGTTTGAATAAAAGGAGACCAGACAAACCAATTTCTAGGATAGTTAAGTGTGCAGATCCCAAACAGCGTCACTTAACTGGACATATTCGATTGTTTCATTGCTTTTCATACTTGCGACACAAAATGTATTCATAGTGAACAATCATAGGACTAAGTCGCATCAACCAAGATAAGTGAAGATGTTTGGGATCTGCTCGTAGGACAATCTGGGGAAGGACGTGGATCATATGAGTAGTGGTACCCTCACACTGCAATATTAGTGACCGTCTACAATATATCTACTACTGACTAATGGGAAAACAAGCCTTCATGATTCATTTACCTTTTTCAGTGATTTTCATTAGTCACTATGATTATATTTTATGTGACAGCCAATGGAAATAAAGGGAATAGTCAAACAAGTCATGTTAGAAGGCTTGTTTTCTCATTAGCCAATAGGTCTAACAGTTTTTAGCCAACAGTGTTTCCGAGGGTCACGGCACTTGGCCACGACGACCATAGACCATTTCGAAGAAACTGATATCTAAACATTAGTACAGTATCAACAAGCACACTGGTACTCCTGCTGCTGACCAGCGTCATTAGCATGGACCATCGGGGTGTCCGTAATATTCTTGTGACCGATATTAAGTCATGCTTCGCAGATGACCGGACTCATCACGTGTTTGGGAACAGTTATATACATCAGTTTGGCACAATAGAACTCTTGGGGATCAATGCCCGTCAGTCTTGCTGGTAGACACCCTGTTCTGTCATTTTTTGTTTGGTTTGTTTTATGGATATTTGGGTGTGTTCTGTCTATTTTATGTTTGCATTATTTCACATCTGATCTTCTAGTTTTTACTCTTCCAGTGTGTATCTATATTTAGTTCTGCCACGTGAACTTGAATAGTGCCGTTTTTATAAGTCGTATTATATTGTGACTGTTCTTGATAAAGGCCTTTAGGTTGAAACGCCGATTTGTTTGTGTTATGTTACCAGTGATCAGCAAGACATTATTACCCTGTTCCCATTGTGCATAAAGAAACACGTAGTGCACATGGACCACGACGACTACATACAATTTAGAACAAACAGATGTGCTGCAATAGGCCCACAACGACCACATAAAATGTAGAAGTAACAGATAGGTGGAATTTGGGCCCGGATCGAGCAAAAATTATCCTTCTTCGTTATACTGCTGAAGTCATACACTAATACGGATTTTTTCCATGAATTGATCTGTGGTCAACAACACCGAGATATCGCGCGGAGCTTGTCCTTTTAGAGGCTTTTCATATGAGCACAGTTTTATTCTTCTGTAATGATACAATGACCAGATTTTCTACATTCCATCTTTATTTAGACAGAGGTATAAATTCTTCCCTTGACTATGCGTAGTCATGTGACCAGTCATGTGTATACTTTGATCTTATAATGTAAATAAGTATCAACAACTATATATACGGTGAGACAGTACACAACAAGCAAAGAAATATGTTCAAACCATTTCAATGGAAACAATCGGTGTTAGAGCACATAGAGAGTAGCGGCAGTTTCGAATGCCCTCCTAATTTGTACATTTATCTACATTTTCTGCTCGTGACTGAGGAATCGACTTTCGGAAATAGAACATTTGTTGTTGTTGACTTGCTGTTCTGTGTTGTCTGTTTTGAGGACACTTAAAGGAGTGAACAGAAGAAACATGATTCTGTGTTGTCTGTTTTGAGGACACTTAAAGGAGTGAACAGAAGAAACATGATTACAGGTAATATCAACGTGAATAGTTGCACTGTCCAGAGTTAGTCGTGCGTCCAGCTACTGTCCAGAGTTAGTCGTGCGTCCAGCTACTGTCCAGAGTTAGTCGTGCGTCCAGCTACTGTCCAGAATTAGTCGTGCCACCAACTACTGTCCAGAATTAGTCGTGCCACCAGCTACTGTCCAGAATTAGTCGTGCCACCAACTACTGTCCAGAAATAGTTGTGCCACCAGCTACTGTCCAGAATTAGTCGTGCCACCAGCTACTGTCCAGAATTAGTCGTGCCACCAGCTACTGTCCAGAATTAGTCGTGCCACCAACTACTGTCCAGAATTAGTCGTGCCACCAACTACTGTCCAGAAATAGTCGTGCCACCAACTACTGTCCAGAATTAGTCGTGCCACCAACTACTGTCCAGAATTAGTCGTGCCACCAACTATTGTCCAGAAATAGTTGTGCCACCAGCTATTGTCCAGAAATAGTCGTGCCACCAGCTACTGTCCAGAAGTAGTCGTGCCACCAGCTACTGTCCAGAATTAGTCGTGCCACCAGCTACTGTCCAGAATTAGTCGTGCCACCAGCTACTGTCCAGATGAACTTGTTGCTTGAACGTTTCATCACAGTAAACGTAAACATGATTTGAAAGGTCTGTTTTCATTAATACCGTGCATTTAGTTAGTCGGCCTTGGTTATTTTTGCCATGAGACTCTAAGTATATTAATAGTGACCAACCAAAAATCACGACAATAATAAAAACACGTAGCGAATGAAGTCCTAATTAATTCTGTACAAAGGTCTGAAATATCCATCTATGATGCAAAGATCGGAGTTTGATTCATACCTACATATCAGTGCACGTCTGATGTCTTGTTTTACCTTCATCACTTTGTTCCTGGGGCACACAGCCCCATTCATCTATTCCTTATTTTATATATTGATGTCTTTATACATAGTTTTGTTTTGTCTCAATCCCCTCTACAGAATAGTCTTGCGCGCTGATCCTAAACTGTGACACTTATCTTGGCTGATGCCATTGATCATTACCGCTCAATGTGCGTATACGTCGTGTCCCCAGTCAATGTGTATCATTACCGCTCAATGTGCGTATACGTCGTGTCCCCAGTCAATGTGTATCATTACCGCTGCAGATGAGTGTTTGTAATACTAGCTCACCCTTATTAGATGATATCTATTGTTGACATTCCCTAATTATTCCTCTATTCTTACTTTCGTTCACTGACAATCCTAACCTAATTTGTGATGATTGAGTTTTTGCTGGTAAAGTCGCGTGTGTAATCCAGGCATGTGCAGACATTCTTTGTTCAGAATCGGATACATCAATCACCGGGCGATGGATACATATGAAAATAAATCAACTTACTTGTAAATACGGATGGAGATACATCAAATAGTTATAATATGTACCACTATTTATTAACAAAATATACCAGTAGCGAGACACGGAGATAGACGATGTTTCGATTTGAAAACCTTCAACAGGAGAAAAAGAGAGACAAAGAATAGATTTTGCATTTTATAATTTCATTCTATCCGTTCTTCTATTTTTCTCCCTTTATTTTTCCTCTTATCTTGTTGGTTTTGTCTTCTCTTTAATTTTCATTTCATGTACTTCACGTAGCTCTTGCTTGTTTCATACCGTACTGTGTGTTTCTACGTAACATTGGCTAAACAACACATTTTACTGTCTACTGGCTTTCGTTCTGATGAAGGATTTCTAGTCTAAATGTCATTTATCTCTGTTTCTCGTAGCTAGTGTGTTTTGTTTGTCTTGAGCAGAATATGTGACATACCTGTTTGACGGACAACCACACTAAACACCAACAATAAGAAACATAATGACGAACCAGCGATACTGAAATGAAGAGTAGAAAATACATTAAAAACAATGAAATATAGAAAAGCTGCAGGCGATAACAACAACAGACACAACAGACACAAGTCTGTATTAATTTGATATGGAAACTATCACATAACTTTGCAGTGACATATAGGAAACATGCCACATATCTCTACTCTATCTATTGTTTTTTTCTTCCTGCTTTTGCTGTTAGACGTCGCAGGATTAATTACGATCGGTTATCGGGGATGTCATAGGTGTGATCACTTGATATGCAGTAATATGGTGACGTCTCAGAATGTTGGTAACTCCCTTAATCCACCTTCTTCTTGGTCTTCCTCTGTATCTTGCTGTTTCCATTTTCATGTTGTATGCTTTTGCCGCTGGTGAATAATGGTTCATTCTAGTTCTGTGGCCAAACCATTTTTTTCTTCAATATATTTTACTACAGACGTTGTTGCAACAATTCATGCCATCTCTTCATGTCTCACATGATCTCTTCTTGTTCTTTTGCTGCTTTTCTTAGACATCTCATATCACACGTAGTAAACTTTCTCTCTTGTTATTTTGTTAGTGTCCATGTCTGATATTGATAACACAATGTTGGTATGAATTTATGATTTGCCTTTTTGTTTCCATCTGGTGTTTCAAAATTGGTGTAAGTTCACAATTTATCCATTTGGCTTTTTGAATTCTTGTCTCGAGATCTCTCTGTCCATTCTTCCGTCGTCTGTAAAAAGACTCACAAGATATTTATATTTCTGCACTTGTTTCAGTAATTGATCATTTCTCTGTATGTTGATTATATTGGGGTCTCTGCATATAGGCATTACTTCTGTTTTCCCTGTATTGATCTTCATGTTGTGATTGAGGCAGCTTTCGTTGATTAGGTTTATGTGATCTTGCAGCTCTTCACTTGAACAGTGGAGTAACAAAGAGTAGTCCAGTCAAGCCACATATCCCAAGTCCTATCATTTTCGGTACTCATAGCACAACCTACGAAGTCCAGTGCCGAGCATTATACATAATACCGAATACGCAATTTGAGGAGCCAATCAATCAACCAATCAATCAAGTGTCATGCCGAATGGCGTAGGCGATCATGTTTCTTCACGACTCTGTATCTTGTGTTGTCAATAAGCTCAGTTGGTGAACTTCCACCGTGCCACAATACTAATCCATCTAATAACTGTTCTCTTTGTCGTCCCCTGTCTCGTCTCCCCTTGATCTTTCCAGTGGTTATTAAGTGTTCAAGCTGTGTTCTTCTCAGCACATGCTCTAGAAATCTTCACTGTCTGCCCCTAATGTTTGATATGATTGATCTTTTTACGCCAGCATCAATGAGAACATCAGCATTAGTTTTCTTAGCTGTCCATGGTATTTTCATCATTAAAAACTTTGTATTTTATCGCTAAAAAACTACTAAAGATAATACACGAAATAGCTAAAAACTAGACCATCGTTGTTGGCAAAGAAAATTTTAGTTAAAAAATATATAAATTATAGAAGCTATATTTGTTATCATAATATTGATGGTTAAATTCATATAATTCCAAAAAAGTATATACTTTTGCTTCATAGTCTACATCAAGGTCTTCGACAGTGCTGACCTTTTGGGCCTGAGGTGGCACACAATGCAGTAGTCAATTATTTCCATGTTCAGCGCCTTGTTGAAAACTGTTGTAGTTCTTGTGCATTGTTTATGTCCAATATTGATTTTTCATTTTTGATTGCTCTACGTAGAGTTTCTAGTTTTCTTTTGTCTTCTGTCTTCCACATTCTGTCACATTTAACGGAGCCCAACATTAACATTGTATTGAATTCCTCCTAGAAAATAGTCGCACATGGAAAGACAGACTGATTAGAAATATATATTAGGAACAAACTGTATCAATAATATGTGAAAACTTATTTCTATGTATTTCAAGACTGCGCGAGATTGGTGTAAGAATGGGAACAGCCAGTAAAGAGACACAATAAAAATACGAAGAAACCTATAAATCAGCATTGAACTGCAACTGTCGGGTGTGCTACACCCTAGTGGATTTATTGAGCACATATGGACTTGTCCGAAGTACACCCGTAGCATATAACTGCATAACATATTTTAGACTCTGATGTTGTGTCTACGCCAGGGAGAAAATCACACTCTACATGACAATAATGTGTGATGCAGAAACATGGATATGAATAAAATTGCTAGAAAAGATACTTGATGTCTATAAGATGTGGATATATGGAAGATTGTAGGGAATCAAGGGATGATGAAATACAAGCATCCACTTGATGTCTATAAGATGTGGATATATGGAAGATTGTAGGGAATCAAGAGATGATGAAATACAAGCATCCACTTGATGTCTATAAGATGTGGATATATGGAAGATTGTAGGGAATCAAGGGATGATGAAATACAAGCATCCACTTGATGTCTATAAGATGTGGATATATGGAAGATTGTAGGGAATCAAGGGATGATGAAATACAAGCATCCACTTGATGTCTATAAGATGTGGATATATGGAAGATTGTAGGGAATCAAGAGATGATGAAATACAAGCATCCACTTGATGTCTATAAGATGTGGATATATGGAAGATTGTAGGGAATCAAGGGATGATGAAATACAAGCATCCACTTGATGTCTATAAGATGTGGATATATGGAAGATTGTAGGGAATCAAGGGATGATGAAATACAAGCATCCACTTGATGTCTATAAGATGTGGATATATGGAAGATTGTAGGGAATCAAGGGATGATGAAATACAAGCATCCACTTGATGTCTATAAGATGTGGATATATGGAAGATTGTAGGGAATCAAGGGATGATGAAATACAAGCATCCACTTGATGTCTATAAGATGTGGATATATGGAAGATTGTAGGGAATCAAGGGATGATGAAATACAAGCATCCACTTGATGTCTATAAGATGTGGATATATGGAAGATTGTAGGGAATCAAGGGATGATGAAATACAAGCATCCACTTGATGTCTATAAGATGTGGATATATGGAAGATTGTAGGGAATCAAGGGATGATGAAATACAAGCATCCACTTGATGTCTATAAGATGTGGATATATGGAAGATTGTAGGGAATCAAGGGATGATGAAATACAAGCATCCACTTGATGTCTATAAGATGTGGATATATGTAAGATTGTAGGGAATCAAGAGATGATGAAATACAAGCATCCACTTGATGTCTATAAGATGTGGATATATGGAAGATTGTAGGGAATCAAGGGATGATGAAATACAAGCATCCACTTGATGTCTATAAGATGTGGATATATGGAAGATTGTAGGGAATCAAGGGATGATGAAATACAAGCATCCACTTGATGTCTATAAGATGTGGATATATGGAAGATTGTAGGGAATCAAGGGATGATGAAATACAAGCATCCACTTGATGTCTATAAGATGTGGATATATGGAAGATTGTAGGGAATCAAGGGATGATGAAATACAAGCATCCACTTGATGTCTATAAGATGTGGATATATGGAAGATTGTAGGGAATCAAGGGATGATGAAATACAAGCATCCACTTGATGTCTATAAGATGTGGATATATGGAAGATTGTAGGGAATCAAGAGATGCTGAAATACAAGCATCCACTTGATGTCTATAAGATGTGGATATATGGAAGATTGTAGGGAATCAAGAGATGATGAAATACAAGCATCCACTTGATGTCTATAAGATGTGGATATATGGAAGATTGTAGGGAATCAAGGGATGATGAAATACAAGCATCCACTTGATGTCTATAAGATGTGGATATATGGAAGATTGTAGGGAATCAAGGGATGATGAAATACAAGCATCCACTTGATGTCTATAAGATGTGGATATATGGAAGATTGTAGGGAATCAAGAGATGATGAAATACAAGCATCCACTTGATGTCTATAAGATGTGGATATATGGAAGATTGTAGGGAATCAAGGGATGATGAAATACAAGCATCCACTTGATGTCTATAAGATGTGGATATATGGAAGATTGTAGGGAATCAAGGGATGATGAAATACAAGCATCCACTTGATGTCTATAAGATGTGGATATATGGAAGATTGTAGGGAATCAAGGGATGATGAAATACAAGCATCCACTTGATGTCTATAAGATGTGGATATATGGAAGATTGTAGGGAATCAAGGGATGATGAAATACAAGCATCCACTTGATGTCTATAAGATGTGGATATATGGAAGATTGTAGGGAATCAAGGGATGATGAAATACAAGCATCCACTTGATGTCTATAAGATGTGGATATATGGAAGATTGTAGGGAATCAAGAGATGCTGAAATACAAGCATCCACTTGATGTCTATAAGATGTGGATATATGGAAGATTGTAGGGAATCAAGAGATGATGAAATACAAGCATCCACTTGATGTCTATAAGATGTGGATATATGGAAGATTGTAGGGAATCAAGGGATGATGAAATACAAGCATCCACTTGATGTCTATAAGATGTGGATATATGGAAGATTGTAGGGAATCAAGGGATGATGAAATACAAGCATCCACTTGATGTCTATAAGATGTGGATATATGGAAGATTGTAGGGAATCAAGAGATGATGAAATACAAGCATCCACTTGATGTCTATAAGATGTGGATATATGGAAGATTGTAGGGAATCAAGGGATGATGAAATACAAGCATCCACTTGATGTCTATAAGATGTGGATATATGGAAGATTGTAGGGAATCAAGGGATGATGAAATACAAGCATCCACTTGATGTCTATAAGATGTGGATATATGGAAGATTGTAGGGAATCAAGGGATGATGAAATACAAGCATCCACTTGATGTCTATAAGATGTGGATATATGGAAGATTGTAGGGAATCAAGAGATGATGAAATACAAGCATCCACTTGATGTCTATAAGATGTCGATATATGGAAGATTGTAGGGAATCAAGAGATGCTGAAATACAAGCATCCACTTGATGTCTATAAGATGTGGATATATGGAAGATTGTAGGGAATCAAGAGATGATGAAATACAAGCATCCACTTGATGTCTATAAGATGTGGATATATGGAAGATTGTAGGGAATCAAGGGATGATGAAGTACAAGCATCCACTTGATGTCTATAAGATGTGGATATATGGAAGATTGTAAGGAATCAAGAGATGATGAAATACAAGCATCCACTTGATGTCTATAAGATGTGGATATATGGAAGATTGTAGGGAATCAAGGGATGATGAAATACAAGCATCCACTTGATGTCTATAAGATGTCGATATATGGAAGATTGTAGGGAATCAAGGGATGAGGAAATACAAGCATCCACTTGATGTCTATAAGATGTCGATATATGGAAGATTGTAGGGAATCAAGGGATGATGACATAGAAACATTCAGAGAGAAGTCTGTAAATTTGCATCAGACCCCTCAGCAGACACATACACATCTCGTAAATTGAAAGTATTTCCGTTGAGCTGGCACTCAAGTTAGGATGAGAGTGGGTGACATCTCAACAGACCTGGTTCAAATATCGTTTGCTTCACTCTGTTTGATAGAAACACAACAGACCTGGTTCAAATATCGTTTGCTTCACTCTGTTTGATAGAAACACAACAGACCTGGTTCAAATATCGTTTGCTTCACTCTGTTTGATAGAAACACAACAGACCTGGTTCAAATATCGTTTGCTTCACTCTGTTTGATAGAAACACAACAGACCTGGTTCAAATATCGTTTGCTTCACTCTGTTTGATAGAAACACAACAGACCTGGTTCAAATATCGTTTGCTTCACTCTGTTTGATAGAAACACAACAGACCTGGTTCAAATATCGTTTGCTTCACTCTGTTTGATAGAAACACAACAGACCTGGTTCAAATATCGTTTGCTTCACTCTGTTTGATAGAAACACAACAGACCTGGTTCAAATATCGTTTGGATCACTCTGTTTGATAGAAACACAACAGACCTGGTTCAAATATCGTTTGCTTCACTCTGTTTGATAGAAACACAACAGAGGTTGTAACAATACTAGACGTGTATACAAGATTTGAGGAGAGAACAAATCAAACAAATCAGATGTTTAAAATATAAAGAGGTTATTGATAAAAACTTCATGAAGTTGTAGTTGAGGAACAACGAGCAAGACGTAAGTAGAGAGAGAGAGAGAGAGAGAGAGAAAGAGAGAGATGCACGCGTGAAAGAAATCACATGCGAATGATAAAATAGTGTCAGAGTGCGTACCCGATGAAGGCTTTTTAGTCGAAACGTCGTCCGTTACTGTGTCTCGTTGCAAGGTTATTTTATGACTCATCTTGGTAACGCTTATACCTATTTTTGTTCATTTTGACATTTGCCATGTGTTACCCATCCACATATTTCCTGTTTAGGGTCGTTACCCGACACTGGAATATTTATCCCTTGCACAGTAACTATAGACGCATAGGAGCAGACTTCGCTGCAGAGGCGGCACATTGACTGACTCCTGGTAGCTAATTAGGGCCCGATACAATAATACTATTGGCTTTATGACCCTCAGACTGTAGGTTACAGCAAGCCCGTCTCCTGTAAGTCCTACGTGCAGTTATTCACCCGTACTGACCCGACTGTTCATTGGTTACTTTGTATAATACTTTCTGACGGTAACTAATAAAAAATATTGAAAAAATCAAATACATCACTAATCTGACCTTATCTGAGATCAGCGTGTAGGGCTATCCTAGAGAAGGATTTGGCTACACATACCTCGCCAACTAGTACATTAGTGTGCTTGAAATAGACCGGTATGTTACACATTGTTAAGCAGATCGCTCACCCCTTGTCCAAACACGCTGTCTCCTGTACGCATTCAATGTGAAATATGTTTTAATTGTCCACTTCGTGGCCGTCTTGTAGTCTCGCTTCAACTGGCGGCTGGCCCATCAATGTGATTTCACCACAGTATATTTCAGCGCAAGATGGGGCAGACCGCGAGCATATTCTAGTCAAGGTCAAAATGCATGACATTTTCTGCTCACAATCTCTATTTCCCCAACCATCACGTCTTGCATTCTCACAGCATTGTAACCTACATTCCTGCCGTCTGACTCTCGTGCGTGACCCAGTTGAATGCCAGGAGAGTCGGTTCTGTGGACTAGTATTTGTAGTCAATCCTGTTCCTTCACACTCGAAGAACTCAGAATTCCCCTACTCTAGTTTATTTTCTGTAGGCGCGTTGACAAATTGATTCTGTGACCTTCATTGAGTTGTTCTGTTCTTTGATAACAGACAGTAACAGCTACCGTGTTGGTGAAGTTTTGGAAGGCAAGGCAAACAATAGCAGCTGTATTCTCACAATACACCATATCTTTCTCGTCCATTCTGTCACCTTCCATTCTGTCACCTTCCATTGTCACCTTCCATTCTGTCGCCTGATGTGTTTCTTATAATACACTACTTTCTCCTCCATTCTGTCAAATGACGTGTTTCGTACAATATACTGTGGATTTCCATTTTATCATATTAATGTTTCTTACATACACTGACTGTTTCGTCCATTCTGTCAACTTTAATGCTTCTTACAAGACACTGGCTCCTCCTCCATTCTGTCACATTATATATATGTATTACAAGACAAAATAAAACAGACATTCCCTCTCACAAAGCTATGGTACACGAAACACAGACCACCGCCCCACAACGTTATCATACACACAACATAGACCACCGCCCCACAACGTTATCATATACACAACA
Source organism: Meghimatium bilineatum (assembly GCA_034231615.1). NCBI lineage: Eukaryota > Metazoa > Mollusca > Gastropoda > Stylommatophora > Philomycidae > Meghimatium > Meghimatium bilineatum. Next base: position 1,433,630 of record CM067301.1, read on the forward strand.
TAGATATCCACCTCACAACATACATCTCCACCTCACAACGTTATCATACACACAACATACATCTCCACCTCACAACGTTATCATACACACAACATAGACCACCGGCCCACAACGTTATCATACACACAACATAGACCACCGGCCCACAACATAAAATAAACAGAATATTGTATATAAAGTAGACAATTATTGTACATGTACTTTGTGATGTACATTTGTACACAACTCTTCCATTTTGACTGCCTATATTCTCAGTTCCCTTGTTTCTCTTCCTGTTTATACAATCATTCCCTGGCGCATTCCTCGAGTACTCATACAATGTTCCATTGCACCTGTTCTATTACTTACCTGTCACGCGCGCTTATGCACGCGCGTCTTCATAGTACCAACTCGGCGTGCTAATATTGTCCCTCATCTGCAGAACTCTTCAAAAGCACTCCGCACTTTACCTGTTCCACAAGCTCCTACATGTGACTATATCCATCGTATCACCCCCTCTCTATCTTCTAAAAGCGGACACAACTTCCTTGATTTCCGTTATGTAATAATTTTTTGTAGAACAATTTATCTCGGCATATTCCATCTATTGTTATTAGTTGTTCAGTATTGGATTCACAGACTGTGCTGTTCTCTAATCGTTGTGTCCTGTGCTGTGTTCTGTATAGTGACGTTGTATTAGAAACATGGAATTTCTGATGTTTGATGATAGGCAAAACTTGATTGTCCCAGCCCAGTATTTCTCAACTAGATCTATATACCTACAACTGCAGGATATGGCGTATCGATAACGTTCAAAAAAGCCATGGTGATGTGTAAAAAAAATAATAAAGGACGTTTTTATAATGCACCAGAAGGGGCACAGGAGGACATTTCTTCCAAAAATGGAGGGGGGGGAAGGGGTGCAAGGCACCAAAGTGTTAAGAATCATAATCTACGAGAGAAATAATTCAGTATTTATCTCTTATAACCTGCGGGAGAAATAATTCAGTATTTATATCTTATAACCTGCGGGAGAAATAATTCAGTATTTATCTCTTATAACCTGCGGGAGAAATAATTCAGTATTTATCTCTTATAACCTGTGGGAGAAATAATTCAGTATTTATCTCTTATAACCTGCGGGAGAAATAATTCAGTATTTATCTCTTATAACCTGTGGGAGAAATAATTCAGTATTTATATCTTATAACCTGTGGGAGAAATAATTCAGTATTTATATCTTATAACCTGTGGGAGAAATAATTCAGTATTTATCTCTTATAACCTGTGGGAGAAATAATTCAGTATTTATCTCTTATAATCTGCGGGAGAAATAATTCAGTATTTATATCTTATAACCTGCGGGATAATGCTTACAAGGAATCATAGGAATATCGCTAAAAGACAGAGAGAAATGAGGACATTGGACTAAGAATCGACACCTCCCTAATCTTGGAGTATTTTAAGAGACAACAGATCAAATGGTTTACACACATCAGCAGACTACCATCGGACATCATAGCAGTTTGTTGAAAATTGTGTGTACGATGGTGGTTATGGGTACAAAGATGGCTGTGTGTACGAGGGTGGTTGTGGGTACAAAGATGGCTGTGTGTACGAGGGTGGTTGTGGGTACAAAGATGGCTGTGTGTACGAGGGTGGTTGTGGGCATAAAGATGGTTGTGGGTTAACGTGAAAACCACCTCTAGGTGGATGATAGTTGGGAATGATGTACATATCTATTCTTGGTATCATCATCCTCATTTGTTGACGACTAGAGTATGTCCGGTCTCCACTGTGTAAGACATATGCACAGAAACTGTTAACATGACATGAAAGGCCCATTTCGATTATTTCCGTGATTTTCGTTGGTCGACCTTGTCTATGTCACGACATTAATCAAAATCATAAGGAATGAAGTCCTAATGAATTCAGGACAGAGGTCTTAGTGTCGACTGTCTAGACTGGAGTGTGTAGAAGTTATCCAGCGCTGAGTATTGTACGTAGGACAAATTGTTCTACAGATTGTGCTTGTTAATGCTCTGTAATGTTCTTGTATGTCTTTCAGAAGCATGCATGTCTTCTCTGGCTGATGCTGTCAACTTTCTTCTGATGTTTATTTTCAGTGATAATAGAAAACATTTCTGTAATCATTAATAGCAAAATATATTCAGTAACTGATTAAAACATTCAGCAATACAATTTGTTTTTTTTAAAAATCAGGTTAGATTCCGTAATGAAATGTAAGGTTTTCCAATGAAAAATTGAGTAGACAACGAGAGAGAGAGAGAGAGAGAGAGAAAGAGAGGACATGTTAAGAAACCCTCTTAAAGGAGATTTGGTGACAGATTAAGGAAAAATGTGGAACATTGCCTGAATGTGAAATACGATACAATATAAAGGCTGCCTGGAGAGGATTTCGTTTTTGTCAATGCTTTCTTTGGTGGCAGTGAAACATTAGGGAGAAAAACAAGAAGAGAAAGTGTGTGTGTGTGTTAGAGAGAGATGGAGGAAAAACCCCCAATATAACTATTATGTCCGAGTATACACTAAAGCCAATCAGACATGACCGACTAATCAACTTCAGATTGTCCGCTAGTGCGCAAACTCTCTTAAGTATACGGAACATGATGGAGGTGGGAAGTTCAAAGTCAAGAGCTGACGTGTATGCTGTAAGTACTTGGGTGTTTAGGTTCAAATCTATAAGATGATCTGAAGTTGTGACGATGTGATGTTATTGACACGTTGGTCAGAGATTATCAATGAAGGATTCTGTCTCGCCAACTAAAAGTTGCTTGTTTTTCGTGACTGTTTCATCAATGACTTCACTGTTGTAATATCTTTCACCGAGGCCAGTCAAGAGGGCGTGACGTCAAGCTGGCGACAGCAACTCGTGAAACATCCGTGTTATTTCCTAATCATGAATAATTTGTTGAGTCGCCAGCAATTACGAACAATTTTGCTCTTGTATCATTTTGTGTTGGGTTTGGTTTCTCTCAAGTTTTATTTCCTATCCAGCCAATTCCAACTTTCAGCAGTGTCCAGTGTGTAGTTTTCAGTGTGTAGTGTCCAGTGTGTAGTTTTCAGTGTGTAGTGTCCAGTGTGTAGTGTCAAGTGTGTATTTTTCAGTGTGTAGTGTCCAGTGTGTAGTGTCCAATGTGTAGTATGCAGTCTGTGGTGTTCAGTGTGTAGTGTTCAGAGTGTAGTGTCCAGTGTAGTGTCCAGTCTGTAGTGTCCAGTGTGCAGAGATGTTAGAAAAACCAATAACTATTACAGGAAATAACAAACACATAAAATATTTTGAGCATATTTAAGGAGCTTGTTGAAGACATTACTTGAAGCTATAGTTGGAGACATTACTTGAAGCTATAGTTGAAGACATTACTTGCAGCTATAGTTGGAGACATTACTTGAAGCTATAGTTGGATACATTACTTGAAGCTATAGTTGGAGACATTACTTGAAGCTATAGTTGGAGACATTACTTGAAGCTATAGTTAGATACATTACTTGAAGCTATAGTTGGAGACATTACTTGAAGCTATAGTTGAGGATCGTTGAACACGATGAAGGCACAGAGGTACATGTTTGAGGAATATATGAGATGGACGGGATACAGTCTAGCAGAGTGTACCCCCAGAACATGAGATAGGAGGCCCGTTGCAGCCAACTTTCGTTGTGGGGACGTCAATTGGTAATGATGAATCGAATGATCTAAGAACACCTTATTTGAAGGATTGGTTTAACGTGTTGTTGATTCTCTGCTCATTACCATTGTACACAGGACACGTCCATGGATGCTGCTCTATATTGGTTCTCTGTCTGCTCATCACCACTGTACACTGAACATGTCCATGGATGCTCCGATCTCCACTTGAGGAGTGTGTCCACCATCACCCGATGACATTCTTCTAAGGCCACAGTAGCGTTAATTTTTAGCAACGCCACAATTCAGTCACAGAACTTTTATTCTGGACATGAAAAAGGAATCATATGTTCACCATTTTCATTATGACCATAGGGTATGAGCCCCTGGATCGCAGATCTGCAATAAACCATTAATTTCATTTCTCCCTGTTGTTTCTCGCAAGGAGTTCAAAAATGTCAGCCCGATCCATTTCTCTACAACCAAACACAACAGCAATGTATACCAGCGGATCTGCTATCTCCTTCCCTGAACATACACATGACCGAACACGAAAATGAATTGACGCACTCCAACTTCGACCTGTCCACTGCCTCAAGCCAATTAACACAAACGCCGCTCATATGTATTTTTGTGAGTGTTCTTATCGGGTCACTAAGGATTGAGACATAAGTTGCCCTGTGTGTACTCATCCAGTTTAAGGCCGTGGTCACTGCAATAATCTTCATAATCATGCTGTTTGTAGTCACATCAAAAGAACCACTCTCCTCTATGATAATCTTTCCTACAGATTAAGCGGCGAAGGCACAATAACTACACAAGTGTCTAATAAGCCAATCAACTGTGTATATAATCTTGTCCCATTCCTGGAAAATATCGCTGATCAATGCACCCACCTTGCACTCTACCAGCGATATGGTACTATTGAGTCATTGTCTACCGATAGTTAGTATTACCCGGAAGGAGGTATGGCAGTCTACCCGCATATCCATTCCTGCTACCGGTACCCATTGTAGCTCAACACTAATAAAGTGTTAATCTTTGTTCAGGCAATTATTCGTACCGAGCTTACGCTGTTCTTGTAGTTGGCGTCTGTGAAATGAATGTGAACAATTTTCTTAACGCGGATGTTACTGTCTGCCTTCTCTGAAGAGATGACATTTTTGCGGTGGGTCTATGTTTGACTGGTGAGTGTGCAGACGTGATAAGGGAGTGTGGTTAGAGTATTTGTACTTGTGATTGTGTCTGCTTCTTTGCAGGCGCCATTGGAAAAGTAAATGTATGTGGGTATTTTGTCTTTTGTTTGTTTTTAGTTGTGAAATTGATTGTCCGTTTTTAAATCATAGGATCATTTGCTATACAACTTAATATCAGTATTATGACAGACTAGTAACATTACTGGGATGTCTTAGGTGAAGTGATCTAAGCATTTGCCGTGTTAACGAGGTTTCTTGTTCGGAATGCGCCGCGAAGTATTGTTTACTACAAGTGCTAATTTTTCAAACGTCATTGTTGATTATGGTTTGGCATACTGGGTTATGTGTGCTGCGCAATACTGGCTACAGGCAGAGTGCTACTCTGTTGAGCCATCATCATCATCATCATAGACTTTCTGCTCCCAAGAAACATAAAGTCAAACGTTCCTTCGTGTGGCAGCCATCACAGTTCATTCCTGGTCTTTTGAGTCTTTCCTCGTCTCCTTTTACCGTCCTATTATCCAGTTAAGTGCTATGTGTGAAGAGTAAAGGGGCTGAGTGCATACGGGAAAACCTGAGTTAATTAAGTCAGTTCTCTGTGCATTGTGATCCAGTTATCGAAGAGATGACCTATCATTAATAGTGTAAATATAACTTTGGGGAATTAATGAGTGGCTGACATACTCATGATATCGGGTTGTTTCGTTATTTCTCTGTCTCGTTTTCACATTTATTTGGGCTTGTTTTTGTATATTTCCTATTTCTGTACATTTCCTGTTTGTGTCACCTCTAACCTCATTTCTATCTTTCCGGCCATCACGCTAGTTTTGTCGTCCCTACTTGTCGATTTTGATATATACGTGTATGTTATCATCCTTGATAAAGGCCTTTCGGTCGAAACGTCGATTTGTGTGTGTGTGTTTCGTATTATTAGCAAAAATGCATTAAAATTCTTACAAAAACATTAAAATTCCCACAAAAACATCGACATTGCTACACAAATATCAACAGTGCTACACAAATATCAAAATTTCCACAAAAACGAGGAAATCAGTGTAAAAAAAATATTAGGGAACCCCCTCCTCCTTTCCCTCTAACAATGACGTAACTACGGGCCTGCCAGACCTTCTATTCTGCCTCTTACGACATGCATGGTAAGCCAAGTGTTACTTATCGATTCATTAGAAGTGTTACTTCTCATACTTCTGACCCCCTGCCAATAGAGTGAAACTATTCAAAGTTGACATCCCCGGCAAGACGGTCTATGTATGTATGCTCTAAATAACATTAATCCTGTATACCACAGACCAGTAGCGTCGACTAGCCGGATTGAGACCTTCTCGTGTGGTATGGGGCAAACAGTTTTTTTATTACTTCCTTGGAGCTAAAAATTTGAGCCCTCAGAACGCATATTATTTGTAATATATCAGCCTGCGGATCGGCATAAATCGGCGGGAAAGATTTCGCGCACTGGAAATATGTTGCAACAATATGTTGCCCCATCCCTCGCTATTCACTGGTTATGCAATATAACTCGACTCCCCCCTCCCCCGACCCATCTTCTTATACACAGCAACAATAATGCCACCAGTGTTGATGATCTCCGAGTGGAAATGCCGAGTGGTAATACAGATAATTATTGTTTCTCATTACCTTTGTAAGATCTCTTCTTTCTGCCCAATAAAGTATCTGGTCGTGTACCAGGGTGTCATTACATGTGACCTCTTCGTGACTGTATTCTGTCCTCATTCGACATTATAGTCGAGGTTATAACTGGATGCTTTTCGTGCGGACTTAATTTAGATCTCTCGTAATACTAGTCTCTATCAGTGTGAGGTGACGAGTTGGGGAATGTGAGGTGACGAGATGGGGAATGTGAGGTGACGAGATGGGGAATGTGAGGTGACGAGTTGGCGAATGTGAGGTGACAAGGTGGCCAATGTCAGCTGACAAGATGGCGATTATGAGGTGACACGATCGCGATCTGGGTAACAATGTGTTTTCCTTGACTGAAAAAACCGGCAACTGAATTCAATCGGATGTAGATTTCATGATGTGTCTGTATAAAACTCTTCTAGTTGTAAGGAAAAGCTCTAACGACGACTAAAATGATGAAATAATACCTTTAGTTGTGAGAAGGTATCCTGACAGCCAATAGCCTTGCTGTCAAAAGTATACGTTCTGCTCAAGTTGTGTAACCGAGGCAACATCCCTACTCATATAAGTTCTCAAAGGTATGATATGTAAAATATGGAAGGGGGGGGGGGGTTTATCTCAGTCAGTGGACGCATGTTAAGTCCTAAAAGGGAGGCATTCCAGTGCGCCAGTGTCCCAGGATGACCACGTTCTGCCAGGAGCACAACACACACTTCTGGGTCATTTATTTCATCATTATATAGACAGGTTCGTTGACCCATCCGCAGTCATGACACATCTATCATTCCCCGCCACTGAGGCAGTCTTGCACAAAAAGACGAAGGTGCACTGTCCACTGGCCTGCATCTCTTCGTCATACATCCATGGGGATTATTTGATAGAAGAGAACAGTCAGAAATTGAGACAAGATGGATTTTTTTCCACAAGTGACAGGTTGTTGTCAGCACATTCCTCCAACGTTCCTTAGTTGTATACTAAGACACGCATGAAAAGAAGACATTGGTCCTATTCTTTGCGCACTGGACTAAAAGTCCAGGTCCAGTTTGCAACGTGTGCGATGCACGTGTGTAGTTGTGTGTGTGCCTTGACTCCGCCCATATTTCAATCATCATCATGTTACATATTCTTTCCAGAACGTGATGATCCTTGTTGATTCTCGGAACACTCAGTTGACCTTCTGCAGCAAGAGACATGTTAATATCAACAATCTCTAACTCAAGAACTAAATATAAACAAATACATGGAGAGAAACTACAACAAGTAAAATATAATCAATATCGTGGACACATAGTGACAAATGATGGCAGATGTGAAACAAGTTAAAAGGAGAATAGGAATGGCTATTGGTACCTTCAATGACATGAGGAAATTATTAATATCTAAACAAATTACAAACAAGTTAAAAATGAGAATTATAAAATGCTACATCTATTCCATATGGCTATATATGACTCAGAAACATGGACACTAAATAAACAATTAAAAGACATAATTGATGCCTTTGAGATGTGGGTATATAGAAGAATAGGGAGAACATCATGGAAAGAGAAGAAAACAAATAAAGAGGTGCTAAAACACTTGATATGAAGAAAGAATTACTAAGAGAAATAAAGATCAGGAAAATAAAATATTTTGGACACATTAAAAGACATGACACCATATTGAAGACGTTACTTGAGGGTAAAGTCAAAGAGAAGCGAGCAAGAGGTAGAAAGAGATACACGTGTGAGAGTAACATCACAAGATGGGCGGGTTACAGTCTAGCAGAGTGCACCACCAAAACAAGAGACGGGCATGTTGGAGATCTGTTGCGGCCAACCTTCGTTGCCGAGACGGCACTTGATGATCATCAACAATCTCAATATATCAAAATAAACAGTCTAATATTTCATTGCATCATCGTCGTCTTGGGCGCCCTATTCCCATGTTGTCGTTAGTGTCTTCTGCTATTAATCTTCCATGCTGTTATATCTCTTTATATGATCTCCCCTTAAAAAAATCCACACATATTTCTTGTTCGAATGTTGTTACGTAGCGAACCCTCTACGGCGTTTATTGATCTTGATTTTTTGGTATACGTAAAATTCTTCTGTGGCATCTCATTCGAAAGCAGATTCTCTTTGTTTATTTAATGCCCATATCTCAATGTATTTTTTTTCCACCTGGGAATACACATGTTCTGATCATACATAGTCTGGCTATGCTGCTGGTACCTTGCCAGAGATTTTTCATTTGGGCAAATTTCAATGTCGCCCATATTTCGTTACAAAATTAAATTCTTTGGAAAATAAATGTCTTAGAAAACTTTTAAATATTAGCTGGGAAGAATTTAAGTCAAACAAACTAGAGAAGACACCAAATAGCAATATGTTTCTTTTAAGAAGAAAGCTATGGGGCTTATACAGGGCATGTGCTTAGAATGAAAGAAAGCGATGGGGCTTATACAGGGCATGTGCTTAGAATGAAAGAAAGCGATGGGGCGTATACAGGGCATGTGCTTAGAATGAAAGAAAGCGATGGGGCTTATACAGGGCATGTGCTTAGAATGAAAGAACGCGATGGGGCTTATATAGGGCATGTGCTTAGAATGAAAGAAAGCGATGGGGCTTATATAGGGCATGTGCTTAGAATGAAAGAAAGCGATGGGGCTTATATAGGGCATGTGCTTAGAATGAAAGAAAGCGATGGGGCTTATATAGGGCATGTGCTTAGAATGAAAGAAAGCTATGGGGCTTATACAGGGCATGTGCTTAGAATGAAAGAAAGCTATGGGGCTTATACAGGGCATGTGCTTAGAATGAAAGAAAGCGATGGGGCTTATACAGGGCATGTGCTTAGAATGAAAGAAAGCGATGGGGCTTATACAGGGCATGTGCTTAGAATGAAAGAACGCGATGGGGCTTATATAGGGCATGTGCTTAGAATGAAAGAAAGCGATGGGGCTTATATAGGGCATGTGCTTAGAATGAAAGAAAGCGATGTGGCTTATATAGGGCATGTGCTTAGAATGAAAGAAAGCGATGGGGCTTATATAGGGCATGTGCTTAGAATGAAAGAAAGCGATGGGGCTTATATAGGGCATGTGCTTAGAATGAAAGAAAGCGATGGGGCTTATATAGGACATGTGCTTAGAATGAATGAAAATAGATTGCCACTACAAGCATTAAAATGGGTATCAGGTGGTAAAAGAAGGACAGAATAACCAAGAGGAAATCTTCGCATAACAACCATCAAAGAGGGTATGACCGTGGGTCTCAACAACATACAAGAATTCCACACAGTAGCATCACATCGTTGGAACCAGAGAGCACTGGTTTCTGTCCATATTTAGTACTGAAGGAGATGTATGTTTCATAGTGGCGGCAGGCAAACAGATTCAACCTACTTTTTTCTCCTGTGTGTTGCCAAGACACGAAATGAGAGGATTAATAGCGATACTGTTAGCTACTACACATGTCGTAGAAGTCGACTAAGGAGGTTTTAGTGTGAGGTTGACTGTCTCATCTCACAGAGGGTAAAAGTCACGTTGCAAGCTGAAAGGTGCAGATAGCGCAGCTAAGCTGTAAATCATGGCACCAAATATTCCTTTCTCCGAACTACATGATGTTAATCTACACAAGTCGAAGGAACGAACGCACAAGAAAAATGTCAACGTGTTGTAAATGATATTCTGTTGACGAGAATGTCACTGACTGAGATAGTTAACACTCTTCTAAAGCAGTATGGGAAAGACGGCTGGATGATCTGGGTTCAATTCTTGTGTATTCTCTTTTGATTGTTCAATAATCACAACAAAGCTTCATATTAAAACTAGTGTTATCTATGTCTATCATCTTCTCTCCTTCAACCCCTCCTTCTTCTTGGTCCTCATCTGATATCTTGATGTTTCCATTTCCATGTTGTATGCTCTTACCGCTGACCATAAAGGTTTCATTTTCATTAAGTAGCCGAACCAATTCAGTCTGTTTTTCCATTATATTTGAGCACAGATGTTGTTCCAACAGTTCTTGTTTTTGATATGAGTCTCATTTCTCACATGATCTCTTCTTGTTCTGTTTGCTTATTTTTATTAGACATCTCATTTCACACTTAGTAAACTTTCTCTCTTGCTCGTTTGTTAGTGTCCATGTCTTACATTGATAACGCAATGTTGGATGAAAATTGAATGTATGATTTAAGGACTGATGTCATCATAGCAACTGTGGCATGTGACATGACATCGACATATGACTTGTGACGTGACGTTGACATATGACTTGTGACATTGACATATGACGTGTGACGTGACATATGACTTGTGACGTGGCATGTGAGTTGTGACATTACATTGACATATGACTTGTGACGTGACATTGACTTGCTACATGACATTGACATATGACATGCGGCATGACATTGACATGACATAAATTCTGACTAATACTTCTATAGTGTGAATTGACATGTGACTTGTGGCATGGCATGGGATGTTACGAATTACATGTAACTTTTGACAGGTTGTGACATTACATGTGACATGACGTGATTGTGACATGATACATAGCTTGCGATTTATGACTTGTAATATATGATTGGTGTCATTCGTCTATAATCCCACGTGTTTATGATTGTCTTGCAGGGCCGTCACACCAAGACTGGACAACTTGCTGCCATTAAAGTGATGACAGTTACAGAGGTCAGGTCTATTGTAGTTTTCTCAATATTGTTTCTGTTGATTGGGTTTAACTGTTTGTGTTTATGATGTCAAGAGGTTTATACTGTCTGATGTGTGTGTGTGGGGGGGGGGTTGTTGTTTATAGTTTTTAGTATTACGGGTTTGTGATTGGAGAAGGGAAAGATTACTGGTTATGATAGCAGACGTTTAATGTTTGTTAATTGGAGAGGGGGAAGTATTAGTGGAAATTATGTGCTATTTTATTATTTTTCTGTTTGTGATTAGGGTGTGTTTACTATCTGTGATGCGGGTGTGTTTACTTTCCATCTTTGGTGTGGGTGTATTTACTATCTGTGATGTGGGTGTGTTTGCTTTCCATCTGTGATGTGGGTGTGTTTACTATCTGTGATGTGGGTGTGTTTACTATCTGATGTGGGTGTGTTTACTATCTGTGATTTGGGTGTGTTTACTATCTGTGATGTGGGTGTGTTTACTATCTGTGATGTGGGTGTGTTTACTTTCCATCTGTAATGTGGATGTCTACTTTCAATCTGTAATGTGGATGTGTCTACTTTCCATCTGTGATGTGGATGTGTCTACTTTCCATCTGTGATGTGGGTGTGTTTACTATCTAGGGTGTGGGTGTGTTTACTATCTAAGGTGTGGGTGTGTTTACTATCTGTATGTGGGTGTGTTTACTATCTGTGATGTGGGTGTGTTAACTATCTGGGATGTGGATGTATTTACTATCTATGATGTGGGTGTGTTAACTATCTGTGATGTGGATGAGTTAAAGATATTTCTCATTGGTGTTTACTGTCTATGATGTATGTGTGTTAATGTTTCTGATGTAGGAATGTTAATATTTTTTATTTAGGGTTGTTACTGCCTTTAGTGTAAGAGTGTTTACCGTCTCTGATGTAATGTTGTTTACAATCTCTGATGTAAGGGTTGTTTACTGTCTTTGATTTTAAAAATGAGATGGAAAATATCACACAAAAAAGCCATCTCCAGAGAATTCTTCTACCCCTGACTCTGCAAGACATAAAGGGGTATAAAGCTATACAATTATGCATAGTTGAATGGAAAATACATTTGGAGGATCAATGAAGATGGAAAATATGCTTTGAGTGAAGATGGAAAATAAAATATGTTTAGATAACCAATGGGGATGGAAGATAGGGTTGGATGACCAATGGACAAAAAAATACATCTTTGGAGGACCAAAGGAGATCAAATATTTGTTTGGAATACCAATTAAGATATGTTTGAAGAGTAATGGAGATGGAAGGTGTGTTTGGGGGAACCAATGAAAATTGAAGACATATATGGAGGACCAATGAAGATGATAGATACGATCAAACGTCTGAATGGAGAACCAATGGAAATTGAAGATACATTTGGAGGTCTAGTGGAAATAGAAGATGCATCAGAAAGTCCATTATCTTAACCTAATGTTATTGCAATTGTCTGTAGTACAAGTAACATTTTTTATCTTAACCTCATGTTACTGCATTTTTCTGTAGTACAAGTAACATTTTTATCTTTACCTAATGTTACTACAGCACTCTCCTTTTTATGGAATCCCGTCTGACACTTTGTTTAATATATTTGCAGTGATTACATTTTGCTTGTCTGGTTAAATTCTTCTCATGGTTTTTATAAAGTTCAACAATTGAATTTTACAGTTTTGTTTTTTGCAATTAAAAAAATAATATTTTAACTATTTTGTAGTTGTAGTGAATGTTTGTTAAAATGTTGTAGCACAACTTTAAATTATGCAACTGGATTGTTTTTCCATCTGTCAGGATGAAGAAGAGGAAATCAAGCTGGAAATAAACGTCTTAAAAAAGGTAAGTTGTCAGGTTTAGTTGTCAGAGCCCTCAGCCTGGTCTGTATCTTGAAGCTAGACAGTGTTGCCACCAAACATCTGGTTTATTCTCTCATTATTTAAATTCAGAATGGGTTTTTTTTTGTGAAACAAAATAATAATGGAACAAATTAATGGAATTGTTAAAATATACAATAATGTAATGAAAATCTTAAGTAGGGATCTCTGTAGCGCATTAATTCATTATTCGTGCTGTCACGAGTGCATAGGCCACATTGTTTTATTTACAAGTGCAAATGACTGGGGGTTATTTCTTGAAACTAAGGAGCTGCATCCTATGAGTGGCACTCTCCACAGACAGCATACTCCTCACTGTGAAGACAGGGTTATGTGAGAAAATCCTAGAAAAATGTAGTCAAACCTTTATGCCTCTTCAGTCCTAATGCACATTGATGTAGTGAAACTCTTAAGATTAATGTACTTTTGTTGATGGAGTGAAACATTTGAGATTGTGGTACTTTCAATCTTCTATCCAGTTAAATAATAGACAGATGAAAGCATCCTCTATTGAGGAGGTATAACATTATCCAATGAATTCATCAAGAAACTATACATTTAGTGGTTTTAGGCATCCAATGAATTCATCAAGAAACTGCACATCTAGTGGGTTTGGGCATCTACAGTGTAAAGCATCATTCAATGAATTCATCAAGAAATTGCAGTCATCACATAGGTGTTGCTGGAGCTTGAAAGAGAAGCAAAGGATAGCAACACTTACGTGTCATGTATTTCATAGGTTCCCCTTAAGGAACCAGGCTCACGGATGAGAAACGGTTCAGTACCCAATGGGCACAGGCACAGCACGTCCAATTACACGAGGCAAGTTCATAGACAGTGGAACACCTTGTGCGAGTCAGACGAGAGCAAAAATCGTCTGGGCGAAGAGTCGCCACTACGCGTGCCTGGAGACAGATATAGAGGCTGTCACAGGCTAAGGGTAGCCCACCCGAATTGTTAAGGCATGCCGAAATCGGATGTGCTAGGCCTACAAGGCGCATAACGGTGGCACAACGTAATCACGCTCCCGGCGAAAATCGCACGGATATCCGTGATGGTTACAATGGAGCGAACGCAAAACAAATAAACAAACAATAGGGGGTGACTAAGGTGGACGTGTCGGTGACTGTCTATCGCTTAGAGAGTTCAAGTGATCTAAATCCATGCTGAACTCAGATGTGTCATGTAGATATCGCAGCCAAAATGGAAACTATTAAACAATGCATTCCATTCTCTGGAGTACATCTTGCTAATCTGCAGGAGTTTGAGAATGAACACTAAACAAGATGACATCTCATGAGAACGATGTCTGCCATCATAAGGCATCTCATGAGAATGATGTCTGCCATCATAAGACATCTCATGAGAACGATGTCTGCCATCATAATGCATCTCATGAGAAAGATGTCTGCCATCATAAGGCATCTCATGAGAACGATGTCTGCCATCATAAGGCATCTCATGAGAACGATGTCTGCCATCATAAGGCATCTCATGAGAACGATGTCTGCCATCATAAGGCATCTAATGAGAACAATGTCTGCCATCATAAGGCATCTCATGAGAACGATGTCTGCCATCATAAGGCATCTCATGAGAACGATGTCTGCCATCATAAGACATCTCATGAGAACGATGTCTGCCATCATAAGGCATCTCATGAGAACGATGTCTGCCATCATAAGGCATCTCATGAGAACGATGTCTGCCATCATAAGACATCTCATGAGAACGATGTCTGCCATCATAAGGCATCTAATGAGAATGATGTCTGCCATCATAAGGCATCTCATGAGAACGATATCTGCCATCATAAGGCATCTCATGAGAATGATGTCTGCCATCATAAGACATCTCATGAGAAAGATGTCTGCCATCATAAGGCATCTAATGAGAATGATGTCTGCCATCATAAGGCATCTCATGAGAATGATGTCTGCCATCATAAGGCATCTCATGAGAATGATGTCTGCCATCATAAGGCATCTCATGAGAATGATGTCTGCCATCATAAGGCATCTCATGAGAATGATGTCTGCCATCATAAGACATCTGATGAGAAAGATGTCTGCCATCATAAGGCATCTCATGAGAATGATGTCTGCCATCATAAGGCATCTCATGAGAATGATGTCTGCCATCATAAGGCATCTCATGAGAATGATGTCTGCCATCATAAGACATCTGATGAGAAAGATGTCTGCCATCATAAGGCATCTCATGAGAATGATGTCTGCCATCATAAGGCATCTCATGAGAATGATGTCTGCCATCATAAGGCATCTCATGAGAATGATGTCTGCCATCATAAGGCATCTCATGAGAATGATGTCTGCCATCATAAGGCATCTCATGAGAATGATGTCTGCCATCATAAGGCATCTCATGAGAATGATGTCTGCCATCATAAGACATCTGATGAGAAAGATGTCTGCCATCATAAGGCATCTCATGAGAATGATGTCTGCCATCATAAGGCATCTCATTAGAATGATGTCTGCCATCATAAGGCATCTCATGAGAATGATGTCTGCCATCATAAGGCATCTCATGAGAATGATGTCTGCCATCATAAGGCATCTCATGAGAATGATGTCTGCCATCATATGCATACAACAGATGAACATCTGGATGTAGATCTGGAAGAAAACAGTGAAAAGGATGGCTAGATATCAACAACAATATACTGTGTAAATATAGGTACCAATGTCAGATGCTTTGAATTGCAAATTGGGACTGCCCCCGCACCCATATGTATCGCAGTACTTATGGCGAATCTAATATGTGGATAGATAATTAGTAGCAACAAGATGGCTGCCAAATGGTAAACAGGGATATCATTCTAGCCCTGACAATAGAAGACAATTGAATCTACAGACCAAGTGTATACACAGTTAACAATTGACAATGCTCCCGTGTGTACAGGTACAATATACCACACAGCACATGCTTCAAGATTACCCTGTGTGTACAGGTACAATATACCACACAGCACATGCTTCAAGATTACCCTGTGTGTACAGGTACAATATACCACACAGCACATGCTTCAAGATTACCCTGTGTGTACAGGCCCAATATACCACACAGCACATGCTTCAAGAATATCACTATTATGAAATCCTGAGACAAACTTCGGTAACTGATAATCGGCTAAAACTAGTCATATGTATACAATGTCAATAAACTCATGAAAATAAAATATCGGCATTCAAAATGCAATATTATAGAAAGGGTTCTAAGAATACCATGGACAGAAAGATGAACAAATGCAGAAGTTTGCAAAGACCCCAATATAGAAGAAGACTGGTTCCACTATAAGATAAGTGTAGAAACATCATGCCTGACGTGGTGTTATCAATCCAAGATTTTTTTTTATTGCATGTTCTCCTTCTCCCCCTCCATCATTTGTTCCGTATAAAATAGTGATAGAAAGTATACGAAATGTCCTAGATTCAGTGGATCTGTCATTTAAACTTTTATTTTTTTTCTAGTTCTCCAACCACAGAAACATTGCAACTTACTATGGGGCTTTCATCAAGAAAGGACCAGCTGGCAAAGATGACCAGTTGTGGGTAAGTAGCGATTATTGATAACAAAATTGATTGCATCTTGTTGGTATGATGTTATATACTGTCTGGCTCATTCCCTCTGTATTCTTTTTGATTCCCTGTTGAACATAGGTTACAGATTTTCTATTTTTTTGTCATCTCTATATTCTTCATTAGAAACTAGCATCACGTGGGGCACTCTCATAAGTGCTCTGTTCTAGCAGCCATCACAGTGTATGTAGACTCAAGAGTCCCAATCAGGTGTTGATTGTGTGATCTTCGGGACTTTCCAAAAAAATTACTTTTCCTCCCCTCTATATACTCCCATCTCTGACATTCTCTGTATGTGTATGTTCGCCGCCTCATTGACATCATCTTCATTTTGAAATAAATTTATTACTGCCTTGATCAAGTCTGCTTTATCTCTTCTCAGCATTGTGCCTTCTATCGTCGCACTACCTGCCAGTAAGTCGGCTCTCTCGTTTCCTCTGACCCCAGCATGACCTGGACAGTATATTCATGTAATGCTCTGTACAATTGAGTTGTTCAATAAGTCCCACCATTATTTTCTAAGCATGAACTTTTCTATCTTGCGCAGCATGCTTTGAGAGTCTGTGAGCATTACCAAGTGTGTTGATGTATCAATTATCAACCAATTAAGAGCTGCTGTAACTCCCTCTATCTCCATCCTCGTGCTCGATGTGACAGTAGAATATGCTGAAGATTTCTCAACCAACTTTACACTGTTTCTGTAGGCAATAAAACCCCAACCACTTTTATTTGTGTTTCTGTTAACTGAGCCATCTGTGTATATAATTATATCTTGTGGTTTCGAGTGTAGCTTGGCGAGTTCATGCACCATAACATGGACCCTGATACTTGTCCATTTTTGACACGCTTTATCTAATTGTAGTATTACTTTAGTCAGTGATTTCTTCCCAGTGTCTACCTCCACCCATTCACTACCCTTTCGTATTTTCTTCAAATTCACATACTCTTCGCAGTGTGTCTTCTGCCTCTGCCATCCATGATCTGCCACGCTTGATTTGTTTTCCCTTTGACTCATCTAGACGTTGCTGTAATGGGTGGTGGTTGTATTCTGTTACTTTAAGGTACAACCTAACTGTCATCTCTAACTGTATCCAAGAAGTCCCATTTGATCTGGAAGATGGGACAGCCAACCACACCCCTTGCTAACCACACCCCCCACCCAAACAACCTTAACATTTAAGATACAAAATTTATTTTTTTAGTAGGACATGTCATCCTGAATTCATCTTAAAGAAAGAAAGAAAATTGTGTGTGTGGCTTAGTTTACCTGTAACATTTTTTATTTTATATGACATTCTAATAACAATTTGAGTGAATGGATAAGTGTCTAAAATGGTCATACATTTAATGTACGGCAGACCATGTTAAAGATGGATCACAGAAATCAAAGAAGCCACAGGAACAAGCTTACATACAGCGCACAAGAAGGCCATCTCCAGAGAACTCTTCTATCCCTGACGCCGCAAGGCAATCAAGGGCCACAGCGTATAGATTATATTAATTCATTTTCATTTTGCGCTGAAGTTAGCGCATAGGGCAGAGGTCAGATCTCCAATTCTGTCTGTTCAAAAGCTATTCTGTGCAGTTCTTGAATAGTATGAATGTTGATTGTTTTAATTTCTCTAAGTATTGTTCTTCTGAGTGTTTATTTTGGTCTACCCCTATCTCTTTTGCCTGTAGGTATCTATAGCATATAGATAGATATAATTAATATGTGGTAGTCCGGCTCCGTGGCAGCATGGTACAGAACAAGTGTATGATGACCAAGGTACCGGGTTCGAATCCCACCAAGACAATTTGGCATGTAGAGTTCAGAAGTAACTTACATGGAACTGAAAAGCACAAACTCTACTGCTTAACACATGAACAGAAATTGGTGAACATTGTTTAGAAGTTTGTCATTTGATGTCATTTAAAGAATACATTACATTGCTTATCTCTAGAAGATATTTCCTGTTATTCCACAGCTTGTTATGGAGTTCTGCGGAGCTGGATCTGTAACAGACCTGGTCAAAGGTCAGTACAGTCAAATTATTCTGTTAGAACCAGATAACCGATATCGAAACTGTCAGAGATATTATTCCACAGATATACTTTATTTTTCTGCAGTCAGTCCCAATGCAATCAGTCCAATATACTGGTCATGTATAAAGCAGTATTTTTTTTAGGATTACTGTTGGTTCCCCATAATTTCATATCCAAAGTTGCTCCTCTGGGCCAGACTATCTGTCTTTGAGCAGTGAAGTTGGGACAGTCCAGCAGTATATGTTCTGGTTGGTGTCTGTGTTGTTGCTCTAGTGAAATTTTTATTACAGAGATACAGAAATAGGGCAACTCTTTTTAAACAGCCTGTTGCTATGGCAGGATGGGTTTGTGGGGATTCTGATGCTGTCTCGTTGAGACTTGTATTTGAATAAGGCAACTGTCTCGTTGAGACTTGTATTTTAATAGGACAACTGTCTCGTTGAGACTTGTATTTGAATAGGGCAACTGTCTCGTTGAGACTAGTATTTGAATAGGGCAACTGTCTCGTTGAGATTAGTATTTGAATAGGGCAACTGTCTCGTTGAGACTTGTATTTAAATAGGGCAACTGTCTCATTGAGACTTGTATTTGAATAGGGCAACTGTCTCGTTGAGACTTGTATTTGAATAGGGCAACTGTCTCGTTGAGACTAGTATTTGAATAGGGCAACTGTCTCATTGAGACTTGTATTTGAATAGGGCACTGTCTCATTGAGACTTTATTTGAATAGGACACTGTCTCATTGAGACTTGTATTTGAATAGGGCAACTGTCTCGTTGATACTTGTATTTGAATAGGGCAACTGTCTCGTTGAGACATGTTTCTACAGCATATTTTAAAGACATGTATAAACACATACATTTTGTCTGACAGATGTCACACAATATTCTATCCTCTGACAGATGTCACTCTAATATTTCAGCACATCTGTTTGATTTGCCTGCAGTGTATACACACTGATATAAACTTGATAGCATTATTCAAACACTAAAATATTAGCATATGCTAGATAAAATACAGGATCTTTCTGGGATGAAGGATAAGCTATTTTCATGTTCTCAAGAGGTTACAAGCTCGATTCTGGCCGTCTGTAATGTCTTGTTTATAAGTGCAGTTTTGAAAGAGAACCTTGAGGATTATAACTTGAAGCTAGTTACACGATATGAGTTGTAATAACCACCTGGGGTGTTATCAGAGATATATAATAACCACCTGGGGTGTTATCAGAGATATATAATAACCACCTGGGGTGTTATCAGAGATATATAATAACCACCTGGGGTGTTATCAGAGATATATAATAACCACCTGGGGTGTTATCATGAGCTGCATGAGCATTGCAGATATAATAGAGTTGTATGTCCATCACAAATGATGATGTTGGTGGTGGCAGCGGATGCGGCGGCGACCATTTGATATATCCACTTTATGATAATCAATTGTAGAATTATGTCCTGGACTACCATTTCATAAATAGCTAATAAACCCTATGCTGGGGTCATGCACAACGCAGGCATGGGATGACCACTGTAGATGGTGTTTGATCTGTCTGTGAGTTTCTAGTACCCTCTGTTGTTGAGCTACTGAATTTCTCCTCCTTGCACAAGATGATGAACATTGTTTGACCTGCAGATGCCATGTAGCTTTATTTCATGCAACATCTTCCTGTGCAACAACCTGTTTATGTCGACGGCTATCAGTGACGTTTTTAATTAGTCTTTATAACTCTTGTTTTGGCGACCTTGAGAACGTATGTGGTTCTGCAACTAACCATAGAGAAATATCTTTGGTAGACTATGGTTTGTCATACATACTACATGACCTGCCCAATGAATCTCCATCCAAATATCTTTGGTAGACTATGGTTTGTCATACATACTACATGACCTGCCCGATGAATCTCCATCCAAATATCTTTGGTAGACTATGGTTTGTCATACATACTACATGACCTGCCCGATGAATCTCCATCCAAATATCTTTGGTAGACTATGGTTTGTCATACATACTACATGACCTGCCCGATGAATCTCCATCCAAATATCTTTGGTAGACTATGGTTTGTCATACATACTACATGACCTGCCCGATGAATCTCCATCCAAATATCTTTGGTAGACTATGGTTTGTCATACATACTACATGACCTGCCCGATGAACCTCCATCCAAATATCTTTGGTAGACTATGGTTTGTCATACATACTACATGACCTGCCCGATGAATCTCCATCCAAATATCTTTGGTAGACTATGGTTTGTCATACATACTACATGACCTGCCCGATGAATCTCCATCCAAATATCTTTGGTAGACTATGGTTTGTCATACATACTACATGACCTGTCCGATGAATCTCCATCCAAATATCTTTGGTAGACTATGGTTTGTCATACATACTACATGACCTGCCCGATGAATCTCCATCCAAATATCTTTGGTAGACTATGGTTTGTCATACATACTACATGACCTGCCCGATGAATCTCCATCCAAATATCTTTGGTAGACTATGGTTTGTCATACATACTACATGACCTGCCCGATGAATCTCCATCCAAATATCTTTGGTAGACTATGGTTTGTCATACATACTACATGACCTGCCCGATGAATCTCCATCCAAATATCTTTGGTAGACTATGGTTTGTCATACATACTACATGACCTGCCCGATGAATCTCCATCCAAATTATCTCATTGATGGGGATACCATTGTGGATATGGAAATAATTTGCTTTGGTGATTTGGATTTCAGTCAGGAGGAGGAGGAGTTGTGCAAAGTGTCGACCTCACTCTCTTATCAGACCTCATTTGAAACCAGTGGTAAGTTGAATCCAGACAACTGGACATGAAATTTGATGGCAGTGGATGACCATAGTTGTATAGAATAATAGAATAACAAAACTTCCACCTGTCATGCATATTGTAAGATGCGGCTAAGAAGGTTGGGTGTGATGGTCTCTGCTGTGATGAAGCCTAGTGACAAGCATACCCTGTACTGCTGATAAACTACTACTTTGAATAGAGTCGAGTGATTAAAACAATTTGAAAGAGACAGACACGGAGGAAAGTCAGACAACTTTCTCCTATCTCAAGAGCTTCTGTATTATCACACTATTTTTCTAAGCCTGGATTTGACTTGACGTACCAGCTTTGTGCGGACTTGAAAACATGCAAATTAGTGGAGTTCTTCCCAAAACTCTGGTCATGTTTGCTAGCAGAAGGAGAAGATGAGAAAGCAAGTCTTTCAGTTATTATGTACTCATGTGTTTGAAAATTGTAATAAAAGTCACTGACCCTGAACTAATGTAACACTTCTTGTTTGCATCAATGAATAATCGCAGGCATGAATCTTTGCTTATGTATAAACATATAACAACATATACAAACACTGAATCTCTGCTCAGTCTGTTTAGTCATGAAGTCCCATCACCCCAGTCTGTTTAGTCATGAAATTCCATCACTGCAGTCTGTTTAGTCATGAAATTCCATCACTGCAGTCTGTTTAGTCATGAAGTCCCATCTCCCAAGTCTGTTTAGTCATGAAATTCCATCACTGCAGTCTGTTTAGTCATGAAGTCCATCTTCTCAGTCTGTTTACTCATGGTCCCATCACCCCAGTCTGTTTAGTCATGAAGTTCCATCACCCCAGTCTGTGTAGTCATGAAGTTCCGTCTCCCAAGTCTGTTTAGTCATGAAGTCCCATCTCCCAAGTCTGTTTAGTCATGAAGTTCCATCTCCCAAGTCTGTTTAGTCATGAAGTCCCATCTCCCAAGTCTGTTTTGTCATGATCTCCCAAGTCTGTTTAGTCATGAAGTCCCATCTCCCAAGTCTGTTTAGTCATGATCTCCCAAGTCTGTTTAGTCATGAAGTCCCATCTCCCAAGTCTGTTTGGTCATGATCTCCCAAGTCTGTTTAGTCATGAAGTCCCATCTCCCAAGTCTGTTTTGTCATGATCTCCCAAGTCTGTTTAGTCATGATCTCCCAAGTCTGTTTAGTCATGAAGTCCCATCTCCCAAGTCTGTTTGGTCATGATCTCCCAAGTCTGTTTAGTCATGAAGTCCCATCTCCCAAGTCTGTTTAGTCATGTAGTCCCATCTCCCAAGTCTGTTTGGTCATGATCTCCCAAGTCTGTTTAGTCATGAAGTCCCATCTCCCAAGTCTGTTTAGTCATGAACTCCCAAGTCTGTTTAGTCATGAACTCCCAAGTCTGTTTAGTCATGAACTCCCATCTTCCCAATCAAGAAATCCCATATTCCCATTCTATATTAATCAAGGAGTCTTATCTCAACAGTTTCTATTAATCATTAACTTATGTTTGAGTATACCTATATATATATATATATATATATATATATAGGACTATGTATATACACTCACACACACACTTGTATCTGTTAAGAAGACCAATGAATATATACACTCACACACACACTTGTATCTGTTAAGAAGACCAATCAACAGTTATTAAGTTCATCATGACATGCTCATATCTTGTGGCCCAGGTTTTGGTTCGGAGACCTGGAGGAAAGGTAATGAGTGAACTTAGTTGTTGTGCCCATGTTTCACTCCTTATTTCTAGCTACTATTCTTGCAAAAATATATTATAGGAGCATGTTACCTATACGTTATGTGGCAGTGCTGCTAGATTTGGCAAAGCAAATATTCATATTTTGTATAGAAACAGTCCAGATGAAGGAAATATTGAGATTTTTTATAGAACCAGGCTAAATGAAACAAATATATTTTACTTTTTTTTTCATGTGGAACAAAATAATACAGGTCTGTAAATTATGTCAGAATCTGGCGTGCACGGATGTCCATAAAATTCATTAGTGGGAAAAGCGCAGATGACATAATAATTTTCCATGTTATTTTTGTTGTATGTAAGACACAGAATTGTGGGTTTATTAATGTGAATTAATGCATTTAATAATAATAATTTAAAAAATAACACATTTATCCTGCATATATCTTTCATTACTTGATGGTAGTTAGATGCAGTTCATAATGTAAGGATTGCAAAAAATTAGTAGATGTGTTTATAATATACCGCTGAAAACGGATGTGTCAGGCCATTGACGCAAATGCAACTGTGACAGAGTTGTTGTTTCCCGTCAAGCTAACAGTGTTCGCTTCTGAACACTTTTTGCACATTAGCTTCAATAACATTTCTGAATCCCGCCTCAGCTGGACAAATTAGTGTTGAAATTTTCAGTTGAGTAGACTAGGGAATCAATTAGACCATGAAATAAACTAGACTAGGGAATAAACTAGACCATGGAATAAACTAGACTAGGAAATAAACTAGACTAGGGAATAAACTAGACTAGGAATCAAAGTAGATGGGAACAAACTAGAATAGGGAATGGACTAGACTAGGGAAAAACTAGATTGGGGATTGAGAATCACACTTGTACAGGTTTATACACCACATTGATAATGTTGCCTAGCCAAATCTAGAAAACTGCCAAATAGTTGCACATTATTATGATGCACCCCTTATTGTTGTATGATATGTTTGGCCTGTAACACTTTGCATGATTAATATAACTTAATGTTTTGTTATTTCTTGATATAGTAACACATGTCGTTTGTTCTTGACTCACCCATTATTTCTTGGATGCAGTAACTAATGTGGTTTGTTATTGACTCACACATTGTTTCTTGATAATGTCTTTACTTTCTGTCATGAACCTTATGGGATCAGTGCATTAAAGGCATGGATGATTTGGTTGTGCTAACTCTGGAAGTATGATCCTGTGTTCTTGTGTTCATTAACACACGGGGACACTGCTGCTTCCGAGCACACAAGTATTGAATCAAACTGCCACGTATTACAGACTTTATATGTGGGACAGGAATTCAGCATTTGGAGGACTATTTTCTTGTAAGCTGTCCTAACAAAATAATTTTGTAGTCACAAAATATGATCTCAAACGGACCGAAAGTTTTGTCCTGAAAATTAATATTGAAGTCTGAGGCAGGAGACTATGTAAAGCAGAAGACAAGAAGTTCTTGTATTCCCTTGTTTTGGGAAGTGTTCAAAGACCACTGAACACATACTCTATAACTGTCGAGATTATAAAGAACTGTGAGACAAGACATGACCACACTGGACTGAGCTGAAGCAAAAACTTTGGGGTAGCTGCTATGACCTGGAAAATACTGGGAGCTTTGTCCTGGCAACTGGCCTAAAGATTTATCGAGACAAAAAATTCTGAACGCAAAAGAAAAAGGGGAGAATTCTCTAAGACTATGACGACAAGAAGACTACAATTCTCAGCGGGATCCAATGAAGCTCTGTTGGATCCAGCAAGGCTCTTTGTTAGATTAAATGAAGGTCGCTGTTGGATCCAGTGAGGTTCTCTGTTGGGTCATGTGAAGTTCATTATTGGATCCAGTGAAGCTCATTGTTGGTTGGTTGGTTGGTTGCTGATCCGGCGATCCATGGGCTCATGCCCTTTGACTCAGTGACATTATATTGCTGGGGAGTAAGCTCATTGTTGGAACCAATGAGGTTATTTGTCGGATCTAGTGAAGCTCATTATTGGATCCAGTGAGATTCTTTTTTTGTGGATCCGGTGAAGCTCATTGGAACCAGTGAGGTTCTGTGTTTATCTAGTGAAACTCATTTAATGCATTGACATTTGTTGTTGGATCCAGTGAGGCTATCTGTTGGATCCAGTAAAATGTGTTGATCTAGTGAGATTTATTGTTGGATTCAGTGATGCTCTGTGTTAGAGTTTGTGAGGTGGCTTGTTGGACCAGCCAGGATCTTTGCTAAAACCAATTAGGGCATTTTTTCTGAAATGAGTGAACACACTGTACCCCTCTTTTTTTACCATCTGCGTAACAGAACTATCTATTATATCGCATTTCATTATTTTTTAAAAATTTCATCTCGTTTTAGTTCTGACATACTAGTTTATCCCTTCTCTTTCCACCTTTATGTTGCACGTTTTTTCCATAACCTATAGATATATCCACTTTATTTTAGACATCCAACACCCTATATTGTACAAGTAGTGTACACATCCAACACCCTATATCGTACAAGTAGTGTACACATCCAACACCCTATATTGTACAAGTAGTGTACACATCCAACACCCTATATTGTACAAGTATTGTACACATCCAACACCCTATATCGTACAGGTATTGTACACATCCAACACCCTATATCGTACAAGTAGTGTACACATCCAACACCCTATATCGTACAAGTATTGTACACATCCAACACCCTATATCGTACAAGTATTGTACACATCCAACACCCTATATCGTACAAGTAGTGTACACATCCAACACCCTATATTGTACAAGTATTGTACACATCCAACACCCTATATCGTACAAGTATTGTAGACATTCAACACCCTATATTGTACAAGTATTGTACACATCCAACACCCTATATCGTACAAGTATTGTAGACATTCAACACCCTATATCGTACAAAAGTCATAGTATATTATTATAACAAAGCATAGCTTGGAAAAGTATAATGAAGTTGTGCTAATCACTGGTAACACACATGATAGCACAGAAATCAACTTTTTGATCAAAAGTCCTTCATCAAGAATGAAACCTAACACATGACAAGTAAGAAATGGTACTGTTGAGCCCCCTCTCCCCCACATCATAATGACTAAATGGGATAAATGCCAGAAGACGGAATAATGTAAAAACTAGAAGGACAGGGATGGAACAAAACCAAACAGAAAATTGACAGATCACACTGGGATATTGACAAAACAAAAACAGAAAAATGACATAATAAAATATGTAGACATAGAAATGACAAATGTGGAAGGTTACCTTTAATCAAAATTATAGAAAAGAAACGGATGTGTTTTATTTGTTGTCACTTCTGTTTATGATTGCTAATACGTTGTCACTTCTGTTTATGATTGCTAGTATGTTGTTACTTCTGTTTATGATTGCTAATATGTTGCCACTTCTGTTTATGATTGCTAATACGTTGTCACTTCTGTTTATGATTGCTAATACATTGTCACTTCTGTTTATGATTGCTAATACGTTGTCACTTCTGTTTATGATTGCTAGTATGTTGTTACTTCTGTTTATGATTGCTAATATGTTGCCACTTCTGTTTATGATTGCTAATACGTTGTCACTTCTGTTTATGATTACTAGTATGTTGAACATGTAATTGACCACTTTTGGACATGCACTGTTTTATTTTGAATGTGAAACACAGTGCGAAATGTATTGGTGATTCTTTAGTTTCATAGGATTCTGGAGAGAGGCAATGGATGGATGTGTGTATAGATAGATGGATAATTTAATGAATATATGTTTAGATGGATAGATAACTAGATTAGATCATTAGACGGATGAATGATGGATAGATAACTAGAACAGATCATTAGGTGGATGAATGATGGATAGATAACTAGAACAGATCATTAGGTGGATGAATGATGGATAGATAACTAGAACAGATCATTAGGTGGATGAATGATGGATAGATAACTAGATTAGATCATTAGACGGATGAATGATGGATAGATAACTAGAACAGATCATTAGGTGGATGAATGATGGATAGATAACTAGATTAGATCATTAGGTGGATGAATGATGGATAGATAACTAGAACAGATCATTAGGCAGATGAATGATGGATAGATAACTAGATTAGATCATTAGGTGGATGAATGATGGATAGATAACTAGATTAGATCATTAGGTGGATGAATGATGGATAGATAACTAGAACAGATCATTAGGTGGATGAATGATGGATAGATAACTAGATTAGATCATTAGGTGGATGAATGATGGATAGATAACTAGAACAGATCATTAGGTGGATGAATGATGGATAGATAACTAGATTAGATCATTAGGTGGATGAATGATGGATAGATAACTAGAACAGATCATTAGGCAGATGAATGATGGATAGATAACTAGATTAGATCATTAGGTGGATGAATGATGGATAGATAACTAGATTAGATCATTAGTTGGATGAATGATGGATAGATAACTAGATTAGATCATTAGGTGGATGAATGATGGATAGATAACTAGAACAGATCATTAGGTGGATGAATGATGGATAGATAACTAGATTAGATCATTAGGTGGATGAATGATGGATAGATAACTAGAGTCACTTTGACAAAATATCTGGGCATCACTTTGACAAGATGTCTGGGCATCACTTTGACAAGATATCTGGGCATCACTTTGACAAGATATCTAGGCTTTATGCATGTCACATCTGACCAACATGGAGTCACTATGACAAGATATCTGGGCATCACTTTGACAAGATGTCTGGGCATCACTTTGACAAGATATCTGGGCATCACTCTGACAAGATGTCTGGGCATCACTTTGACAAGATGTCTGGGCTTTATGCATGACACATCTGACCAGCTTGGCATCTCAGTCACTTTGAGCCTCTATAGGATTAGACAGCTAACTCCACCCCCCAAAACCTCCTTTGTCACCTCTAATGACATGCATGGCTGGTGCAAGTGTCACTATTCTTTATTCCTTGTTCAGGATCCGGCATATCATGGGAGAGAAATACAGTTGATTTCATCTCCATACAGCTGAAAGAAAAAAATTGTTTGTATCTCAAAATGTTGTCGTTGTATTGCCCATCACAAATGTTGAAGATGACCCTTTGTTACATTGACTTTTTGGAGTTGAGTTACAGTGACTTCCTTGTTAATGCTTTGACATGGTGACTGATAAGCCTTGCTGCACAGGTTTGAGTTACAGTGACTTCCTTGTTAATGCTTTGACATGGTGACTGATAAGCCTTGCTGCACAGGTTTGAGTTACAGTGACTTCCTTGTTAATGCTTTGACATGGTGACTGATAAGCCTTGTTGCACAGGTTTGAGTTACAGTGACTTCCTTGTTAATGCTTTGACATGGTGACTGATAAGCCTTGCTGCACAGGTTTGAGTTACAGTGACTTCCTTGTTAATGCTTTGACATGGTGACTGATAAGCTTTGCTGCACAGGTTTGAGTTACAGTGACTTCCTTGTTAATGCTTTGACATGGTGACTGATAAGCCTTGCTGCACAGGTTTGAGTTACAGTGACTTCCTTGTTAATGCTTTGACATGGTGACTGATAAGCCTTGCTGCACAGGTTTGAGTTACAGTGACTTCCTTGTTAATGCTTTGACATGGTGACTGATAAGCCTTGCTGCACAGGTTTGAGTTACAGTGACTTCCTTGTTAATGCTTTGACATGGTGACTGATAAGCTTTGCTGCACAGGTTTGAGTTACAGTGACTTCCTTGTTAATGCTTTGACATGGTGACTGATAAGCCTTGCTGCACAGGTTTGAGTTACAGTGACTTCCTTGTTAATGCTTTGACATGGTGACTGATAAGCCTTGCTGCACAGGTTTGAGTTACAGTGACTTCCTTGTTAATGCTTTGACATGGTGACTGATAAGCCTTGCTGCACAGGTTTGAGTTACAGTGACTTCCTTGTTAATGCTTTGACATGGTGACTGATAAGCTTTGCTGCACAGGTTTGAGTTACAGTGACTTCCTTGTTAATGCTTTGACATGGTGACTGATAAGCCTTGCTGCACAGGTTTGAGTTACAGTGACTTCCTTGTTAATGCTTTGACATGGTGACTGATAAGCCTTGCTGCACAGGTTTGAGTTACAGTGACTTCCTTGTTAATGCTTTGACATGGTGACTGATAAGCCTTGCTGCACAGGTTTGAGTTACAGTGACTTCCTTGTTAATGCTTTGACATGGTGACTGATAAGCCTTGCTGCACAGGTTTGAGTTACAGTGACTTCCTTGTTAATGCTTTGACATGGTGACTGATAAGCCTTGCTTCACAGGTTGATCATGGGATGATCATTGAATGATGTTCTAGTCAGTCTCCATTGTTCAACTGCTACATATCCTTGACTGTGAGTTCGTAGATGGCCAATAAGACCTTTTCTGACCACAAATATGATTGGACAGTTCGGGCATGGGACGACCACTGTAGATAGTTTTTGTTCTATCCGTGACTTTCTTAGCTACTCTCCGTTGTTGAGCTGCTGCATTGATCTTTTCGCAAGATGCTGTGCCTTTTTTGACTGTAGAACGAGTCCTTGTAGGCCTCATTTGATCACCTTGTGAACACTTTCTTCTGCGTCTCATCATAGAAGTTTTTCTTGAAATAAAAAAAGTGCACATTAGACGGAATGTGGGAGAGTATTTGGGTTTTCTGGGCTGAAATAAGTTAACCCATAGCATTTACTGACATCGTAAGGGTGTGAGATGTTAGCGATCTCACATTTCAGTGGCTCTGCTATTTGAGGGCTGTAGCCATCTCCTCTCCTTCAGTCTTTTACTCTTTTTGCAGTCCTGGGCTAAAATACAGATGATGGAATGTTGACATACATGTGCTTGTAAGGGGGTGTAAACGTTTGTTGTTTGGTCATGGGTGCAGTGCTAAACTGGTTCTTTTTTTTATGTTCACTGGAACAGCCACCAAAGGAAATTTTCTCAAGGAGGAATGGATTGCTTATGTGTGTAGGGAAATTCTCAGGGTAAGTTTGCTTCAGCTTACGATGAACAATCACTTTAGTCATTGTTAACATTGCCATTATCATTAACATTGTAAGCATCATCGTTAACATTGTAAGCTTCATCGTTAACATTGTCATAATTCTTACATCATAATTGTTAACCTCATAATTAACATTGTTATAATCATTGTTCATATTGGCATCATCATTGGTGACATTGTCATGGTGATTATTAACACAGCCATCGTTATTGTTATCAGTTATCATGACCATCCTTACTGTTATGAGTTATTGTCAATGGGTCACTGAAAGGTGTGCAAACACCCCAACTCTTTGTGTTTGTATTAGAAAGTCTCTCTGGGATAATTTCAAGATGGTTAAGCAAGACACAGTGTTGAGTTCAGTTAATTAAGATGCTTAAGAAATTTGTATAATTTTATCATCTTCACCTTGTGCTGTAATATTCCGTAAAGGGTGACTTTTAATTTTTGTGCACATTTATGGTTTCTTGGTCAGCTAAGAAAACTAATGTTAGAAGTTCTCAATGAAAAGCCAACTGGATTTCTCCTTGACATATGATTTACAGTATATTCCTACTAACACTGTGTTACCAGTACCAAACCTGATCTCTCTCATCTTCACATTACAGAAAGATAGAAAGATGTGAGATGAAATGCTTGAGGAAAGCTGCAGGGGTCACCAGGCTCAATAGATTACGAAATGAATACATCAGGAACAGAATAGATATTACACCTTGCACAGAATACATAGAAAGGCAGCAGATCAAGTGGTTTGGCCACATTATGAGAATGCATCACGACAAATTGTCCGTACAGGCATATAACCAATTGAGATCAGGTTGGAAAGCCAGAGGAAGACCACGAAAAAGATGGATAGAAGCGTCAGGGACAACTGAACAAACACGGTCATAGCACAGCCAATGCCACACATCTGGTCTTGGAACACACGCTTTAGCTCCAATCACCCCTATGCTTAACGGCAAGAGTGGACAACAAATCACCTGGGGAAAGACAATAGAGGTTCTCAGAAATGCTGGAATAAACAGACACATTATATCAAATGTTAGAGGCAACTCAAGGTATGTAGGGCATGTGATATGAAGAACATAGCTTGAGCATTTAGTAACCACTGAAATTGCTAAGGACACAAGAGACAGAGGAAAACAAAGAGAGAAGCGGTTGGATGGGTTGTCATCCTGACATGGGAGAAAGCGACCAACTGAACTTATTAACAAGACAAGAGACAACACAGAGTTGTTGGAAAAACATGATGACATACATCACCCAGCAGGACACATGGTTGACTGATGTTATTACATCCTTCTAACAAGCATATGTTTTCTATACATCTGTTCTGTACATATTACCTCTACATTCAAACAACTTGGGTCATCCAGTAACATCTCTTCACATACATCATTTATCCAGTCATCAGATCCAGCTCTTTACTCAACCAAAGAATCCATTAATTCACAGACCCACGATCCATACAGTTTGTTTTCAATCCACAGGGTTTATCTCACCTACATGCTAACAGAGTCATCCATAGAGACATCAAGGGGCAGAATGTCTTACTTACTGACAATGCTGAAGTCAAGTTAGGTAAGAGGTCCTGATAGCTTAATCTATTGTAGAGTCTGGATTCAAGTTAGGTAAGCATCTCTTATAGCTTAATCTATTGTAGTCTGCATTCAAGTTAGGTAAGAGGCCCTGATAGCTTAATATATTGTAGATTATTATTACTATAATACTAATATTTTCTATCTTGTGTCATGGGGCAAATCACAATTTTCTGTTTTGTGTCATGGGGCAAATCATAATTTTCTATCTCCTGTCATGGGGAAAATCATTATTTTCTGTATCTTGCAGTGAAGTACATCATAATTTTCTGTTTTCTGCCATTGGGTACAATCAAAGAAATTAGGCCCTATTGTTCAATGAACAGTTGATAGAATAGTCCTCTTACAATTATTTGCTACTCCTTGTTGTATTATTATTATTATAATATGTTTGTTTTAACAGTTGACTTTGGAGTCAGTGCTCAACTGGATAAGACCATCGGTCGAAGAAACACTTTTATTGGGACCCCATACTGGTATGTTTTGTGTACGTTTGTTACTTTTATGTGCAGCCATATTTACATTTGTGAAGGTGGGAGAATTCTGTGTTGTGTAGCTGCGACATATTTGCAGGTCGTTCATCCGTCAAAGTTGACAACATCCATTTGAGTTCAACTGGAGTGGTGATGATAATTGTGGCGTGTGCAACCGCGACAACAAGAATGATAATATTAGAGTTGGAATAGTTAGTTAATTAATCGTTGGGTCATTGTCACTGCACTCCGGACAAATCCATAGCTCCGATCTGTCCATGAGTGTATCTGCCATTACACGATGACTGACGGTCCCAGTACGTCGTTGATTGACCATCGTTCTTTCTCACTAGAAAGGAGCCTTTCTAGTGACACCACATTTCAATCAAAGCTTCCTTATTCTAGTCATGGAACAAGAGTCATTGTCACTTATGCTGCCATTTGTTCATGGGTTTTCCCGTAGGGCATTCAAAATGTCTGCAAGCACACCCATTTCAAAGCTTTGGTTACTGTCAAAACCTCTATTGTCATGCTGCTTGTTGTCTGAGCGAATGCACCACTTTCCTCTCTGATGGTCTCCCCACACCTTTGAGCCACGAAGGCCCAGGCACTCCTGATGTTTTTCTCAACCGACCCATCTGTATATATAACCATATCACCTTCCCTGGAATTCTCAGCGATCAGAGCGAGCACTTCCGACTTGACCACTGTCAGACACCATTCTCTGCACTCTCTATGGAGTGTTAGTATTACTTTGAAGGTTGTCGGACAATCTAAGGGCGCCAGACTCCATTTCGCACAAGGTAGTACATCCTCCTATAAGGATTAAGCTTTATTATAACTCTTGTTGAGTGTCAGCACAAGTGGGGTAGAGTTGGGTCATTTGTCCACACACTCCTTCTTCCTGATCCAACCATGTTTCAGTGGCAGGATGACTGGAGATGTGCCAGTATGCAGTGGATGGTCAGAGTACTCTGTCCATTATCTGGGTGTGTATCATTTGTATACAGCTGCCTTCTCCATTACCTGGGCATGTACCACCCGTGTACAGCTGCCTGGTCTAGTTGCCATATCTATACCTAGGTAAGTGTGTTATCATTCTACAGCTGATGTGACACAGTTATGTCATATATAGAAGTACACATGACCACATCTCATTGATCACAACTTATAGACACATCAACTGCAACAAGATGACACATCCACAACAACACATCTCAGTATCTGCTTGTCAAATAAAATGCTACAGAAAAGATCATAAAATCTATATTTGAAATAGAGATGATGACCACATCTGTAGAGACCTGGAACATAAGAAGAACAAAATCATTAAAACCACAAGCTAATATAATTTGGGCACATAAAAAGTTGAAAATGGATTAAAAAGAATAATCATGGAAGAAAATATTCGAGGAGAACATGAGATCGTCATTCAATGCTGCGACACCTTACTGTGGAAGTAGAGAAAAGAAAATAGATATAGAGATAAGACTAGAAAGTAGAAATAATCTACACAATCTTACAGCAGTCTCCCAATCATTTAATTCTTGCACTTAACGAAAAGGGGCTTACAGAGTGGCAGTGAGGACAGCGTTCTGTAAAGAACACATTACATGCAGGAAGCTACAAGATTATATATATTTGTTAAATTGTGCATGGTTTCTATTTTAGGATGGCACCAGAAGTGATAGCCTGTGATGAAAACCCTGATGCAACCTATGACAAACGGGTGAGCATGTGTGTTCCAGTTGTGTGTAGTTTATTCTCCTCATATTAGTTCACTAATCTACATGGTCTACAACTCAACGCCAAGATCTACATGGCGTTCTACAATCAAAAAGTGCATCATCTTGTGAAAAGAGGAGAAATGCAGCAGCTCAACAGCGGAGAGTAGCTAGAAAGTCACGGATCAAGATCATTCTAAAGTGGTCATTCCATGCCCGAATTGTGCAAGGACATTTACAGCTCGAATAGGGCTCATTAGCCATCTACGAATTCATAATCAAGGACATAACTCTAATTGAATTTTCAAAAGTGAATGTAACAAATGGTCATCATCACTTGTGATGGACGAACAATAATTAGTGAACTACCAAATAGAACTCCACTGACATGCAGGTGAAAATCTGTTCTCTCATTCATCAAGTAAATTTTTCACTTATTTTAGTAGTTACTGGACTCTGAAAGTTTGAAGATCAGGAAATAACAGAGAAAAAAAAGAGAAAAGAAACACAATTTTCGGAATTCAAAATTGATAAACAATATCTTGCTGACAATAAGGTTGTCCAAGAGACACAATACTGTCCATTCTGAAGTAATGGGTTATATTTATCATCAGCACACACAACAGTGACGTCCATATGTTCATCTATGTCACAGTGAATACACAACAGTGACGTCCATATGTTCATCTATGTCACAGTGAAATATCTCATAGTTCCAGTTCGGTGTTTATTTGTCAGTCTCTATGATATATTTCCTTTCCTTTGTGTTGCAGTCTTACTTCAGCTTCCACTGTCTTTAGAGAGACAATGATTCAAACTTCTGACAATCTTCTGAAGGACAGAGTTCCTTATTGAAGAAGATTCTTGGTGGGACACCATCACAATGAGCTGAAGCCACAAAATGAATCACTACATGAATGATAAAAAACATGACTACATGAATGATCTTACAAGATGATTTAAGCTTCACTGTCTGACAGATGGAAGATAGCGAAGATGTCTTTTTCCTTTGGGATCTCGGCAACAATGTATAATAAATATGGCATCAGTGAAGCGTATTCACTGTAAAATTTATAATAAATTGATACTACAAATAGTGTAATATGGTAGTTTGAATGCATGATAGCCATGCAAGATGCATAGACTTATATAAGTATTATCCGCCGAAGATGGATGGGTTGGACCATTGGCTCAAATACCACGGTGAGAGACACAAAACATGTCAGTTCTCTGGACTACATCCTGCTGGAAATCTAGTAGGAACATGGTCCTGCTACAAGAGAGATTCAGCGGAAGTTTGAGAATGAACGCTGTAGAATATAAGTATTAAGTGATACGTATCAATGTAAAAAAGAGTGGGTGAATTGTAATAGTATGTAGGTTGTAGAATATCTTTAGAAATATAATGGCAGCATGTCATGTGCCGAAGCTCCGAGATATAAAGCAAGATTGCAAAGGTTAAATCAGCATTTTAAAAGATGAAAGAACTTCTGTGCAATGGAGTAGTATCAATGCATATGCAGGTTAGAGTGCTAGAATGTTATATTGAGGCAGTCCATCTGTATGGATGTGAAGCATGAACAGTTAACAAAATAGTTCATGATAAACTGGAGGCAAATGAGATGTGATTTTGAGAAGAAAGATGAAAATTTCATAGACAGCCAAGAAAAATAGTGTCAAAGTTTTCAGAGATGCTGGAGTAAAATGACAAGGGAAAATTAGAAGCGATCAAGATTTTTATGTCATGTGATGAGAAAAACAAAACTTGAACATTTAGTAACCACCGGAAAGATCAAGTGGAGTAGAGACAGAGGAAGCCAGAGAGATATTTCAAGATGGGTTGTCACTGTTGCACAAAAATAAGTCCAAACTGAACTTATGAACAATATAAGAGACATAGAGTTGTGGGGAAACATGATTGCCTATGACACTCAGCATTGTACTTGATTGATTGATTGATGTCTTGTGCAGGACATTATTAATAGTAGGTGGGTTCTAGAGTATCCTTAAAAATATAATGACAAAATTAATCCAGTCTGCAGCCCTCCTATGTAAGGTAGGCATTTCATGATTCTCCTATGTAAGGTAGGCATTTCATGATTCTCCTATGTAAGGTGGGCATTTAATATTTCTGATGTAAGTTTCAGTGAATGTATGTGAAGTTACCATGGCTTAACACAATTTTGTTGTGCAATTCACAGAGTGACCTGTGGTCTTTGGGCATCACTGCAATAGAAATGGCTGAAGGGAAACCACGTGAGTTGTTTGTGGTGTTCATTCTATCACTTTAATATTTGATTGTAACTTGAGTCACCTGAACTTTAATATTTGATTGTAACTTGAGTCACCTGAACTTTAATATTTGATTGTAACTTGAGTCACCTGAACTTTAATATTTGATTGTAACTTGAGTCACCTCAACTTTAATATTTGATTGTAACTTGAGTCACCTGAACTAGAATATTTGATTGTAACTTGAGTCACCTCAACTTTAATATTTGATTGTAACTTGAATCACCTGAACTTTAATATTTGATTGTAACTTGAGTCACCTCAACTTTAATATTTGATTGTAACTTGAGTCACCTGAACTTTAATATTTGATTGTAACTTGAATCACATTTGTCAATATTTGAACTACATTTCAGCACTGTGTGATATGCATCCTATGAGGGCTCTGTTTTTAATCCCAAGAAATCCACCTCCTCGGCTGAAGAACCCAAACAAATGGTCAGTGTCTCTGCATCCACGTCTGTCTGTCTTGTAATAAATATCCAATGTCTGCATCCACGCCTTTTTGTAATATATATCCAGTCTAAATGTGTCTGCATCCACATATGTCTGTCTTGTAATAAATATCCAGTGTCTGAATGTGTCTGCATCCGTGTCTGTCTGTCTTGTAATCAATAACCAGTGTCTGAATGTGTCTGCATCCGTGTCTGTCTGTCTTGTAATCAATATCCAGTGTCTGAATGTGTCTGCATCCATGTCTCTCTGTCTTGTAATCAATAACCAGTGTCTGAATGTGTCTGCATCCGTGTCTGTCTGTCTTGTAATAAATATCCAGTGTCTGAATGTGTCTGCATCCGTGTCTGTCTGTCTTGTAATAAATATCCAGTGTCTGAATGTGTCTGCATCCGTGTCTGTCTGTCTTGTAATAAATAACCAGTGTCTGAATGTGTCTGCATCCGTGTCTGTCTGTCTTGTAATCAATATCCAGTGTCTGAATGTGTCTGCATCCGTGTCTGTCTGTCTTGTAATAAATATCCAGTGTCTGAATGTGTCTGCATCCGTGTCTGTCTGTCTTGTAATCAATATCCAGTGTCTGAATGTGTCTGCATCCGTGTCTGTCTGTCTTGTAATAAATAACCAGTGTCTGCATCCGTGTCTGTCTGTCTTGTAATCAATAACCAGTGTCTGAATGTGTCTGCATCCGTGTCTGTCTGTCTTGTAATCAATATCCAGTGTCTGAATGTGTCTGCATCCGTGTCTGTCTGTCTTGTAATCAATAACCAGTGTCTGAATGTGTCTGCATCCGTGTCTGTCTGTCTTGTAATCAATAACCAGTGTCTGAATGTGTCTGCATCCGTGTCTGTCTGTCTTGTAATCAATATCCAGTGTCTGAATGTGTCTGCATCCGTGTCTGTCTGTCTTGTAATCAATATCCAGTGCTTGTACAGTCAGCATGATGATGATTAGTAGTTAGAAAAGTGATTGAACACAACATTTATTGTTATAGTTAATTAATCATCATCATTAAGTACCGTCTCCGCAACGAAGGTTGGCTGCAACAGATCTCCAACATCTCCTGTCTCTTGTTTTGGTGGTGCACTCTGCTAGACTGTAACCTATCCATCATGTGATGTTACTCTCCCACTTGTATCTCTGTCTACCTCTTGCTCGCTTCCCTTCGACTTTACCCTCAAGTAAGGTCTTCAATAAGGTGTCATATCTTTTAATGTTTCCAAAATATTTTATTTGCCTGACCTTTATTTATCTTAGTTAAAGAACACTAATTCTTCCCCCCCCCCCTTAATTAAAACTCCTCCATCGAGGTCAACTCCTTGGAGATGGAGGCGTAGTCCAACCAACAGAGGCTGGAAATTAAGATTGGTTGAGCATTCTCCTACATTGAGCAGATCCACAGTCCTGCCCAAACAAACAGAGATGCAGAAGTCTGCGATACTGGGTCAATAGATGCACTCTACAACAAAGAACACAAATTGTTGAGTTATATATATATATATATTCATCTAGATCTGTTTGTGTTCCACCTGAGAGACATTCTAGAGACATTCTAGAGACATTCTAGAGACATTCTAGAGACATTCTAGAGACATTCTAGAGACATTCTAGAGACATTCTAGAGACATTCTAGAGACATTCTAGAGACATTCTAGAGACATTCTAGAGATTCTAGAGACATTCTAGAGACATTCTAGAGACATTCTAGAGACATTCTAGAGACATTCTAGAGACATTCTTCTGTCCCTGATCAGATAATTCAAAATTAGTGGTTGTTGTTTAGTTTTATACTCTTGTTTCTTTGAAGTTTATCTCCAGGATGTTGTTTAGTTTTACACTCTTGTTTCTTTGAAGTTTATCTCCAGGATGTTGTTTAGTTTTACACTCTTGTTTCTTTGAAGTTTATCTCCAGGATGTTGTTTAGTTTTATACTCTTGTTTCTTTGAAGTTTATCTCCAGGATGTTGTTTAGTTTTATACTCTTGTTTCTTTGAAGTTTATCTCCAGGATGTTGTTTAGTTTTATACTCTTGTTTCTTTGAAGTTTATCTCCAGGATGTTGTTTAGTTTTATACTCTTGTTTCTTTGAAGTTTATCTCCAGGATGTTGTTTAGTTTTATACTCTTGTTTCTTTGAAGTTTATCTCCAGGATGTTGTTTAGTTTTACACTCTTGTTTCTTTGAAGTTTATCTCCAGGATGTTGTTTAGTTTTACACTCTTGTTTCTTTGAAGTTTATCTCCAGGATGTTGTTTAGTTTTACACTCTTGTTTCTTTGAAGTTTATCTCCAGGATGTTGTTTAGTTTTACACTCTTGTTTCTTTGAAGTTTATCTCCAGGATGTTGTTTGGTTTTATACTCTTGTTTCCTTGAAGTTTATCTCCAGGATGTTGTTTAGTTTTACACTCTTGTTTCTTTGAAGTTTATCTCCAGGATGTGTTTAGTTTTACACTCTTGTTTCTTTGAAGTTTATCTCCAGGATGTTGTTTAGTTTTATACTCTTGTTTCTTTGAAGTTCATCTCCAGGATGTTGTTTAGTTTTACACTCTTGTTTCCTTGAAGTTCATCTCCAGGATGTTGTTTGGTTTTATACTCTTGTTTCTTTGAAGTTTATCTCCAGGATGTTGTTTGGTTTTATACTCTTGTTTCTTTGAAGTTTATCTCCAGGATGTTGTTTAGTTTTATACTCTTGTTTCCTTGAAGTTTATCTCCAGGATGTTGTTTGGTTTTAAACTCTTGTTTCCTTGAAGTTTATCTCCAGGATGTTGTTTAGTTTTATACTCTTGTTTCCTTGAAGTTTATCTCCAGGATGTTGTTTAGTTTTATACTCTTGTTTCCTTGAAGTTTATCTCCAGGATGTTGTTTAGTTTTATACTCTTGTTTCTTTGAAGTTTATCTCCAGGATGTTGTTTAGTTTTATACTCTTGTTTCCTTGAAGTTTATCTCCAGGATGTTGTTTAGTTTTATACTCTTGTTTCCTTGAAGTTTATCTCCAGGATGTTGTTTAGTTTTATACTCTTGTTTCCTTGAAGTTTATCTCCAGGATGTTGTTTAGTTTTATACTCTTGTTTCTTTGAAGTTTATCTCCAGGATGTTGTTTAGTTTTATACTCTTGTTTCTTTGAAGTTTATCTCCAGGATGTTGTTTAGTTTTACACTCTTGTTTATTTGAAGTTTATCTCCAGGATGTTGTTTAGTTTTACACTCTTGTTTCCTTGAAGTTTATCTCCAGGATGTTGTTTAGTTTTATACTCTTGTTTCCTTGAAGTTTATCTCCAGGATGTTGTTTAGTTTTATACTCTTGTTTCCTTGAAGTTTATCTCCAGGATGTTGTTTAGTTTTATACTCTTGTTTCCTTGAAGTTTATCTCCAGGATGTTGTTTAGTTTTATACTCTTGTTTCCTTGAAGTTTATCTCCAGGATGTTGTTTGGTTTTATACTCTTGTTTCTTTGAAGTTTATCTCCAGGATGTTGTTTGGTTTTATACTCTTGTTTCTTTGAAGTTTATCTCCAGGATGTTGTTTAGTTTTATACTCTTGTTTCTTTGAAGTTTATCTCCAGGATGTTGTTTAGTTTTATACTCTTGTTTCCTTGAAGTTTATCTCCAGGATGTTGTTTAGTTTTATACTCTTGTTTCCTTGAAGTTTATCTCCAGGATGTTGTTTGGTTTTACACTCTTGTTTCCTTGAAGTTTATCTCCAGGATGTTGTTTAGTTTTATAGTCTTGTTTCCTTGAAGTTTATCTCCAGGATGTTGTTTAGTTTTATACTCTTGTTTCCTTGAAGTTTATCTCCAGGATGTTGTTTAGTTTTATACTCTTGTTTCCTTGAAGTTCATCTCCAGGATGTTGTTTCTCTGGTATTATTTTTTGTTGAGAGGTTTTGTAAGTTTCATATGACTCCTCTACTCAATATGATTGTAAGATGCAAAGTCATGAGCTGATCAGCTTTCTACTCCAGGACTTTGCTGTGACTTTCTTGTAATTTTGAGGGACGATGCAGGTAAAAGGGTTGACTTTCTCCCAGAATTCAAGTCATGGGTCTTCAGCATGCTTCACCAGAGCATTGACCCATAGCTTAATTAAAACTGCTTCACAGCATGTAGGGCATTCCCATAAGTGCTTCACGCTACGTTCCAGCAGTCATCCCAGTGTATGTAAATTCAGAGTCCCAGTGAGGTATTAATTGCGTGATCTTCGGGGCCTTCTAAAAAAATTACCTTTCCTCCCCTCCCCTCTAGATAATCCCATTTCTGACATTCCCTGTTTATATACGTTCTCAGCCTCATTGACATCATCTTCACTTTGAAATGAATTTATTACTGCCTTGATCAAGTCTGCTATATCTCTTCTCAGCATTGTGCCATCTATCGCTACATTGTCTGCCAATAAGTTAGCTCTCTCATTTCTTCTGACCCCAGGGTGACCAGGGCAGTATATCCATGTAATGCTCTGGACAATTGAGTTGTTCAATAAGTCCCACAATTATTTTCTCAGCATGTACTTTTCTATCTTGTGCAGCATGCTTTGAGAGTCTGTGAGTATTACCGAGTGTGTTGATGTATCAGTTATCAACCAATTAAATGCTGCTGTAACTCCCTCTATCTCCATCCTCATGCTCGATGTGATAGTGGGATATGCTTAAGATTTCTCAATCAATTTCTCGCCGTTTCTGTAGGCAACAAACCCCCAACCACAACCACTTTTATTTGTGTTTCTGTTAACGGAGCCATCTGTGTATATAATTATATCTTGTGGTTTCGAGTGTAGCTGGGCGAGTTCATGCACTGTAACCTGCACCCTGACTGCCGTCCATTTTCGACACGCTTTATCTAGTTGTATTATTACTTTAGTCAGTAATTTCTTCTCAGTGTCTACCTCCACCCATTGACACTAACATTTGACTATATCTCCCATCGTGGATGGGATGTTTGACACTGACATTTGACTATTCCTCTTCTTCTTTCGTTCACTTGAAACATGTCTATATCTGTAATTCTGTCTCCTTAATAAAACTCACTGTCTTTTGTAGTTCATACAGTGTCCCATAGAGCTTTGATTCCAGTGTTGTTTCCTCTGGCCAATTTGTATGCCTCAGCGTTTCATGCTCAGAACACTCTTGAAGTATATGTTTGGCACTCTGTGCTGCCTGTCCACATGTACACATGGCCGTGTTGCCAATCTTGAACTTTGTATACATGTGACTGCGGAGTCGGTTGTGTCCTGTTCTGAGACGTAGAATTATAACTTGCTCTGATCTGTTCATATTGTGATAGTCATCTTGTGTTGGCGTTTGTGGCTTTCTTATTGACTTGATCATCTGTTTTTTTCTGATGGTAGGTGATTGGTATATCTGGTTGGTCTTCGGCAGCACCTTCGTTAGCCAGTTGGTCTGCTTTTTCATTTCCTGGTATTCCACAGTGAGAGGGTATCCACTGCATGGTTACCCTATACTGGTAAGACACATTTGACTATATCTCCCATCATGGATGGGATATTTGACACTGACAATTGACAATTTCTCCTATCAACAACATATACCTGATCTGCTCTGAGAAACTGGTTTTTACCAACAGGTCTAGCAAGTTTCACAACTTCGTAGAGTGTTGTCTCATCAAGGACTACCAACAACGTCACTCCACAGAACAGCTGCTCAAACATCCTTTTATTAAAGACCAGCCTACAGAGAGGCAAGTCAGGATTCAGCTCAAGGATCACATAGACAGGCATAAGAA
This sequence comes from Meghimatium bilineatum, assembly GCA_034231615.1. Classification (NCBI taxonomy): domain Eukaryota; kingdom Metazoa; phylum Mollusca; class Gastropoda; order Stylommatophora; family Philomycidae; genus Meghimatium; species Meghimatium bilineatum. The sequence goes on from CM067301.1 coordinate 1,476,128, forward strand.
AAATCGTAAAGGTGAGGGTACACATGTTTACCTGTATACTTTAGGTTTGGCAAGTTAGTCTGCCTTAGAGCTGGGCAACTTGGTTAGCGAGTATAGCGGGTCACTATTGGCATGTGGCCAACTCCTACTACTGTTTCTGAGCTCAGAGGGAGGGGAGGTGCATAAAGTACTTTTTTTTTGACTAGCCTCAAAACAAATGGTTTGGTGGGCCACATTTAATCCACAGGCCCTATTTTGCTCACCTCTGGTCTACCAGTATTTTTAACCTTTTAGCTGCAGAAACATTTTCCTGTCCTGCCGAAATTGTATTTAGAAGTAACTATACACATTGTGGGTTTTAGTGGCTTGTCAGAGATAAGGAGAGGAGAGTAGTTTGAGTGTGTGTGCTGCAGGTGAGAGAGAATAGTTTGAGTGTATGCTACAGGTGAGAGAGAATAGTTTGAGTGTATGCTACAGGTGAGAGAGAATAGTTTGAGTGTATGCTACAGGTGAGAGAGAGTAGTTTGAGTGTGTACTGCAGGTGAGAGAGAATAGTTTGGGTGTATGCTACAGGTGAGAGAATAGTGAAAGAGAATAGTTTGAGTGTATGCTACAGGTGAGAGAATATTACTGTTCTCTTATTCGATATAAATCAATTCCTTGCATACCCGCCATGTTGTCAACAATTAGGAACCAGCTTCACTGCAACAATGGGCATTCCCATGCATGTTCTATTTGCTATTTCGTCAGACATCTAAAAGTATATAAGCTCAGTCCCATTCAGCTGTTGGTTGCAAGTTTGCTGTTTCGTCAGACATCTAAAAGTATATAAGCTCAGTCCCATTCAGCTGTTGGTTGCAAGTTTGCTGTTTCGTCAGACATCTAAAAGTATATAAGCTCAGTCCCATTCAGCTATTGGTTGCAAGTTTGCTGTTTCGTCAGACATCTAAAAGTATATAAGCTCAGTCCCATTCAGCTGTTGGTTGCAAGTTTGCTGTTTCGTCAGACATCTAAAAGTATATAAGCTCAGTCCCATTCAGCTGTTGGTTGCAAGTTTGCTGTTTCGTCAGACATCTAAAAGTATATAAGCTCAGTCCCATTCAGCTGTTGGTTGCAAGTTTGCTATTTCGTCAGACATCTAAAAGTATATAAGCTCAGTCCCATTCAGCTGTTGGTTGCAGGTTCTTTTGGTCTTTCCATTGAGGAAGCAAAATACCACAACTTGCAAGATCAAAGTGAATGATATAGTATTAAAACAATTCAAATATTTAGGTACAAGATTACACCAAATGGAAGAAGTTCAACAGAAATAAGAAGCAGAATATGGCAGGTAAAAACAACATTCATACAAATGAAAAATATATTGTGTAATATGACCTTGTCATTAGAGGTGAGAAAGAGAGTTCTGCAGTGCTATATAGCCCCTATACTAACATATGGGTGCGAGTCTTGGACAATAAACAAACTAGAATGTAGGAAATTAGAGGCAATAGAGATGTGGTTCTATAGAAAAATGTTGAGAATAGCATGGACTGGCAGAAAAACGAATGTAGAAGTGTTGAAAGAGTCAAATGCGAGACAGAGCTTAGTCAATAATATAAGAAAAAGGCAATCTTTCTTTTTTGGCCACGTTATGAGACAAGGAGGTTTGGAGAACATAGTCACAACAGGCAAGATTGAGAGCAACAGAGACGGAGGGTAACAAATGTGAGAAAATATTAGACAGCTTAAACAGCCTGGTGCGGCAGGGAAACAACAACGATCCTCATACATAATACTGGAGATAGAGAGCTGTGGAGAGTCATGATCGCCTATGCCAGCCGGCATAGCACCAGATGATGATGATGATGAATATGAGACCCATAAATCATTGCGGTTCACATGGGAAAATATCATGAATAAATGAGTTTTAATGCACCGCAAAACTTGACATGAACAGGAAGATAGGCCAGGTCCAAGGGAAAGTCATGTGAACACACAGCAAAACTTGACATTGATAGTTTTAGAAAGTGAAATGTGTATTTTGTACAATAAGCCAGGTTATTCAGCCAGAGTAGGGAAACCTTGTTGAGTATGCAGGTCAGATTGAGCATTTTATTTGGTGGATGTGAAATACACATTGTGGGTCTTAGTGGCAACAGAGATCGATCATTCTGTCTCTGTTGCCTTCTACTAGATGTATTTTCATTACCTACTAGTTTTAGTTATGTTTTAGTCTGTCATGTCTCATTGAAGCGATATATAAACCTGTGTTGTACGTAAGTATAATTGTTGTTACGTTTCACGCAGTTACCTTGTATTGATTGTTATATTTGTGGATATGACCAACAAGAATTTATGACAGTCCTTTGAAATACAGATTGTATTTTCTAAGTTGGGGAGCGGTAAATTAGTGGCTTTAAATCGGACATGTGGATCAGTAATAATTGTGTGGTGGGTCTCAGGCCATATTTTGCCAACTCGTGTTCTAAACTGAATTTTCTCTAGTAGAACAGAAGTAGTCTGTAGAACTGTGAACTGAAATGAGTGATATAATATTCTGTAACTATACGACACCAAATGTATACTATTTTGACCTGTTATATTGATTTCAGTTAGCAAATGTTCTTTCATTGTAATTTGTACAAATCTGTGGATACAGGGGAAGACCATGAAACAGAGTATGAGTATGAAGGTAGCGATATAGAAGAAGAGGATGAGAACTCAATGCCTGGAGAGCCAAGGTAACGTTACTTGCTTTTGAATTCTTACGTATATGAATATCCTTGTAGTCTTACATCTAGCGCTGTTTTTCTGGGTCAGCGGATTTTACTCAATATTCCATATTATCCGTCTTATGTATTTTGTTGCCATCTGATGTATTTTGTTGTTATCCATCTGATGTATTTTGTTGCTGTCCATCTGATGTATTTTGTTGCTGTCCATCTGATGTATTTTGTTGCTGTCCATCTGATGTATTTTGTTGCTGTCCATCTGATGTATTTTGTTGCTGTCCATCTGATGTATTTTGTTGCTGTGTCCATCTGATGTATTTTTTTGCTGTGTCCATCTGATGTATTTTGTTGCTGTCCATCTGATGTATTTTGTGGTCAAATGTGTGATGTATTTGTTGCTACCTATCTGAATATTGTGTTGCTACCCATCTGATGTATGTTATTGCTATCTGTCTGTTGTATGTTATTGCTGTCTGTCTGATGTTGTAGTTTTGCTGTGTATTTATGAATCATATTGCTATGTCTATGGTAATGTATTTTCTTGCTATCGATCAAATGTATTTTAGTACTATCCATCTGATATCTGTATTTTGTTCACAGTTCCATACTTTGGATCCCCTATCTGTATTTTGTTCACAGTTCCATACTTCAGATCTCTATCTGTATTTTGTTCACAGTTCCATACTTCAGATCCCTGGTGAGAGCACTCTGAAGAGAAATTTTCAACAGATCCAGGAGAGGGAAGTACAGCGCCAGGAACCATCACAGCGTGTGGCTGGGGGTCAGCAACGTCATAATCAACACGGAGCACCTCGGCCACTCTCTGCACACCAGGTCAATGTTTGTATACAGTGATTCTATTTGTGTGTGAGACAGTGAGAAGATTGTCCAATGTCAATACAAGAAAGATGTATTTGTTTTGTTTACAAGATCTCGCACACTTGTGCTACTGAAAAGCATTCCCTGAGTGTACAACAGCAGCCATTGAGGTGATAGGCTGATTTTGATAATGATCTGTTTTCACAATCAGTTAACCTGTAGAAACCCAGGGAAAAATAATGCATACTTCCTCTCACACCCGGCCATTTTTGCATGACTTCTGTTTTTTCTGCATGTGTTTACTTATTGGGGATAACTTGTTTATTTATTGAGTTATTGATTTCAAATTTGGAGACAGTAGAGATAAGTGGATGCTGAATATGGTGGTGTTGTGTCAGTGGGACTAAAAACATGGCCATTAACAAAAAAACATGCACACAAAAGGCTTACAATTTCCTTATATGCCTAGACTAGACCTAGTCTACTCACGGAGACAAGGATGATGACAGCCAGAAAACCTGGACTTCAGACAGCATTTACATCACTATTATTAGGTATTAGGTCTGTTGATTATTCTCTTCGCACACCAGACAACGCCCATAGGTGCTCAGATCTCCGCTTCAGTAAATCTCTCAGGGTTTAACGGCTGATGGTTCCGGTTCTATGTTGGATTACTGCTCTTTTTGAAATCTTTGTTAGGTGTTCTCTTCTGTCACGCCCATCCTCACTCCCAATTCTTGCATTCTTGATATTGACTCATGCTTATTCATCTCAAAATTCTCTGATCGTGTGGACTCACGAAGAGCAATGAGTATGTGAGTATGTCTGCTTGGTCCATAGGCTGACCTTCTGTTGTGATGGCGAACTAGCTAATTTGTTGGCCCATTCGTTTCCCTCCACACCCGCGTTTCTGGGGACAAAGATAAGCATGAGTTTTCGTAGTGATGCCCGCATTTTAGCTCTCTCTAATGACTCCACCCATTCCCTACGTACATCACATATTTTGACTTTCTAAATCACATTCAGTGAATCACTTGTGATTCTAGCCAGTTAAGTGCCTACGTTACGGCGAATACTTCCATTGTTAGACTGCTTGTTGTTGTGGTAAAGGCACCACTGGTTTTGTGTACTGTTCTTCCTGTTGATCTGACATAAAGGCCCATGCGCATCAGTGGTGACGGATGACTATGCACACCAGTGGTGACGGATGACCATGCACATCAGTGGTGACGGATGACCGACCTGTCCGTGTAAATCACATCTGTGTCATCGGTATTCTCGCAGATGAGTGCCTTGACCTTAGCATCCACGCTTAATGCAATGCCTATTTAAGATGCCTTTTACACGAAGGGGATACATTATTGTTTTAATAAAACTACTATTTTTATTTTGTTGCAGCCGCAGCAGATACCACCGTATCAGCCTCCACCACAACCTCAGCAACATCTTCCCCACCAACATCTACCACCACAGCAACAGCAGCAGAGACCATCTTCTAGTCACTTTAAACACAAGCCTATCATTGTGCCGCAGGAAACACCTTCTCAGAAACCTGTTTACCAAATGCAACAACCGTCTCGCCTTATAGGTTAGTTCAGGTTTATTATGTTCATTTTGTCTCATCTTATAGGTTAGTTCAGGTTTATTCTGTTGATCTTGGATAAACAACTTTTATTTTTCTTTACTGGAAAGGGAAGAAGGGTCCAGTCTTCTCAAGCTTGATAATAACCTTCATTTTTATTTGTTCTCAAACTCATACAGATTAGCAGGATGTTTCGCCAAAGATGGATGTGTCCGGATATTGATGTAAATAAAACTACGACACAACGCATTTTCATTCTCTGTGCTATAACCTGCTTGATCAAGTGGGAGTTTAAGAATGAACACTGAAGAAGAAGAATCAGGATGTGGTCCGGAGAACAGAATGCGCTGTGTCATGGTTTGCAACTTTTCTTCGATATCTGCACCTTTTGGCCTGATACATCCGACTTCAGCATATGATAATACAAGTCTATTGCATGTGATCATGATAACAGTCTCAGACTTGTGCTGTTGCATTCTGTTGACTCGCATCATTCCTGCTAACCAACAGGAGTTTGAAAACAAATTTGAGAAGAATACAAATAAGAATCTGGTGTGTGCTACGATGACTGGAATGTCTAATTACCACATTCAATTTCCTGCTATATTCGTGGACACGTATGGTCTGAGAAAAAGAGGAAGACCACGAGAGACTCTTCACAGAACAACCACCAAAGAAGGTTTGACTAGGGTCTCAAAAAATATACAGAAATTACACACAGTAGCATCACATCACTCAAACTGGAGTTTCTGTCCTATGCACCGTATTCGGGACTGAAGGAACAGATGGTCAGAGTTGTACGTTTGTTATGTTTACTTTTATGTTATTGAAGTTGACTTAACGATCCATACAGAGTTAGTAACTTCTGAGGGTATTTGTAAAAGTTATTTCCTGGTATTTGGGAGGAAGGGTAGTCAATGAGGAGTTGTTTGGGTATTTTGTTAGGATATTAGTGCATGTTTAGTTGCTGGGGGGGCTGATACGAATTAAATGGCAATCGACTCCAGCATATTCTGTTAGAAATTGAAAGATCAGAGATTAATTTCTTTCATAAAGTCTATTTATACTGTCAATGTCTTGTGGTTGGTTTACATGCAATGATTTTAATACTTTTGCTGTCACACATTCAGCAAGTCTTTCCCACTGTCAGACCACGTGTGGGTATGATGATATTTGTGGGTGATCATTTCAATAAATCATTCAAAATCAACCAATAAAGTTTGGTCTTCCAGCAGGAGACATTCAGACAAGAATGAGTTTTCCAAACACGTTTTTCCTGTTTATTAAATATAGTCAATTTGTATAGCAATAGCTAGAGCCATTGTGGACCTGGGTATCATCAGCTATAGTTTGTATAGCATAGCTAGAGCCATTGTGGATCTGGGTATCATCAGCTATAGTTTGTATAGCATAGCTAGAGCCATTGTGGACCTGGGTATCATCAGCTATAGTTTGTATAGCAATAGCTAGAGCCATTGTGGACCTGGGTATCATCAGCTATAGTTTGTATAGCAATAGCTAGAGCCATTGTGGACCTGGGTATCATCAGCTATAGTTTGTATAGCAATAGCTAGAGCCATTGTGGACCTGGGTATCATCAGCTATAGTTTGTATAGCATAGCTAGAGCAATTGTGGACCTGGGTATCATCAGCTATAGTTTGTATAGCATAGCTAGAGCCATTGTGGACCTGGGTATCATCAGCTATAGTTTGTATAGCATAGCTAGGGACCTGGGTATCATCAGCTATAGTTTGTATAGCATAGCTAGAGCCATTGTGGACCTGGGTATCATCAGCTATAGTTTGTATAGCATAGCTAGAGCCATTGTGGACCTGGGTATCATCAGCTATAGTTTGTATAGCATAGCTAGAGCCATTGTGGACCTGGGTATCATCAGCTATAGTTTGTATAGCATAGCTAGAGCCATTGTGGACCTGGGTATCATCAGCTATAGTTTGTATAGCATAGCTAGAGCCATTGTGGACCTGGGTATCATCAGCTATAGTTTGTATAGCATAGCTAGAGCCATTGTGGACCTGGGTATCATCACCTACCCAGTATATTTCCCATTAAAAAATATTTAGGAAAATATGAAATGAAAATGAAATAATCTGTAATCTGCATGTGGAAGATTTAAAGGTCTCAGTATTGGACTATTGGACCAACTATTATGCAACAGTAAACGATTAGTACTTCCCCCAAGTAAAAAAAAAAGGCTTATTCGTGCCAACAAAAGTCTTCTGTGTCAGTGATAGGAACTGATTCACTGATGTCTGTTGTCCACCGCGGAGAAAGTGTTACAATGCAGGTCTTAATGATTAGTTTAAGTGTGGCAGCTATATCTAACAATATGCTTCATCTTTCAGCAATGCCCTTTCAGAAGCCATCTATTGCCAGTGCAGGTCATCACCCTATGCAAAACCAACCTAGTAACAAGTCACCAGCTGTATATAGCGGATCATCCTCAAACAAAACTGATGTTAGTACTAATTGTATTTTCTGTTCATGTCTCCTTCATCTTCCTTGCAATAACAAGTAGAATCTCACCGCCTGCATTGAATCTCCCTAGCAATAACAAGTAGAATCTCACCACCTGCATTGAATCTCCCTAGCAATAACAAGTAGAATCTCACTGCCTGCATTGAATCTCCCTAGCAATGAAAACTAGTCCCGTGTTGCCTTGTAGGGAAACCAGAGATATGTAAGAAGTTTTGCAGCAAAATACAAGAAACACATCACCAACAGAAACAAATGACGTTTCGACTAAAAATTCATCAGGACACAATCAAAGAAACAAGAAATGAATATTACAGTCATAATGTAAGAGGAGGAAAATAAAAGATGTTAAAGAAGATAAGAAGAAAAAGGGACACATTTTAGAAAGTTGACAAATGTGGTATGTTCAGAAGAGAGAGTGAAAGAAAAAGCAACAGAGTAAGTATAATAAAAGATGAAAAATCTAAGAGATATATCAAAGAAAACAACTACTTATCAGAAACAGAATGGTTGAAGTTAATGTCTTTAAAAGTAATAGTAGATTGTCGATTGTGAAGAATGTTCACAATGACAGGTGTATTGCAATAAAGGGGAGAAGAAAAATAAAATATAACTTGCACAGTGTGGTACCTACAGAACATATCCCTCCCACAACTACTAACAAAACCTAAACACCACTGTCAAAGTGCACCCACTAATACCCATTCTCTGTTGTATGCACATAGTGAGTCTGTCACTATACAGATCTAATGTAGGACCAGACTGAGCTGTCACATCCAGACCAGACTGTACAATAACTAAAATGGTAACATGGGATGGAGAAGACCCCACAGTTGCCAAGATAATACAATATTATGCCAAAGAAAGTAACAGAAGTTTAGGATAATAAATGGAAAGAAATGTAGAGGAAAGTGTAACAAAACAGGGAGAGTCAGAGAAAGCTACTAATTAGATGCGGAGGGATCCATAAAGGGGAAGACAAGGCATGCTGAGAAAACTTAAGTTGCAGAGGAAGCCATACGAGCAGGAAGGAAGTCAAAGGTGCTAACTCAAATAGTTTAGTTGCAATAAATAGCCCTGAGAAGGGCCGGCACTACCAAGAGGAGACTGCCGTAATTTTCTGGCCCTGACCACTTTATCAAGCCATTAGAAGACTAACAATCTCCAAGGAAAGGGAAGGGATAATAGTCCTAGCACTGGCATTTTTATCCTGTCTTGTGAGGTAGAGACATGAACAAGACAAACAATCCAAATCATGACTGGTAGAGGTTATAATCATTAGTTTGTGTGGAGCCCTAAGAAAGACTGACAAATTCAAATGAGGATAATGGAAGTCCTGGTCTGGTACAGGTTGTCTGTAAGTCCTGAAAAGGACTAGTGAGATACTAGGTTGCCAGGACTAAAAGTTCAAACTAGTTTAGAAGAATGATGAAGCCTTGAGAAGCATTGGCTATCCTACAGGGACTGGTAGACACACTAGTAGACAGACTGGTAGATGTACTGGTAGATGTACAGGTAGACATAATGGTAGACAGACTCGTAGACGTAGTGGTAGATGTACTGGTAGGTGTACTTGTAGATGTACTGGTAGATGGGCTTGTAGATGTACTTGTAGATGTACTGGTAGACGGACTGGTAGACGTACTTGTAGATGTACTGGTAGACGTACTTGTAGACGGACTGGTAGACGTACTTGTAGATGTACTGGTAGACGGACTGGTAGATGTACTTGTAGATGTACTGGTAGACGTACTTGTAGACGGACTGGTAGACGTACTTGTAGATGTACTGGTAGACGGACTGGTAGATGTACTTGTAGATGTACTGGTAGACGTACTTGTAGACGTACTTGTAGATGTACTTGTAGACGGACTGGTAGACGTACTTGTAGATGTACTGGTAGACGGACTGGTAGACGTACTTGTAGATGTACTGGTAGATGGACTGGTAGGTGTACTTGTAGATGTACTGGTAGACGGACTGGTAGACGTACTTGTAGATGTACTGGTAGACGGACTGGTAGACGTACTTGTAGATGTACTGGTAGATGGACTGGTAGGTGTACTTGTAGATGTACTGGTAGACGTACTTGTAGACGGACTTGTAGACGGACTTGTAGATGTACTGGTAGACGTACTTGTAGACGGACTTGTAGATGTTCTGGTAGACGTACTTGTAGACGGACTTGTAGATGTACTGGTAGACGTACTTGTAGACGTACTTGTAGACGTACTTGTAGACGGACTTGTAGATGTTCTGGTAGTGACTACTTGATAAGATAAAAAAAAACCAGAGAGAAACCTGTAATTCTATGATGTATAATAACATATGCTCCATAGACGCATAAATGGTTGACATCAATCCCTGATCAGTCTCCGTCATTATAGGCCTATCTCCTCTGTCTTGTTATGAACACTACACTAACATATCTCCATCATTGAATCTCCCTTGTCTTGGATACTAGACTTACATCATCTCCATCATTAAATCTCCCCTGTCTTGTAATGAACACTACACTAACATGTCTCCGTCATTAAATCTCCCCTGTCTTGTTATGAACACTACACTAACATGTCTCCATCATTGAATCTCCCCTGTCTTGTTATGAACACTACACTAACATGTCTCCATCATTAAATCTCCCCTGTCTTGTTATGAACACTACACTTACATGTCTCTGTCATTAAATATGTCTTTCTGTTGGTTTTATTGCTTGAGAAAGTGACAGCTGAGTTTGTTTTTCAAATTGATCAACAACAGAACCTAGACCGACTAGCTCTTCATCTGAGCAAGATGGGAGCAGAAGAGAGAGTCGCCAAAACTGTTGTCCTGGAAGAGGAAGAGGAGGATGAGGAGGATGATGATGAAGAGGAGGATGAAGGAAACAGAGATGGAACTCTGCCAGCGTCTGAGCCCGCTAGACCCTTGTAAGTATGTCTGTTCAATTGTCTGTTTGTGTGCTTGTTCATCTGTAGACAATATTACAAGTTAGTGGTTCTACTCTTAGACTTGTGTCTGAGGCCTTGTATTATTGCTTCTGTGATGGCAGAGGTTTAACTCATTACTCAAGATTATTGTTTAGGATTCTGACAGGAATGAGTTTTTTTTAGAATTTTCTTCTTGTTGCAATTCATCACAGGAACAAGAAATTATGTCAAAATATATTTAAATTATAATGAAATATATTATATTAATAAAATAGCGAGAAAACTGTCTCGTGTCCTTCCCTGAGTACATCTACGCCGCTCATCATCAGGTAGCATATCGTGGAAGTCGAGTACATCAAACATTGAGGTCTTGCTGTCATGTCACATTCTCTTTCCGTTTGTCACATTCTCTCTCCGTCTGTCACATTCACAGATGGACTCTCCTAATCCAACATCAGATATGGAGTCCAACAACTTGACCATCTAATCCTCCACTCACATCATACTTCATCCGTCATTTTATTATGAACCGATGTCACGGACCCATATTTGCTTGTTCCAGGAGATATCAAAGATTTTAACTATTCTGATCCATGCAGATTGATGGGTAATTGAGTATTGGTGACAGCTGGTACGTCACAGCATTGGCTGACATCTTTGTTCAATCTCTATGTTGAGTTTGCCACCCTCTGTAAAGTGACTTATGAAATATATATGACTTCTTCAGACCTGCTTTAGTTGTGTACCATTCTGTTATAACATTCTGTACTAATTCCTAATATTGAGTGCGGTAGCTGAACATATAAAAAAACCTTTTTACTGTGTGTTTTTCTGTGAAGGAGTGCAGGGAGGCTGTTACGATTGTGGAAATAAAGGCTGCTTTGCCAAATCTGTCACCGCGACATGTACAGGAAGAATTTTTATTTGCAACTCCAAAAGATAAAAATTCTTGTCCCAACTGCGGGTTGAACCCGAGACCTCAGGAATCTGAGGTCGGTGTTCTAGCCGTACAGCCACCCTCTCCACTAAACATATAAATGTAAATATATATATATGAACATAAATCCACTGAACACATAAATCGTGTTTAATTTGTGTGTGTCCCTTCCTGTGTGTTTCCAGTGATTAGAAAAACTGAATGACCAAGTTTCATGTGTCAGATTACAGTTTTCGTGTCGTTGTTACCTGTCATCTATTGTGTGCTTACAAGCAGTACAGTCTATGTTTCTTACATTTTTCATAATTGCAATAATAATAATAATAACAACAGTAGTAATAATAGTAGTATAATAATGCTGATGATAGTAGTAATGATGATTTTAACAATAATATTAGTAATGATGATAATATTAATAATTGTAGTAGTAATAACAGTACTGTAATAGTACTGTTGATGATAATAGTCTTGCTTGTCTTGTCTTCGCCACCAATGCAGCGAAGCGTCGTGGGGGAGCATGTTTTTTTTCTAATACCAAATGTGTTGTATTTGTTGTTGTAATACCGTGTTGTTGTTGTAGTATGTCTCTGATGTTATCAATCCATCTGTCTCTAGGTCTTCCTCTCTCTCTGTACCCAGATATTCTTCTGTTATAGGCTACAGCTGGAATGCGATCGGGATGATAAATAGTATTAGTAGTAGTAAATAATAGTAATAATAATTATGATAATAATAACAGTAGTAATAGTAGTAGTAGTAATAGGAGTAGTAGTAATAGTAGTAGTAGTTGTAGTAGTAGTAGTAATAGGAGTAGTAGTAATAGGAGTAGTAGTAATATTAGTTATGATGAAGGTGATAATATGTGTGTTTGCGTGCTTATCAATTACATCCTGACAGAAATATGAAGTTGAACACTAGACCAACCACAATGAGTGCGAGAGCTAATACCAGATTGTGAGTAGACTGGTTCAAATTCTCCACAATTCTCTTCCTTTGAAGCTTGCAGCATTTTTTGTTGACTTTTGGTATTTATGTGATCATTTTTAGAACACAATTCCTATCCTCAATATAAACATGGTAAACCCACACGTTTGACTAGCGATATTTCAAGTGTTGCAGAGATCTGAAGGGGGGAGGGGCAGAGAGTAGTGACACTAGTGAGAAATGACTAAGGTGGGTTAGGTGTGGCAGTGTTTTATACTGTCATCTTCTCCTGCATGTGCTCTGAAACTCATGCTGGTTAGTGGGGTATAGTCCAGAATAGTCTGCCAAAGACAGATGTGTCGGGCCAATGATGAAAATAAATAGGCGACAACGCATTTCCATTTTCTGGACTAGACCCTGCTGAAAATCTAGAAGGGCAATTGTCTTGCTACAAGAGAGATCCAATGGGAGTTTGAGAATGAACGCTGAAAAAGTTCTACCAAAGAAGTCAGGGACATACTGAATGTGAAGAACACAGAACAATCGGTAACATGAGCCATATGAGAAAGAAACACAATTAAATCAGAAGTTACTCATGAACAGAGTGGATTCTTCTTTTTTTTTCTTCAGTGTTCATTCTTAAACTCCCGCTGGTTCTCTCTTTTAGCAGGACAATGGGCCTACAAGATTTCCAGCAGGATGTAGTCCAGAGAATGGAAATATGTTGTGTCACCATTTTATTTGTGCCAGTGGCCTGACACACCCGTCTTTAGCAGAAGAGTGGATTTAAATATGGCACATGTACCAACAGAAGAAGACTGATACAGAAGTAAAAATATTGATACTTTTCTTTTGACAAGGTGAAGTTTTTTTGGGTCACATTATGAGTCAAGATCGTCTGAGGAACATGGTAGGTAGGTGATGAGTTTACCTCTCATTTTGGAGAGATCGCCCTTTCAATCTGCGGACAATGTCCAAGTAGGCTATATCAGGACGCACAACCAAAAAAGTTTTAAATGTCATAAGGAACCCTAAAAGAGAGAACATAGTTGCAATATGCAGTTCTTGTTTGCAATTAGTGCATACCTATGTATTTTATGGTTAATTAATCAAAATATTATATCAATAATTAATCAATAGTTAATTTGAATATTCATTTTTTTAGGGTTAGGGATTAGGGTTAGTTATGTAAAACATAACCCTAAATGTAATTATATTTAAATTAATAAATGATAAACATCATCTTATTAAAATAGGCAAGGGAATTAATCACATAAGTAGGCACTAATTCCAAACTAGTTCCCAATATGCAAGATAGGAGGCAAGAGAGATTAAGGACAGCAGCGTACTTTGATAAAATATTAGATAGTCTGACACACATATATGAAGCACACAAAAAAAGCCATCTCCAGAGAACTCTTCTACTCTTGACACTGCAAGACAGAAAGGGGTATAAAGCAAAGGAAGAAGAAAGCCTGACATCGTGACATGGCAAATAGTCAACAACAACCTCATAAAAGAAACTGAAAATAGATAATTGTGAGGATCTATGATCAAGTGTGTCAGTCACCCGTTTGTTGCCAGGGCCTGAAAGGGGAGCAAAGAATAGTAACACTGTTTACCTTTCATGCATGTCATATGAGACGACTAAGGAGGTTATGGGATAGAGTTGGCTGTCCCATCCCATATAGTCAGTGACCCAAAGCCATGCTGAAGTCGGAAGTGTCAGGCTGAAAGGCGCAGATATCGCAGCCATGCTGTAAACCATGACACGACGCATTCTGTTCTCCGGACTACATCTTGTTGATCTGCAGGAGTTTGAGAACAAACGCAGAAGAAGAAGAACATATGTCAGTCGGCATGACACCTCATGATGGTGAGCCCAGAGAGCGAAGTATGTTGTGTCGCGGTTTACAGCATAGCTGTGATATGTGTACATTTTGGCCCGGGTACATGATCAGACTCTTGGGTAATCTTGACCTATGAGATGAAACCAACTACTTCCTGAAAATATGCTTAGTCTCTTCTTACAGCATGAATGGCAGGTCACTGTGTCACTATTCTTTGTTCCCCCTCTCAGCCACCAGCAGAACATGGTCATTCTATCCTATCAATACACGGTCATAATGACTCGAAAATGTCGTGGCAAAATCAGATACATAGAGTAAAAAGTCGCAATCACAGCCCAACTGTAAACTGTGACACAATATATTCTATTCTCCAGACCACATCCTGCTAAACAACAGGAGTTTGATTATAGAAGAATAGAATCTCTATCATGTGTTTTATGATTGTCTTCGTGAAGAAATGTATAAGAAATATCAGCGAATGCTATGTGCTAGACATTCAGTTTGCTTGCTGAAGTCAACCCCAGCATAAGTTGATAGAGTATGCTTGCTGAAGTCAACCCCAGCATAAGTTGATAGAGTTTGCTTGCTGAAGTCAACCCCAGCATAAGTTGATAGAGTTTGCTTGCTGAAGTCAACCCCAGCATAAGTTGATAGAGTATGCTTGCTGAAGTCAACCCCAGCATAAGTTGATAGAGTTTGCTTGCTGAAGTCAACCCCAGCATAAGTTGATAGAGTTTGCTTGCTGAAGTCAACCCCAGCATAAGTTGATAGAGTTTGCTTGCTGAAGTCAACCCCAGCATAAGTTGATAGAGTTTGCTTGCTGAAGTCAACCCCAGCATAAGTTGATAGAGTTTGCTTGCTGAAGTCAACCCCAGCATAAGTTGATAGAGTATGCTTGCTGAAGTCAACCCCAGCATAAGTTGATAGAGTTTGCTTGCTGAAGTCAACCCCAGCATAAGTTGATAGAGTTTGCTTGCTGAAGTCAACCCCAGCATAAGTTGATAGAGTTTGCTTGCTGAAGTCAACCCCAGCATAAGTTGATAGAGTTTGCTTGCTGAAGTCAACCCCAGCATAAGTTGATAGAGTATGCTTGCTGAAGTCAACCCCAGCATAAGTTGATAGAGTTTGCTTGCTGAAGTCAACCCCAGCATAAGTTGATAGAGTTTGAGAGCATTTACTGCTTGCTTGAATATATTTTCCTACTTGTATTACCTTTTTGCTACATTGTGCCGTATGTACGTCTTACTCAAATAGTATCACAATTTACATGTTCTCCATGGCTCATCAAATAGTATCACAAGTGTGGAACCAAGGTTCAAAGTGTGGAACGAAGGTTCAAAGTGTGGAACCAAGGTTCAAAGTGTGGAACCAAGGTTCAAAGTGTGGAACCAAGGTTCAAAGTGTGGAACCAATGCTCAGATGGTGGAACTAAGGCCCAGAGTGTGGAACCAAGGTTCAAAGTGTGGAACCAAGGTTCAAAGGGTGGAACCAAGGTTCAAAGGGTGGAACCAAGGTTCAAAGTGTGGAACCAAGGTTCAAAGTGTGGAACCAAGGTTCAAAGTGTGGAACCAAGGTTCAAAGTGTGGAACCAAGGTTCAAAGTGTGGAACCAAGGTTCAAAGTGTGGAACCAATGCTCAGATGGTGGAACTAAGGCCCAGAGTGTGGAACCAAGGTTCAAAGTGTGGAACCAAGGTTCAAAGGGTGGAACCAAGGTTCAAAGTGTGGAACCAAGGTTCAAAGTGTGGAACCAAGGTTCAAAGTGTGGAACCAATGCTCAGATGGTGGAACTAAGGCCCAGAGTGTGGAACCAAGGTTCAAAGTGTGGAACCAAGGTTCAAAGGGTGGAAACTAAGTCTCAAAGTGTGGAACCAAGGTTCAAAGTGTGGAACCAAGTGTGGAACTAAGTCTCAAAGTGTGGAACCAAGGTTCAAAGTGTGGAATTAAGGCTCAGAGTGAAATTAAGTCTCAAAGTGTGGAACTAAGGCTCAGAGTGTGAAATTAAATCTCAAAGTGTGTAACTAAGGCTCAGAGTGTGAAATTAAGTCTCAAAGTGTGGAACTAAGTCTCACAGTGTGGAACCACGGTTCAAAGTGTGGAACTAAGGCTCAGAGTGTGGAACTGAGGCTCACAGTTTGGAACCAAGGTTCAGAGTGTGAAACTAAGGCTCACAGTGTGGAACTGAGGCTCAAAGTGCGGAACTAAGGCTCACAGTGTGGAACTGAGGCTCAAAGTGCGGAACTAAGGCTCACAGTGTGGAACTAAGGCTCAGAGTGTGGAAGTAAGCCTCAGAGTGTGGAAATCAGGCTCACAATGTAGAATAAAAGCTCAAGGGACTCAAAAGACAGAGGACTGACTTCATTGCACTCTGGTTATTCTATATTGCTCTGTCCCTCTTAATGAAGATACATGTGGCTTGCTAAGAGTACTACATAATGCATGTAACTACATCGCTTCAAGCGATTAATCCCCACTGATCTACAAAAAATCAACTTTATTAAAAAAAAATAGTCACTGGAAATTTGAACCCATGACCTCTTGCCACTTGGAATTTAGATAAATTTTTACAGTTATCATTAAAACATCCTTAGTTTATTCTTGCAACATATATGGTGCATGCAGAGAGGTCTCTCATCCATCAGGTCACCTTATCATTTCTGATAAGGGCTGATTTTATTTTCTGTTGGGTAAATGAAAAACACACACCATAACATGAAATGACAGCATCAAGGGCATGCAGCATTTATCACACAAGTACCACCTCCCTGCACAACTACCTAATGGGAAACATGCTGTATTGATAGATTTGTGTGTCTTTAGTTATCAAAAATCTTGTTCTGTCATGGGATATGACTTATTGTCAATTATAGAATGGTATCTTCATTCCACAGCTGGAACTTTTCATGTGATCTTTAACAACCAGAAGTAGTTGAGAAGTGTGACTTTGTAATATTGAAAAATTATTCATTGTCGAATAACAATTAGAAATATCCATGGCACGGTTGTTGAAAAAACAGAGATATATGTGGCATGTTTGTTGAGAAAACAGATATCCCTAGTGTGGTTGTTGAGAAAAGAGATATCTGTGGCACTGTTGTTGAGAAAACAGATAAACATGGCGGGGTTGTTGAGAAAACAGAGATAAACGTGGTGTGGTTGTTGAGAAAACAGAGATAAACGTGGTGTGGTTGTTGAGAAAACAGAGATAAACGTGGTTTGGTTGTTGAGAAAACAGAGATAAACGTGGTGTGGTTGTTGAGAAAACAGAGATAAACGTGGTGTGGTTGTTGAGAAAACAGAGATAAACGTGGTGTGGTTGTTGAGAAAACAGAGATAAACGTGGTGTGGTTGTTGAGAAAACAGAGATAAACGTGGTGTGGTTGTTGAGAAAACAGAGATAAACATGGTGTGGTTGTTGAGAAAACAGAGATAAACGTGGTGTGGTTGTTGAGAAAACAGAGATAAACGTGGTGTGGTTGTTGAGAAAACAGAGATAAACGTGGTGTGGTTGTTGAGAAAACAGATAAACATGGCGGGGTTGTTGAGAAAACAGAGATAAACGTGGTGTGGTTGTTGAGAAAACAGATAAACATGGCGGGGTTGTTGAGAAAACAGAGATAAACGTGGTGTGGTTGTTGAGAAAACAGAGATAAACGTGGTGTGGTTGTTGAGAAAACAGAGATAAACGTGGTGTGGTTGTTGAGAAAACAGATAAACATGGCGGGGTTGTTGAGAAAACAGATAAACATGGCGGGGTTGTTGAGAAAACAGAGATAAACGTGGTGTGGTTGTTGAGAAAAGAGAGATATCCCTGGTGTGGTTGTTGAGAAAAGAGATAGGCCCTATCTGTGGCGTGGTTGTTGAGAAAACAGAGATATCCCTGGTGTGGTTGTTGAGAAAAGAGAGATCTGTGGCATGGTTGTTGAGAACTGTATTAGAAAGAACAGGCAATACCACAGTATGATGTGCTCAGTTTGTGCAGACTCATGTGGCTGGGACATACTAGGACATGTGGCTGGGACATACTAGGACGTGTGGCTGGGACATACTAGGTCATGTGGCTGGGACATAATAGGTCATGTGGCTGGGACATACTCATTTCCCAGAATAATCCTCCATAAAGCAGATTGCTCTGTATTCTACCATCTTCCATGCTCCTAGTATGTCAACCTCTACTTCGGTACAAGGACTGCTGATCTAAGAAGAATGCTACAAGTGCACCTAGGATACCTTGTACATTCTGTGAAAAACTGTCTGTGGCTGAGAATGATCTTGTGTGTCACATCCATCTTCACCATGGAATCATAGATTCCTATAGCACAACAGTAATAGCATCACCTGGAAGGGGGGAATGGTTGCCTACTACTAGTTGTTAAGAACGTGACTTGTGTTCACATGACTACGAAGTTTGATACTCATAACCAATTTTCCTGTTGAAACGGCCACAACCCCCCCCCCCCCCCCCAACCTGATTTCAACCTCACATAACATGAACAATGAATGTAGACACCACAATCTCAAGGGGAAAACAATACTAAAACATGTTCCGTCAATGTTGCAATGTTGCCAGCAAGTGAAAGACAAAGAATATGCTGAGAATTCTTCGCTGATCTAGGAACTGAGCTTGGCCCCGTTTTGCATTGGCAGCATTATTTATCAGGCATCAGTCTTGTACTCTAACTTCTAGCCTTCTGTTAATTGTGGTAAATTTTCCTTGTGTGAGCTGGATTGACAGTTAATTAAAGGGAAGTAATTAGAGTGATAATGAGAGTTCTCAATTTTGTAGTTTTATTATTGCCCTTCTTTTTAAATCTGGTTGAAAAAGTTCTCATGCTTAAAATATGGGTGAAGCTACATCAGGCTATGATTGGCTGGTTGATTGCTGTATGGTTGGCTGGTTGATTGCCTAGCTGGATTGTTGCTGGATGATTCGCTTTTTTGACTGCCTAGCTGGTTGGTTAATCCAGGAATAGGATATGAACGTCATTACCCTATTCCTGGATCTACCTGTTGGATTTCAGTTGTGTGCAGTAAGTACATATTAGCTGGTTGGTTGGGGGATTAAAGCCTCTTAATTCTGATGCACAAGCTTTCAACTATGAATGCTAGTTCCATCTTAGTTAGAGCATATGATCTTTAAAATAATCTGGGAGTTCAGAGTTCAGTTAATAATGTTCAGGCGTGCATCAACTCTCAGCGGGGTACACCAAACTCAGCGGTGTGCACCAACTCTCAGTGGCATGCACCAACTTTCAGCGGCGTGCACCAACTCTCAGCGCATGCACCACCTCTTATCGGGGTACACCAACTCTCAGTGGTGTACAATACTTTCAGATGAAGTCTCCTACTCTGAGGTGATAAATGTTCCAGTGTCAGATCTGAGGTGACAGATTCTAGGAGAAGTTGTGTGACTTTGCTAGCTTTCTATAACATGCAGAGTTCAAGTCATGAGCTTCAGATTCACTGTGAAACATCTTTACCTGTCAGAGGTGTCTGAATCATCTCAACCCATGGCTATATCAGAGGTTTCTGTAGCATCTCAGCCCTTGGCTGTGGTCACTGAGATGGGCGGGACAGCTAGCCATGCATTCCTCATCCATGGGGACTTCCAATTGTGCAGGACTAACATGTTTGCTTGATTCTAGGATCTCCCAGGGAATTGTCTTCATTCTGCACACAGTTGCTTTTCACTAGAATACTCGTACCACCTGGTCTTAGCCAGAGCACTATGCACGAATTTGTAGCTAGGATCATCGCTAGGGTGGGGTTGACTCCACCTTCAAGTAAGGTCTTCAACAAGGTCTTTTAATATACTCAAAAGTATTTCATTTGTTTGAGTTTTATTACCTTTAATAGTACTTTTTTCATATGCAGTTTTGTCTGAACCTCTTTGTTCCCTTTCCTTGTTCTCCCTATTCTTTATATCCAAATCTCAAAGTCATCAATTCTGTTTTCTTGTTTCTGTACTTTATCCATGTTTCTGAGCTATACATTAATTTTATACATATACACACCGTACTGTTTCGTGTATAAACCCATCCGATAATAGGCAGAAGGGGTGTTTTCGGGACTCCTAAAGTTTCTAAAGTCTGCTTATAGACCGACATCCCGAAAAAGTAACAATGCCGGTACTAATGAATTGTTTGGATGTTAACAGTTTCTCCATGTCATGATAATACTTTTAGCCATTTTTGTTCTCCTTTTAACTTTTGTTTCACATCTACAACCATTTATGATTATGTGTCCAAGATACATGTAATGATCTGCTTGTATGTGTCAAAGGGCATGAGCCCATGGACCACTAGATCAGCAACCATCTACTTGTTGTAGTATCTGTCTGTGTATTGTTATGTTTAGCATTTGTTACTCTTTGATTTTACTGATTTATCATGTTTTTGTTTTCTTTCTTGGATGTTTATATCCATTCCATATTCTCTACTTGATTTGTCTACTTCATCTATTAGTCTTTGTAGCTCCTGTTGACTTTCTGCTAAGAGGACTGTGTCATCTGCATATCTTATTATGAAATTATCTTATCGTTTACTTTACTACATTTCAGACCCGGAGGAAACTTTAACAAGGATACACTGGAGACGTTATCTTCTATGGTTATCTATGAAGGTAATAGCCACTGTTACGATTTGTGTACGTCTTCTTGTTCCTCTTTTGTTCACTTTTATTGCATGTGTGGTTATGGGTGGCACCCTGATAGTTATAATGTGCCACTGAGTTGGGGATTCAAAAGACTAACAAGAAACAATACAAGATGGCCATTGGTCGAAATATGTAGAAGTAAATGTAAAACTACATGGAGAAAAGAGTTTGTTATAGATGCCAGAAAGATGGGTAAAATTTGGAAAGTACAGAAGGAGTTAACTAAAAATGAAAGGTTTACTGAAAACATTTTCTGCTCAAGAAGTTTGAAACTGAATAAATTAACTAATTCTGTCTCAGTATTGTATCACGAAAATCACATGGCTACACAGCAATCTTTAACTAATACGTACAGAAAGAAACCACATATTCCATGCGAATAGTCCTGAAACATTGAACTGGACTTCCATTTCTCGTCAGAAGAAATAACACAACTGTCACTTCGTGTCATTTTACCAGAAATAACACAAATGTCACTTTGTGTCAAATTACCAGAAGTAAAATTCCAAAGATGTCATTTCAAAGATGTCAGTCAGTCTTAATGTCAATGTTTCAAAGATGTCAGTCAGTCTTAATGTCAATGTTTCAAAGATGTCAGTCAGTCTTAATGTCAATGTTTCAAAAATGTCAGTCAGTCTTAATGTCAATGTTTCAAAGATGTCAGTCAGCGATTGTAATGCATTCTTGGTACACTCACCAGATGTACCACAACGGACTCCACAACTGGACCTGGCAATGACCAAGCTTAATGATAATGATGGAGAGGGTACACTTGTTGCAAGACGGGTGAGTACAGACATGAAATATCCTTTTGTGAATAAGTATCCGTTCATCTGTTTGTCTGTGTTTGCTCTCTTGAATATTATTCCAGCAACTTGAAGGCAATTATAAAAACAATGAAAACAAGACTGATGAAAACAAGACTGATAGAAACAATGAAAACAAGACTGATGAAAACAAGAGTGATAGAAACAATGAAAACAAGACTGATGGAAACAATGAAAACAAGACTGATGAAAACAAGAGTGATAGAAACAATGAAAACAAGACTGATGGAAACAAGACTGATAGAAACAATGAAAACAAGACTGATAAAAACAAGAGTGATAGAAACAATGAAAACACGACTGATGAAAACAAGACTGATAGAAACAATGAAAACAAGACTGATAGAAACAAGACTGATAGAAACAATGA
Organism: Meghimatium bilineatum; assembly: GCA_034231615.1. Lineage (NCBI taxonomy): Eukaryota > Metazoa > Mollusca > Gastropoda > Stylommatophora > Philomycidae > Meghimatium > Meghimatium bilineatum. Next base: position 1,498,206 of record CM067301.1, read on the forward strand.
AAACAAGACTGATAGAAACAATGAAAACAAGACTGATGAAAACAAGACTGATAGAAACAATGAAAACAAGACTGATAGAAACAATGAAAACAAGACTGATAGAAACAATGAAAACTTGACTGATAGAAACAATGAAAACAAGACTGATGAAAACAAGACTGATAGAAACAATGAAAACAAGACTGATAGAAACAATGAAAACAAGACTGATAGAAACAATGAAAACTTGACTGATGGAAACAGAAGTATTGCTAGATATAAATTGAATCAAATTAGGTTTCAGGAAAAATACATCATATAGATAATAACTGCCCATTGCAAGTGATAATGACAACAGCTTCAGATTTGTGTTGTGTTTTTCTGATGTGATGTACTCATTATTTAAAAAAAATATATATTTATATGTTTATTAGATAGTTTTATATTTATATGTTTTTTAGATGTTTAAATATTGTGGTAGACATCTCTCTCTTAATTCCTATTGTCATGTTATAAATGTTTCAGTGCTGCCTCATCTAACTTTGTGTTTTTATAAATACAGGGTGTCACGCAGTTGCTGTGCACTTATTTGCATTGGTATGACAAAATATAATCCATAATAGCAATCAGCTATATTCCCATTCCCTCGTCTAGAATCACTAATAGAAATCCATATTCTCTCATCTATTAAACCCCCCCCCCCCCCCATTAATGATTAAGTGTGTATATTTATCTTTGAACACATGAGAATAACACGTCATCATTCCTCCAATTCTGATATTATACATCAAATGTAAGAAAAATGTCTGAACTCATATTACCGGTTCCTTGTAGCATAAGTGGCGAGCTAGCCGTGTGTTTGTTTGTTTGTGTGTGTGTGTGTGTATGTGCTTGTGCGTGCGCATGCGAGTGAGTGAGTGAGAGAGCGCACCGTATCTTCTACTCATATTCCTTATCAATGTGTAATTGGATAGATGGCAGTAACTGGTGATAGATACACAGCATATTTAATATTCCAACATATTTTACAAGAATGTCACAGAATACATTTCAAGTAGAGAACCTGTACATCTGTATATACACATAATACAAGAAATGGCAGCAAGAGCCACCTTGCTGATTTTGCTTGATAGTTTACCATAGTGCTTGATTACCGATATATATATATTCATATGCATATAAAAGGTTGTGAGCAAGGGGTGCTGTGAGGATACTCTAGTGCTCGATTATCTGCTGCTGGTATCTTCATATGTTTAGTAGATGTGGCAGAACTCGTGTTGCTTATTGGTTGAAACGGAAGTGATTGTGATCGATACTGCACTGGTTTATCCAGCGCAACTTGTGCGTTGCAGCTCCGTTAACTTATGCTGTTTATTTGCGGAGAGGACACGGTACCTTGTATTGTTTTACAGTCTGCAGTGTTTTAGAGTTAGGGCTGTCTAATTGGCAGAATGAAGCTCAAGTAGGCTATTGCTCTTGGCTTTCTCTGGAGCAGTCTAAAGCCAGCATACTGTCTCTTCTGCACCCCTGACTGTGGTCTGAGTAAAATTAGACCAATAACCTCGTGCTACAACCAATTTATACACAATATGCGATGGACACGAGTGGTAGTTTTTTTCCATAAATGTTGTAGCTTCAATGACGTGACAAGGATCAATACTAAATACCCACAATTCATGATTGCCGAAGAAGAAATTCATGTAACGTAATGTCACTAGTAATGTGAATGCGTGCACAGCAACGTTATAGCTACCCTGTACAAATATATGCTTTTGGTTAACTTTAAATTAGACAACCAAGTTTTTACTAGAATGTTAAAGTAGCTTTTATTCTTTCACTCTCCTTCTAAAATTGTTCAACTCATCATGCTCGTATGACTATCATAAGCCAGTTACGTATGTGTTATCATAATTTCTGTCTTGATTGTGAAGACATGTCTTCAATCCACTAAGCCAGTTTCTTGTTATCATAATTTCTGTCTTGATTGTGAAGACATGTCTTCCATCCACTAAGCCAGTTTCTTGTTATCATAATTTCGGTCTTGATTGTGAAGACGTGTCTTCCATCCACTAAGGTCATCCTCATAATTTCTTCATCACTGGTTGATTGAGTCTGTGGCTTATCACTTGCGCAGAAACTCTATTAATATTTCAAATGTCCCCAAATCTAAGAAAGTTCACATTCTAATCTCCAGCTGCTTAGAGGTGGAAAGGGACCTACCAGGAATAGACAACCATAATTTCATGATCAAATCCAGCTATCTTTCTGTGCCCTTTTTTAAAATACAGATTATAATGAAAAATTTGCTGAACTCTCGGCACTTGAAACGTTGGTTCCCTCCCTCTGCGTGTAGCTCGGAAGTTACATTAACGCAAACAAGATAATTTCCCTGGGCTGTTTGGATAATGAAGTTGGGACATTTGTTTACAAATAACAAAGTGTGATTTATGAGATAGAGGAGGTTCCGTCTAAACACCTGGTTTGTTTTAACTAGTGCAAACACGCCACTGATACTTGTCCTACCTGGACAGAATTATAGTCATCACCGTTGTAATTTCATATAATCTCCAGTATTTCTTGTGGAAAATCAATATGTTTTCACTGCGCAAACCTGAAATAAAACAGGCAAAGATTGGAGCAGGGTAATGAAATTTTTCTAATCACTGGCAATATGCAAAATAAGACATAAATGGACGTTTCGACCAAAATGCCTTTATCAAGACTACACAACAAAAATATCAAAGACGAACGACACTATAGACGTTCACATTCCAGATCTTTCATCACCTCCTCGTTAATTCTTCTCGTTGTCCATAATATTCTCAGAATCCGGCCACATTTAGCTATGCCATGCGAATGTCAATAGTGCCGTTCTTTCTTGTCGTTTTCTGTTGTGTATGTAGTCTTGATAAAGGCCTTTTCGTCGGATCGTCGATTTGTGTGTGTTATTATGTGTTTCCATTGATTAGCAGAACATCAGTACCCTGTTTCAAGCTTTGCCTATTTATTGTGGAACCGTATTACCGCAGCCCTCTGATGTGAATTATATTCTAGGCTTATAATTGCTTTCCGTTACCTCTTCTGCCTTTTTTTTTTTAAATCATGTTTTCATTGACCTCATTGGTCATCTTCTTCGCCCTGTCAGATCCAGTCAAGTTCATCCCTCATCAGGTGCCGTGTCGACTGGCGTAGGAGACGATGAATCTCTGCATATTCTGTATTTCTAGTATCTTGTATCAGCATGGATGGTAACTCTGAAGGCATTAGACAGCTGTGATACGAAATCCATAGGCAAAGAGAGACGTGGATGATATAGAAGAATTTGTAGAAGAGAGACGATGGACGTTTTCTGTAATATTGACATCACATGAACAGATCTGGACATGATCGACCCGAGAGAGAGTGTTCGTGGTGTATGCTCGTATATAAACCAGCAGCTTCACTGATTTATTGATTGATTGATATGCGGAGGCGGCGATGTTATCGCAGCAACGATGTGAACTACAATGCAGCGCATTCTGCTCTCCGAACTTATATTACGAGGGAAATTGAATATCGGGTGTAGAGGAAGAAGACAATTTTCTTACTGTTCTCTGACTCGCTCCTCCCTACCTCCATCCTACCTCCCACCCTCCATTCTATCTTACCTGACGCAACACTTCTGTAGTAAACGTGAGAACACAGGAACAAGTACAGTAAACATTTTCAGAATGACTTCCTTGTGTACGTTTGATAATAGCGTCTTCTCACTCCTCCCTGTCTGTCTTCTCACTCTCCCTCCTTCCTGTCTTCTCACTCTTTTCTGTCTCTTCTCACCCTGTCTGTCTTCTCCCTCCTCTTGTCTGTCTTTTCACTTCTCCCTGTCTGTCTTACCACTTCTCTCTGTTTCTTTTCACTCCTCCCTGTCTGTCTTACCACTTCTCTCTGTTTCTTTTCACTCCTCCCTGTTTGTCTTCTCACTCCTCTCTGTGTGTCTTCTCACTCCTCCCTGTCTGTCTTCTCACCCCGTCCTGTCTGTCTTGTCACTCTCCCTCCTTCCTGTCTTCTCACTCTTTTCTGTCTCTTCTCCCCTGTCTGTCTTCTCCCTCCTCTTGTCTGTCTTTTCACTTCTCCCTGTCTGTCTTACCACTCCTCTCTGTTTCTTTTCACTCCTCCCTGTTTGTCTTCTCACTCCTCTCTGTGTGTCTTCTCACTCCTCATCGTGTCTTCTCACTCCTCTCTGTGTGTCTTCTCATTCCTCTCTGTGTGTCTTCTCACTCCTCATCGTGTGTCTTCTCACTCCTCCCTATCTTTTTACTCTTCATTCTCTGTATTCTTATATTTCTCTAGACTGGAAATGTTAGGAATGAAGAAAGATGTTGAGAACAGGATGTGAAAGGAAAGAGGTGCCGCTTGTAGCGCAGTAAATGTGTGTTGCTGTAGCAGTAAATGTTGTATTACGATTGACTCCTCTCTGGCATTACTCTTTCCCTCACCTGCATCATACGTTTGATCCCCACCTTTGTCATACCAGCACACTCGGACTATTGCCATGTTTGTCATTTATTTGTAATTTGCTATGTACACTTTCGCCAGCCGATGAAAAGTAGAACAATAGTCGGAGTTGCCTAATTTATTGACGCTCCATACAAGCTTTGCATAATTTAGTGACGCTCCATACAAGAGTTGCCTAATTTAGTGACGCTCCATACAAGAGTTGCCTAATTTAGTGACGCTCCATACAAGAGTTGCCTAATTTAGTGACGCCCCATACAAGAGTTGCCTAATTTAGTGACGCCCCATACAAGAGTTGCCTAATTTAGTGACGCTCCATACAAGAGTTGCCTAATTTAGTGACGCTCCATACAAGAGTTGCCTAATTTAGTGACGCCCCATACAAGAGTTGCCTAATTTAGTGACGCCCCATACAAGAGTTGCCTAATTTAGTGACGCTTCATACAAGAGTTGCCTAATTTAGTGACGCTTCATACAAGAGTTGCCTAATTTAGTGACGCCCCATACAAGAGTTGCCTAATTTAGTGACGCTTCATACAAGAGTTGCCTAATTTAGTGACGCTCCATACAAGAGTTGCCTAATTTAGTGACGCTCCATACAAGTGTTGTCAAAGGCTACGTGTTTGTTATTCATTTTCTATACCCACTTCTTATCTCTCTCTCTGTCTGTCTGTATTTTTCTCTTTTTCTCTCGGTCTTTCTGTCTTTCCGTCTCTCTGTCCTCTCCGTCTCTCTGTCCTCTCCGTCTCTCTGTCTCGGATTGTAAATGTTTATTCTGAGAGGAAAAATAGGACGAGGGGATTAGTGTTTAAGTAGACGGAAACTGTGTTGGTTTAGCGATCTGGCATAGCGATTAAAACGTTCGCTGTGTGCTCGAGGGGTTGAGGGTTCGAGTCCCTCTCGCGATGCATTGTTAACTAAGTAGACTGACGCCGATCCATGGCGATCACCGCCGGAAACGATTCAATTACGTGCTATGATCGGTAATCATAACACAACAATAGATTCAAAGTAACTTTACATTTTAAGAGGAGTAAGACAAGGATGTATTTTATCACCCAGCCTATTTAATATCTACACAGAGAATATCTGTAAACATATAGAAGAAATGATCGAACTCAACGAGGGTAGACGAGGAAGAGGTGGGCAGAGATACAAGTGGGAGAGTAACATCACACGATGAGTAGGCTCCAGTCTAGCAGAGTGCACCACCAAAACAGGAAACCGGGGATGTTGCAGACAACCTTCTTTGTGGAGACGGCACTCAATCACGATGAACTCTACATTAATGATATTCGTCGTTGCTACTGTGTGTATGAACTGCTGCTGAGATACGAACGAGGTCATCCGCCGAAGACGGATGTGTCGGGCCATCGGCGGAAATAAAACGTCGACACGACGCATTTTCAGTCTCTGGACTACATGGAAATCTAATAGGATCATGGTCCTGCTACAAGCGATATCCAGTGGGAGTTTGAGAATGAACGATGAAGAGGAAGAACCAGATCATAGCACAAATCAGGATTGATCAACATTGAAAACTAAGGCCTCACAATTGTTCAGGATTACCAACCTCGCCACTGCGCGTCATTCAAAGGGGCTAATCCGAGCTTACTATTGGCCACTTCCGTATCTTTTGTAACACCAACCAATGAAAATCACGGATTAGTTTGTGGCAGAGACGTAGTTATTATAAGTAGGCGTTGAGATAAACCCACAAATAATGGAAATCAACATCATCATTGTGTGCCAGGTCGATGACAAGATTCACTGTGAGTGAAATATTTTCATTTGTTTCAGAACAAGTGGACCGTATCCTGGAAGCGACGTATAGAAGCATTACTTCTCTTCACACTGCGACATAGTTACCGCCGCACATGAAACCATACGAATGCGTGTGACAATACCTGTTCTATGTTCTCACGTTCTACACAATGAACACCGCCACAACAGCCTCTTCAGATTTATGCAACCGCCTGTAAACACTAGTTTCATTATCCTTGTGAAAAATTAGCTTTCCATTTCACTGTCTTTTTGTTCTCTCAGAAGATGTATTCCACCGATGGTTTCAAATCCCGTTTTTATTACAAGTATTGCTGCCATCATCATCATCTTTGTTGGTTGGATTCTAGCAGCCCCGACGGTATTGTATTAATTTTTTTAAATTTTGCTTAGACAATAAGGAGATTTCAAGTAAATTGAGAAAGGCTGAACAGCGGGGGTGTAGGATCGGTACCCACTTCATCTCCATTCTTGTCACTCACGCATGAGATCAAGGTTAACCATATTGCATGCGTGCGTGGTATTGCGCGTGAATGGACACAGATAGACAGCCAGGCGCGTGTTGATGGAATAACGCTGGGAAAATCAATGGCATTAAGTATCACACTGTCTTTGGTAGAGTTCTCTCACCTGGTGCGTTAAACAAACACGTGTTTTGAGTATTTTCGTAGACGCTTCATTCAAAGTACCTTCGTTGTCGTCCTAGTACTCAGTAGTTTTCAAGCCCGTAGATAGGGGTGGGTTTAGGGGTTTCTAACCCCTCCCTTAGCTAATTAGAACAGGATCTTGAGAACTAGAAATTCGGATAAAAGACGATTAAACACCCCCTCTCCCCTTTTAATGATTTTTCACAAAAATGTCACGAAACTTCGTAACAGAACGTGAGAATTACACACGGGAGTTACCTTTCTTTATTTTAGATAATCACTCCCCCCCTTTAGTTAAAAAGTTTCTTGCGCCCCAAGTAGTTTCTCCGCCTCATTTTTCATCCACGTTTTCAGTAGTTTCTCCGCCTCATTTTTCATCCACGTTTTCAGTAGTTTCTCCGCCTCATTTTTCATCCACGTTTTCAGTAGTTTCTCCGCCTCATTTTTCATCCACGTTTTCAGTAGTTTCTCCGCCTCATTTTCTAGTTTTATTGACATTGAACATCAGCTTCTTGATTTCTCGTAAGAAAGTACAGAGCACCTTGTCGAAGTTAACAGCAAGACTGCGATATCTCCACTTTTCTACTCGAACATATTTGCAATACTGCAACATCATTATTTTGCCATTCATGATTATGAACCAGCGTCACAGTACTTGGGACATTCCCATATATGCTTTTATTGTCGGTATTTAAGCCACCTATGCTGTATATAAAATAAGATTTTTTAGAAAGGCTTAGGTGGAGCATGGTAAAAAAAAAGGTTGTGAAACACTGCTCTACACTAATGCCTTATATGTGGTATCGCTATGAATAATCATTGATGCATATTGTGTATAGTAACCGTTCTCTGAGTGGACCCATATTGCGTATAGTAACCGTTCTCTGAGTGGACCCATATTGTGTATAGTAACCGTTCACTGAGTGGACCCATATTGTGTATAGTAACCGTTCTCTGAGTGGACCCATATTATGTATAGTAACCGTTCTCTGAGTGGATCCATATTGTGTATAGTAACCGTTCACTGAGTGGACCCATATTGTGTATAGTAACCGTTCACTGAGTGGACCCATATTGTGTATAGTAACCGTTCTCTGAGTGGACCCATATTGTGTATAGTAACCGTTCTCTGAGTGGACCCATATTGTGTATAGTAACCGTTCTCTGAGTGGACCCATATTGTGTATAGTAACCGTTCACCGAGTGGACCCATATTATGTATAGTAACCGTTCTCTGAGTGGACCCATATTGTGTATAGTAACCGTTCTCTGAGTGGACCCATATTGTGTATAGTAACCGTTCTCTGAGTGGACCCATATTGTGTATAGTAACCGTTCTCTGAGTGGACCCATATTGTGTGTAGTAACCGTTCACTGAGTGGACCCATATTGTGTGTAGTAACCGTTCTCTGAGTGGACCCATATTGTGTATAGTAACCGTTCTCTGAGTGGACCCATATTGTGTATAGTAACCGTTCTCTGAGTGGACCCATATTGTGTATAGTAACCGTTCTCTGAGTGGACCCATATTGTGTATAGTAATCGTTCTCTGAGTGTACCCATATTGTGTATAGTAACCGTTCTCTGAGTGGACCCATATTGTGTATAGTAACCGTTCTCTGAGTGGACCCATATTATGTATAGTAACCGTTCACTGAGTGGACCCATATTGTGTATAGTAACCGTTCACTGAGTGGACCCATATTGTGTATAGTAACCGTTCACTGAGTGGACCATAGCTATTTCCAGGGGAAGACGAAGAAAAAATTGAATTTGGGAAGGAGTCACAAACCTGTCTTAGAGATGGCACAAAGAGTTGACTATTTGAAGGATATTCTTGTTTTTCTTCAGTTCATTCTCAAACTCCCACTGGATCTCTCTTATAGCAGGACAATGTTCTCAAACTCCCACTGGATCTCTCTTATTGCAGGACAATGGTAAACTAGATTTCCAGCAGGATGTAGTCCAGAAAATGGAAACGCGTTATGTCGCCGGTTTATTTGCGCCAATTTTCCGAAACATCCGTTTTCGTCGGTAAAGTAATATTTAATGAGGTATACTCTCATATCAGCATGTCTTGAAGAAAGTCAGTACGTTTCGTGTGTGTGTGTGTTTTTTTTTTTTACCAGAGTGCTATGGGAGAAAACTGTCTTTAAAGGGGCCACGGGGCAGAATGTTTGAGAATCACTGTTATGTAGGATATTTCTTCATTGCCTCACTGGTTGCACATCACACAGCCTCACTGGTTGCACCTCACCCAGCCTCACTGGTTGCACCTCACCCAGCCTCACTGGTTGCACCTCACCCAGCCTCACTGGTTGCACCTCACCCAGCCTCACTGGTTGCACCTCACCCAGCCTCACTGGTTGCACCTCACCCAGCCTCACTGGTTGCACCTCACCCAGCCTCACTGGTTGCACCTCACCCAGCCTCACTGGTTGCACCTCACTGGTTGCACCTCACCCAGCCTCACTGGTTGCACCTCACCCAGCCTCACTGGTTGCACCTCACCCATTCGTTTACTTCCTTAGTCGTTATCATTCTTTGCCTCTGTTCATGTCTCACTCCCTCACTGCTTTATCCCTCTCTCACTCCCTCACTGCTTTACCCCTCTCTCACTGCCTCAATCTGTTACTCCCTCATTTTCTCTTCACTATCCCTCACTCACTCTCTATCTTGCTGAATGTGAACACTGGTATGAACAGTCCCCTCTAATTCTTCTCAGCACAGATGCACGTTTTCGCTTTATAGCAGCTCTCATTCATCCAGGTCTAACTATTTTTTCTGCATAACGATCAAGGTGAGAACGCGGAAGCCAGAAAGAACCACTTAGTAAATTGGAACTGACAGGAAATTAGCAAATGTGGCTCCCAGTTTGGTTTAATTAAATCATATACAGGAATAATGTCAATTTGCAATCATGATTGCGGGGCTGTTGAATATAACACACAGTGAAGGAGGGGGGAGTCGAGTGGGTAATACGATCGTCATTATGATGTGATAGCAGACAGGTTTCAGGAAGTCAGCCATACTATTCTTGGAAGTACAGGTTTCAGGAAGTCAGCCATACTATTCTTGGAAGTACAGGTTCGAGCAAGTCAGCCATACTACCCTTAGAAATACAGGTTCCAGGAAGTCAGCCATACTACCCTTAGAAATACAGGTTCCAAGAAGTCAGGCATACTATTCTTGGAAGTACATGTTCCAGGAAGTCCGCCATTCTACTCTTGGAACATCTAGATTTCCAACAGGATGTAGCCTGAGAATGGAAATGCGTTGTGTCGCCGATTTATTTGCGCCAATTGCCCGGCACATCCGTCTTCAGCGAGGTTCATCTTTCAAAAATGACTATTTGAATTTTATCGTAATATGCATTGGATTTCGACACAAAGTATACAGTTGCCAATAAAAATCACGGTAGTTAATGTCGTCACTTTTCTTAAGGATGCTACCCGATGCCATCACAAAACTGCTTTTTACGAGGGACTCGCTTCAGGATAATCACCAGGGATTTCAGAAAAGAAATAAACTTGTAAACAAAACTGGATGGCAACCTTCTCTAGAAACACATGAACACACCGTTACACATAATCAATTGATATATTGTAAATCCAATGTATGTGCCCATCTACAGATTGAGTTAAGTTAGGGTTAATTAACCTCCACCTCATCATGTCTGTATATGCGTGTGTTCCCACCTACAAAGTTACGTTAGGGTTAATTAACCTCCACACCCCATCATGTAAGAAAACACCATCCTGACTGTTTTTGTTAAGTTATACCATCACAGGTGTACGCAAACTAATTGTCATGAGATGGAAATAACGATACAACCTATGCCTTGTTCTGTGATAAGAGACAGCCTACCTTTTTTTAAAAGTGATCGTTATCGCAAGATCTATTAGAAATATTTTATAATTGAGATTATGCCAGCCCTTATGAACATAAGGATTCGAACTCGAGATTCGTGTCTTTAAAGAGGGGAACATAACGAAGAACACCAAGTTGAGAACCAGTGTTTGACGTATAGTCGTATACCATCGAGCTGCAGGTGCAGAACCTACACTCCTTAAGGTCTACCATCCACTGGAAGCGACTATAATAGCACGCGATTACTAAAGTACACGCGAGACTGGTCCAAAAGTAAAGGGTGCTACGTCCTTTGCAAGCAAAGTTGATCGATTTCTTTAATAAAAAAACATCCACACAAAAATAGTGATCATTTTATGGTGTTATTTTGGGAAACAATTGGAAGAGACAGGTGATTCTGAACACAATTGGGAGAGACAGTTGATTCTGAACACAATTGTGAGAGACAGTTGATTCTGAACACAATTGTGAGAGACAGTTGATTCTGAACACAATTGTGAGAGACAGTTGATTCTGAACACAATTGGGAGAGACAGTTGATTCTGAACACAATTGGGAGAGGCAGTTGATTCTGAACACAATTGTGAGAGACAGTTGATTCTGAACACAATTGTGAGAGACAGTTGATTATGAACACAATTGGGAGAGACAGTTGATTATGAAAACAATTGGGAGAGACAGTTGATTATGAAAACAATTGGGAGAGGCAGTTGAACTGGCGGGTAGATGAACACTAGAAAAAGTTACGTTCTGACGCTGCATCTGTTTGCTGATACAAGTAAATTCATGTAGGAAGCAAGAGGATTATTAAACATTCTTGTGACTACCGCGAATTGAACCAGCTCTGTTCTAACGGCACCGAACCGCCTTTACTCCAGTTGCAATGCGATTCGGTGCTGTAGGAACGGACCTGGTTCAATTCCCGTTAGTCTCAAGTATCTATTTGCTGTGACATTTGAAGACAAAACATGAATTAGAGATGATGATGAACTGACGATAGATGAACAATAGGAAATGTCACGATCGAAAGTCTGCATCTATTTGCTGCGACATTTGAAGACAGATTTTAATTAGAGAGAAAAAACACACCGCCATCATTAATTTTCTTTCACGTTTTTGTGTGTTTTCCCCATTTGTCAATGCTTGATTCTTGTCAATGTTGCCAAGTTCTAACCAATGAGAATTCCCGTTACTGATTGTCTCTGTCGTCCATCAGTAATAGAAAGATGAGGAGAGAGATCAGATTTCTTCAGAAGTTGGAAACTGAAATCTAAGTAAATTTAGAGTTGCCAGTAGGATGAAGTTTGTGTGCGTGTGTGCGTGATTATGCGCCTGATTGTTAGTAGTAACACGTGCTAGATCAGGTATCGCTAGACACGGCAACGTGTTCGATCTCTTTTCTATTCTTCCATCTTGGAACATGTTCCATGGTAGGAATATTCTACATCTGAGTTCTATTATCTGGGAACATGTTCCATGGTAGGAATATTCTACATCTGAGTTCTATTATCTGGGAACATGTTCCATGGTAGGAATATTCTACATCTGAGTTCTATTATCTGGGAACATGTTCTATGGTAGGAATATTCTACATCTGAGTTCTATTATCTGGGAACATGTTCTATGGTAGGAATATTCTACATCTGAGTTCTATTATCTGGGAACATGTTCTATGGTAGGAATATTCTACATCTGAGTTCTATTATCTGGGAACATGTTCTATGGTAGGAATATTCTACATCTGAGTTGCCTGGTTGCTTAGTAAGTTGTAATCTATAGAAGGGAAGAAGTTATATCATAGTTTACAGCTTGGGTGTCATATGTGCACCACACAGCCTCTCATATTCCACGACTGCGTGGTTTTTGGGTCATTTGTGTGTATCTGTGGGACGAAGAATCGCGATTAGAGTTCCGTCTCAATCATTTGCACTTTGTACTGGCTATTTGAGAGCTAATAGAAACAAACAAGCAAGCAAACAAACAAAGAAATACACATGCTTGTCTGAAATGGAGTCCCAGAGAAGGATGAAACAATGTGACTGCAGAATTTTGCTTCTTATGAAGAAATCGTAAAAAACAACCGCACCTTAACTACCAGGTTATTTATCCAGGTAAAATAAATAATATCTAGTCTCATTAGAATACTTCTCATCTCATCACTGTGTGGAGGGAGGATACCCCTCACCTCATCACTGTGTGGAGGGGGGAATATACCCCAAAAAATGTTAACGTGTTTTGTGTCACAGATGTCAGTTGCTTCCAACGTAGAACATCCGCCCGGGAAGTATTAATTACTGTAAGATTCGGCACGTTTCACAGGTATACGTTTGAGTTCTTGTTCACTTGGTGTGTTATCTGAAGTCACTTCTGGCCGCGGGGAACCGTATTGGTCTACAGATGGTTCTGATTACGACCTGTTTAAACCGTTAGAATGTCCGCTTAGGTTGAACGGGATGTCAGGATGTTAAAGTAAACTGTTTGGGTGTTTGTCCGTGTTTGAAGTCTTGGATCGGACTCTTTGACTTGACAGATTTAGGCGAAAGCTGTCGATCCATATGTCACTTCTGTAAGAAGAAGGAAGTAAGAGCTAAATAGCTGATTGATAGCATGCAGTTGTGTCACGACTAATAGAAAATTTGATGATGATGATGATGGTGGTAACGAGGTCGATGCTGATGAAGTGATCACTTGAGCACGCAGCTCTTAACAGTATTCTTTCGGACATAAGGTTCATTGTCTCAGGTTGTGTTACACTAGGTAAGACTGCAAGTTATCATTAGTTCACACCTGTAAGTCCATAGGTGCTCCGATCCCTGTCTCAATAAATCCATCAGAGTGAAGCTGCTGATAGTTCCAGTTCGATGCCGATTGATTTATCAGTCTCTTTGTATATCTATCATGTTTCTTTTTATGGGCTATTCTGATCTTTACGCTTATCTCAGTCCTGAGAGCAATCATGTTTTTGTATTAGATGATTTATGGGTGGTTTGGTTCCACCAAGGGAGACATTCCAGTACATTATTGTCCCTGGATGGTGATCACGTCCTGCCCAGGAGTGCAAACATGGACACACTTGGTGCAAATATGGACATACTGGGTATAAACATGGACACATTGGATGGAAGAGTGGACACATTGGGTGGAAACATTTACACATTAGATGGAAACATGGGCACAAATGAAAAATCAAGAAAATAACATCTAATTTTCCGCAGAGAATACATATTTCCATGTGTAATATATTGATGTGAATCACGGACAATCACCAATAAAGTTAGAAACAAACGTGCAGTATTTCAGTTTAGATTAAAATTATTGTAAAAAAAAAGTGTTTCACCAGTTGATATTACATTGTGTAAAACTGTATAATGTATTGCGAGCCCCCGGATGTTCTACCGCGTGACGTATCCAGCCCGCATGTCGCCGATTGGACAATCCTGTGATAAAGGAAGAATTCATGAGTAGACGATGGAGAGTTTTCCTAATTCAGAGCTCTATATAACAGCCACTGCCGAATACGGCGGTTTCGGGACATTGTCACAAATAAACGGCAACACAACGCATTTCCATTATCAGGACTACATCCTGCTGGAATGTTTTCCTGCTACAAGAGAGATCTATCGAAAGTTTGAAAATTAACGCAAAAGAAGAAGAAATAGCATGTATATTATTTGTGTTTCCCAGATCCTGGTGTGTGGTTTGCCCCCACATTGTATCGATTATAAGTGATACAACCTAACTACCACAACCCACAGCTGACAACCCTTGTCCGTGACGTCTTCTCTTTATCGTGGATTAACTGGTATTTCCGACAAACTTTCATGTGCACATTACGTTTGCTAAATTAGCATATTTATCAATATGCATATCATAGATTAGCATATGTTGTGTTTTTTCAACTGCAGTGTTAACATGTCCGCTAGTTTCCTGGAATTACAATTCATCTAATTAGATTGTGCACTTTCATAGAAAGAACCCAAGTGTTATAACACGCACGTGCTTTAATGTCAGGGGTTCCTAAAACTATAGATAAACAACACATGATGTTGTTAGAGATCCGTGAGTACCTCCTTCCTTGTTAGCAGTCAACGATGAAACCTAGAGAGGAATCAATGCAACGCCCAGTTTTCATGTATATAAACATTGACCGCGTCAGTTAGTTTGCAAAGTGTCTTTCCAGGTTTCTGCTATTGGCCGTTTCAGCGTCTCTTGTCTTATTGTATATAAAAAGTATTAAATACTTTCAATATTTGTTAAGCATATCGATTTGTTCATTGTTCCTTAAGCTCGTTCACACAATGATCCTACATCGCCCCATTGTCTCTGCACTGTGCCCCCCCCTCCTGAAGTCTTATACCGGCACATTGTGCGTTTTCACCCTCTTTGAGAAATCCTGTTATACCCACAGCAACAAATGATGGTCACATCAGCGATGATGAATGACGTATGAGATCAGCACGCAGGTCTATTCTGGAGAATTGATTAGTAAATACTGTATAGGAAATTCCCGACTGTTAACTATCACCGATTGTTGATAACCGCCCCTTACGTTGACACCCTTAGTTAGACCGTTCTTTATTTTCTAGATGTCCGTGGAGAAACTGTAAAATGGAGTTTGAATTTTTGTTTAGAATGTTGGTCGTATCCTTTATCGATCCCCCAAAAGTCGATCGACCTTTTGTTCTATCATAACTGTATGTGATGTATGGTGAGAGCTAGAACTGGCAGGTATTGAACACCCCTAATCCTTCGGATAAAATATTGATTGAGTATATATGAATTGTCACCATATTGATTGAATATATATGAATTGTCACCATATTGATTCAGTATATATGAATTGTCACCATATTGATTCAGTATATATGAATTGTCACCATATTGATTCAGTATATATGAATTGTCACCATATTGATTCAGTATATATGAATTGTCACCATATTGATTCAGTATATATGAATTGTCACCATATTGATTCAGTATATATGAATTGTCACCATATTGATTCAGTATATATAAATTGTCACCATATTGATTCAGTATATATGAATTGTCACCATATTGATTGAGTAGCAAGTAGAACGCGGTACATCCTGTATGGTCAGTCAGTTCACAGCTTCAACTACTTTAGTTACAAAGTGAGTACTAGACAGCACAGAGTACCAAACATATACTTCAAGAGTGTTCTGAGTATGAAACTCTAAGACAGACATATTGACTAGAGGAAACAATACTGGAATCAAAGCTCTATGGGCCGCTGTGACTACCACCATCATCGTCACCATCATCAGCACCATCATCGTCACCCCCATTGTTACCACCGTCACCATCATCATGATTATCGTCGTCGTTATCACCGATTCGTAAAACTATATTATTCTGTATTTTATTTTAATTGTGTTTTCTCCAACTTGTGTTTTGACATTCTTCATGAACACTAACTGTCAGCATCCATCTCCCCATCTGATTGTGTCGTGATTAATATTCCTGTTCTCTTGTTGACCCTTAGCACGAGGCAAGGACAAGAAGCAAAGATAATGTCAGGAGAGATACATAAAATACATAATAGAAGTGTGTTTTACAGCGGCAATAAGTCTAGGTGGAGTAATTTCATTTTCCAATTTCTAGAAGACAAATCGATAGAGGTCGGTCTCAGAATCTAGTTTGTGACAAGAAATGGAATACCCCGTGTTTGATTATTTATATTTTGTAAGGGTAGAGGGGAGTTATTCTTCAACATTTCTGCGTTTCTTTAATTTAAATGCACGGAAAAAAACCCCACACATTTCTTCATTTGTTTTTCTTTGCAGAATAATTGTAAAGTTCGTTTGGGTTTAGCATATTGCTATTCAAAATATGTTTACGAGCGGAGTAGAGTTAAAGAGAGGTCACAAAAATACGGATAGGATAGAGATTGGATAAGATTGAAAACTGGATAGGATTAAGAATGTGGAATATTCGAAACACCGCAGTTTGTTAACAGTGAGGATTGGAAATATTGTTGTATTAGAACCTGGGGCATTGAGAGCGTATAGATTGAAGAACGGGGAACATTGGGAAGGGTGAATACTGAGAACGGGGAGGATTTAGAAGTTTGTAAAATTGGAGGATTGAGAGAGTGGGACTTTGTAAACTAAGCTTGAATTGAGTACCTCAAATTTTGTGAACGAGGAATATTGAGAATATGGAATTTTGTGAACTGGGAATATTGAAAATATGGAATTTTGTGAACGAGGAATATTGAGAATATGGAATTTTGTGAAAATGGAGGATTGTGAACAAGGAGGCTTGACATGGTGTGAGCGTGGCGAATTGTGGTTGGTTGGTTGCTGATCCAACGGTCCATGTGCTCATGCCCTTTCACCCAATGCCATTGTGTGATATATGCATGTGTTTGTGAGCTGTTTTGTTCCATATAATGTGAAGGGTAGCCTAGTGGATAGTGAGCTTGCTTGCTATCATCTGGTTACAGCGTGCCAGGTTCGAAACCACGTCCGGACATTTAAAAAAATCCGGGTTGTGATTTCTCACTTGACACGACTACTCCTCCAGTCGACTCAGCTGTAAATGAGTACCTTACGCATGAGTTAGGGAAGGTAAAAAAACAGCAAGGAAGGGAACTGACCACCCAACCTAATAGTTGCTGCGGCTTAGTACATGAAGAGTTATCTTCATCCCCGACGGCAGATGCCATGGGACCTACCTAAAAAAAAATGTGAACATGACATTTTGTCTACGCAAAGGGTGGAATTGCGGACATTGTATTTTGTGAACAGGGAGGATTGAGAACATGAAACTCTGTGAACAGGGAGGATTGAGAACATGAAACTCTGTGAACAGGGAGGATTGAGAACATGAAACTCTGAACAGGGAGGATTGAGAACATGAAACTCTGAACAGGGAGAATTGAGAACATGAAACTCTATGAACAGGGAGGATTGAGAACGTGGAATTTTGTCAGCGGGGAAGATTGAGAACAATGGATTTTGTGAAGGGGGATTATCCTGAAAGAAGATAAAGAATATATAATTTTATTGAGAACATGGAGTTTTTGTGAGTACGAAAACGTGAGATGAGATTTTGAGAACAGGGATAACTGAGAACATGGAATGTTGATTATAGGAAACAATTGATGAAAGGATTCAGGAAAGATGTAGAACATTAACGATAAGATGAAGTGGAACGTTTGAAAGCGCAGGATAATTCAGAAACAAAGAACAGAAACGTTACATTTTATAATTGTAAAAATTAGACTAAACAACAGGAACAAAATATTATCAGTTGACGAAACAGAAAGAATCCAAGTTTTAACCAAAGACCTTTATGAAAAAAATAGATTCCGGATAATAAAGCTAGTATTGCAAATGGAATAGACACCAGACATTCTATTAATAGCACAGACATAGAAGCAAGGCAGTAGTATGACCAATCAATCAATCAATCAAGTGCCATGCCGAGTGACCTAGACGATCATGCTTCTCCGCAACTGTTTGTCTCTTGTGTTGTTAATAAGTTCAGTTGATGACTACGTTTTGTGCCACAGTAACAACTCATCCTGAGATTTGTCTCTCTGTGCCTTTCTGTGTCTCTCTGTGCCTTTCTGTGTCTCTCTGTGCCTTTCTGTGTCTCTCTGTGCCTTTCTGTGTCTCTCTGTGCCTTTCTGTGTCTCTTCTCCCCTGTTAGTATGTAGTGTTATGGTAGAAGCACATATTAAAACACTAGAGAAATGACAACGAAATAAAACAGCAATATTTTATTGTTAGACTTGCAATTTTTTTAATAAATGCATTAAAGTCGAAACGTATTAGAACACTTGTCTCTTGTAAACTGTAAGACATATATCACGACATATGTGTTTCTATGGATATAGTTTTGTTGCAGTTCCACTCATTAAGGATTGAGAATGAAGAAGCAGAGGTACTGACTACAGTCAGAATTGCGTCAGCAGAATAATTACGCTACAATTGTCTGAATAATGTCTGATTTGGTCTGATCGTAACCAATCAGGCAACTCTCGTCTTGATTGCTAGTGACACTCAAGACCTGGTCAAATTTTATTACCATTGATCATACGGAGAGATCAATATCTTCTGCTGGAACAAGCTCTGGCGTCGTCCGCATGTGACTGTTATAGCCGTGGGTTGTACCATGTGGTTGTTATAACCGTGGGTTGTAGATTGTTGTTATAGCCGTGGGTTGTACCATGTGGTTGTTATAACCGTGGGTTGTATATTGTTGTTATAACCGTGGGTTGTAGATTGTTGTTATAACCGTGGGTTGTATCATGTGGATGTTATAACCGTGGGTTGTACCATGTGGTTGTTATAACCGTGGGTTGTAGATCGTTGTTATAACCGTGGGTTGTACCATGTGGTTGTTATAACCGTGGGTTGTAGATCGTTGTTATAACCGTGGGTTGTATCATTTGGATGTTATAGCCGTGGGTTGTAGCACGTGGTTGTTATAACCGTGGGTTGTACCATGTGGTTGTTATAACAATGGGTTGTAGCACATAATTGTGATAACCGTGGGTTGTAGCACGTGGTTGTTATAACCGTAGGCTATAACGTGGTTGTTATAACCGCGGGTTGTAGCACGTGGTTATAACCATGGGTTGTACGACGTGGTTGTTATAACCATGGCTTGTACGACGTGATTGTTATAACCATGAGTATATTTTACTACTTTGTCGTATTGCTCGAGGTTTTTTCACAAGCAATCCCAGAATCTATCCAGCTCTGTGAAAGTGCTGAAAATCGTAGAGGATTTACTTCATTGTATTCAGGTTACCCCGTATGTGCTGCGTTCCACTCAACGAAGCGGCACGCCAGCTGCCAGGAATACGACTTAGAATACATAACTCCATAATTTCAAGCTACGATAATTAAAGGAAATATATTTTGTAAACAAGCCCTCTAGAGCACAAGTCTGTGATATATAGCCTAACGTCATCAACACTACGCCGAGGGTGTTCCCAAAATGATCTAGCCGTGTGACTATTGCATGAATAAATCTTTGAAAATAAAATCCGTCGGTTTGTCGTTTATTATCTTACCTTTAGCTTACCGATATCCACGAAAATAATAGGGACCCTGCACTCCACGACAACCTACTTGTTTTAATTATTGGTTAGACATTTTATCCAGAGATTTTATTGATTGATGGATAATTCTGGAATAGTATACACTACTAACTTTTGACATTTTCAAGTGGTGTATTATCTATGCTTACTTATCTGAGATCCGTGGGGTTTATCTCGTGAAGCTACTGCAGTTACGTTCTGTGAGTGGTAACCTTGGTCGGCTGCATGCCGCTTCTTTCAGAGGGAGTACATTTGGAGTAACTCGAGTACAGTTCAGCAATTCTTTACGTATTAGTGATTTTTGAGTAATATGTCATATCTGATGTATATCTGATGACAAAGATGATTACGTGTCGCGTAGTCTCCGAGCTGTTTATGGTGTAGTAGCAGTCCTGGCGTGGACGAAAGATCTCTAGTGTAATGTAGGATCACCGTCGTTGTCTAGTGGTAGACATTCTTGCAGAATTAGTAATTGTGATATTGGTGTAAGGGCGGTCGGCGGGTCAGATCTCTTTGTTTTTTCTTGTGATATAGCGCCATAAAAAACATAATTTTTCATTTTTAGTCTTATAGCTCAAATTAATGTTTTCTGAGCTTGGGGTCAATGCAGGTAGGATTTTTTCAGTCTGCGGGCCAGATAAAATAACGGATTGTGCTCATCCCTGCGGCATTAAAGCGTGCGTACTAATCCTCCAATATTCTTATGAGAGTGGGAACTGTATGACAGAACAAGGGATGTAATGAAAGCTAACGAGAAGATAACACTTGAAATATAGACAGTAGAGGCCAGCCATAAACAACCAGATGTAACAACCCGTTGTGTTGTATAAGTTGTCAGACTCAATCTGAGAAGGATGTTTATTATTGTTAGAAAGATTGTGGGCTGAGAAAACCTACCAGCTTACAACTAAAGGGACTTACTACATCATCATTTGTTGATATTTTTAAAATTCAAAAGTTTCAAAAGAAGTAGATGATTGGCTATTCTTCACGGGTTTTTTTTCTATATTGACTCCGTTCTTGTCAAAGAAACGTTACGCAGCCTGCTCCATGCATCACCCGATAGTTTACAACTCCATAGCTTGACATGATAAAAAATTGGTAGCATATCCTTTACAGGACTTAGCTATCAACCCAGCATTTGTTGGATGTGGTGGTTTTCTAGGCAGTATAAATACATTCAGTAGTTTGTCATTGCCTTCTGAGACCGAATGCACAATTGCCTGTGGTGGGGATCGAACTCGGTACCTTGGCCGTCGCAGACGCGATAGTCCCCCAACAATTCCTGAAAATTCACTTTGTAAACAAGACGTCAGGAGCTAGATTTGAACCCGCGATGCCAGGAAGATTCCTCAACATTGATGTCCATACTTTCTTCTTCTTATGATCCATGCCGTGTGACTTTAGTTATCATGTCTTTCCACAACCTCCTATTTTGTGTGCTGTCAATCATTTCCGGTACCGATGTTCTCCCATGCCACAATGCTAGATCGTCAAGCTCTTAGTCTTCCACTACTCATCTGGCTCTTCAACGTGCCTGTCTTCCATCTTTCTTCTTCTCGTGAGGTGTCCAAAAAGTGATACTTATTTAGACTACTTTGTTGAGATCATTGATTCTGTTTCGCATAAAGAAGGATTTCTTTTATATATATTTCCAAGCAAAAAAGTGGCCCAAATATTTATCATTCTTAAAGAGATTTATTCTGAGCCAATGTTAGAAGTGCAAGAGAAAAAAAAGGGGGTAACAATCGATAGCTTCCTTGTATACAGGATATGCACAGAGGGCGGTATTCATGAGTTGAGGAAACCAAAAACCAGTCCTGTCTGCATAAGGTTGCTCGCATCTTGCATACGCCTGAACACATCGGAAAGATGTTACAAAATATTCCGCATGATGTCGACGGCCGATCTCATGTTTATGTGTACATCCGCCTGATGTTCTGGTGTTTTAAGCCATGTGGATGCAAGGTGTGAATCCAGTTGATTTATTTCATTGATCTGTTTCTACTTATAGCGATCGTAACTTTTGTCAGAATTCCTTGTTTGATGATGGTAGTGTTGTTAGTGGTGATGATGGTGGTTGTGGCGAAGATGATGATGGTAGTGTTGTTAGTGGTGATGATGGTGGTTGTGACGAAGATGATGATGGTAGTGGTGATAATGATGATGATGACATTACCGTTACATTAGTGGTGATCGTGATTGCGGTTGTGATGTAATAATGTGATTATGGTCATAGTAATAATAATAATAATAATATTAATGATGATGATGATGGCCGATGGTGTTTCTTGTTGTGTTTGTAATGGTGATGTTGAGTGTATGATGTCACCACTAGGAAGTACAACTCTTTTCCCTCATGCCATACGGTGAAGGTTTACTTTCAGATGATCATGATTGATGTTGATCATGATGATGGTGGTGTTGGTGGCGACGGCAGTGCATTTTCAACTTATGTGATGATGGCCTCAGCTGTCTATATGTCCTAATGTCCATCTCTGGCTGTTCTCCAGTCGTGAGTAATGATCGACTCAGCTGTCTATATGTCCTAATGTCCATCTCTGGCTGTTCTCCAGTCGTGAGTAATGATCGACTCAGCTGTCTATATGTCCTAATGTCCATCTCTGGCTGTTCTCCAGTCGTGAGTAATGATCGACTCAGCTGTCTATATGTCCTAATGTCCATCTTCTATCTGGTCTCCAGTCGTGAGTAATGATCGCCTCAGCTGTCTATATGTCCTAATGTCCATCTCTGGCTGGTCTCCAGTCGTGAGTAATGATCGCCGCAGCTGTCTATATGTCCTAATGTCCATCTTCTATCTGGTCTCCAGTCGTGAGTAATGATCGACTCAGCTGTCTATATGTCCTAATGTCCATCTCTGGCTGGTCTCCAGTCGTGAGTAATGGTCGACTGAACTATCTATGTGTATCGTGGGCCCTTCTCTGTTTGGTCTCTCTTCTCATGTAATTAGATGTGTGCCTTGTATCCATCTGCGAATGGTTGGATGGTCATGGATAACTATGCATATCTTGTCTCGATCTAACGATGGACACACACACCCAAACTGTAAACTGTTAATTCTTCTCCTGTCGTGCCTTTTTCTGTGCTATCGCTATCTATTTAGGCGTTTGTTCGCGGGCGATTTTTTGTAATTGCCCCTTCCCTCCTCGTTTTCATCCATGTCTCAAGCATGTGCGTGCCTAATCCACTGTGTCAGAGATTTAATTAGATGTCGTGCATTGAAATATGACCAGCTTTGCTCACAGTTTAAGCTGCTTTACTTCCCGAGATGCGTTCATTTTCTTTCTGGTATCCTTGCTCTTAGTTCCTTATCTTTCGCGAATCCTTAGCTTTCATTTTTTATTCGCTTCATTTTGTAAGAAGCAATGTTGTTTGATGTTGTTAGACATGCCCTTCTCTATAAACGACTTGCGCGATGATCGCGAACAACTTATGCGACCGATCATTGTGTCGTCAGAAAAACTGGAGGAAAAGTCGGAGCAGCCTAGATGTGTGACTCTGGGATTCATGTGCAGTGGTTGGTTTAGTGTGGTGTAATGTTGATATGTTGATGTATTGATACTGGTTGAGCTTGTATTGTATTGGTCTATTTTGTTCAATGGTCTGTTGGTTGGTCATGCTTAGAAGTGTGTTTATTGGTGTAGTTGAGAGATGCGTTGCAATGAACGTGGTAAAAAGTAACCAATTTTTTGTAACAAAGTAACAAATAATTCAATTTGAAAAAGAAAGAACACTGCGGGAAATTTACAAAAGACAGAAGCGGAAGGGCAAATCTGGAAAGTCTTCTACCCCGAACCCTCTACACTCCTGCATACACTGCAATATAACTTTCCTGGCACGAATCGGACTCATCGGGAATCTACGAACTCACAAACCAAATTAGATAATCACAAATGTTTATTTTTCTATTTGTTCATCATATTTATTGTTGTTCATGCCATGCTCATATTTGTTTGCGAAGGAGGAACAACATCATCACCATGTGTCTCTTTACGGAGAGGTCAGATCTTTACATCAATCCCCTTCAACCTTGAGAGAGCGATCATAATTACCACTTGAGAGAGAGACCATAATTCCCACTTGAGAGAGAGACCATAATTCCCACTTGAGAGAGACCATAATTTTCACTTGAGAGAGAGACCATAATTCCCACTTGAGAGAGAGACCATAATTCCCACTTGAGAGAGACCATAATTTTCACTTGAGAGAGAGACCATAATTCCCACTTGAGAGAGACCATAATTTTCACTTGAGAGAGAGACCATAATTCCCACTTGAGAGAGACCATAATTTTCACTTGAGAGAGAGACCATAATTACCACTTGAGAGAGAGACCATAATTCCCACTTGAGAGAGACCATAATTCCCACTTGAGAGAGAGACCATAATTCCCACTTGAAAATTTCCTGAACGAACTAGTTCTTTCTGTACATTCAGTATTTTAAATAGACCAATTCATGTACGTTATGACACTGGTCTAGCTCGCCGGTGTACATCGGCTAGCTCATTGCCTGTAACACTTGCATGATTGGTAGGAATTTAAAGGCAATCTTTCTGGTCAGAGATTGTGTCAACAATTCCACCCAGTGACAGCGGACGAGTCCAGCTTCATCGTGCTGCATGCGAAGCATATTCATCGAGTCACAAAGTATACATGCGTGAGAATAGTCGTGTGAAAACTCTGATATAACCAAGTAGCAAAGATCCGACCTGAAAACTATGCATGTATAATGTCTGATTAAACCTGACGCAGGTAGAGTATTTATTCAGCTATCGCAGCGTGCGGGGCTGACAGACAGTAACTAGGGGTGTTGAACTCATCAGTTGGAAGAGAACTGTCATTGTGCATTGGTTAAGACATCACATATGTCTCTCATTCTGTGATAGGTTCGGAAAAACATGTGATACTACAGACTTGTAGCTGTTTAATATAATATTGATAATATGTACTTACTGCGCACAACTGAAATCTTACAGGAAATATCAAATATTACACATGGCCGATGTGAACGTCCATATCATTACTGTCCGTTTTCTGTTGTGTATGTTAATTTTGTTTTAATTTTTGTCTTGATAAATGCCTTTTGGTCGAAACGTCGATTTGTGTGTGTTATTATCTGTGTCTTGGATGATTAGCAAAACTTCATTATCCTATTTCTGGATTTAATATAATATTCTGGTGTAATGATCGTGCTGCTAGACATGATGTCGTCAATTATCAAGAGTTATTTGCCATCCCCGACCACATCATCTTCCAATGAACGAGGTTGTTCTCCTTCTTCTTCTAATTGTTCACGAGAGAATATTCATGAACTACCTCTGGTGACTCAATCCATGACCTTCTATATATCCGAAAGCAAAAGCACGTGACGTCACATAATGAGGCGACTGTTACTCAAAGTATTTGATAATTCACACACACTATTTACCAAGTGCTTACAGAAGTAATTTCTGTCTGATCCCACGCAGCGTCCTCATCTTGACTGATGCGACTGGTCCTTTGTCACTTTACGTATACTTGTCTCCAGCCAGTGAGCAGCAGGAAAAAGTCGGATACACCAAGACAAGCGACACTACAATTTGTTTAGATGCTACTATTCCCCCCAATATCACTGAAAGTACTTTTAGCCATTCCTATTCTCCTGGTAACTTCTTTTTCACAACTGCTCGTCGTTTGTGATTTTGTGTCCAAGATATTGATATTGTTCTAACTGAGAACTACTAGGCAGTTACAAAGTGACCAATGAAAATCACAGACACGCCAAATAGCGTCACTTCTGAAGAATGGTTCTCGTTGAGTCTCACATGACTAGACTATGGGCGATTTACTTGAAATGGGGTAATATGTTCTGAAAATAATATGAGAGCATATTAGTTCCCTGAAAACATATTAGTTCCCTGAAAATATATTAGTTGTCTGAAAACTGGATAGAATCGAGTTGAGTACACTCATGTGTTCAAGCATTTCATCCAACTGGGAAAAAAAAAGAAAGCGCGTCCACCTTCGCGTCGATATCGATTAAAAAATACCACGTGCGAATTGTTGGATTGTAATTACTAGTCTGCTATGAGCTAAAGAGACAGTTCTATTTAAGGACACTGCCCGATTACAAATGTGCCTGGTGCGTAGTGTACCGTGAAACTACTGTCAATCACAACTCCTTTGCGTGACCAATGGGTGCCTCCACCAGGTACTTGGCATGCACTTAATAACACCTGTCCCTGAATTGTAGAATTGGCAGGGAAAAAAAGGGTAGATATTGTTCCTTGGTAGTCTTTGTACACATTGGAGCAGTGACCGATCTGCTAGTACGCCGGTTTCGTAACTAATAGATCATATTCGAATTTTGCAAGTGTTTTTACAGGGGGTTCGAGTATTGCCGAGAGAGAAAGCCACGGTTGAACATTGAACTTATTTACCTTTAATTTATTTAACTTTCATTAAGTGATATATATATATATTGGTTGGTATCGTATCCTATTCATGACGTAACCATCAATCAAGCAATTTTTGGCTGTAGTGATTTTCTAGGCAATAGAAATACGTTCAGTAGTGTGCCGTTGCTTTCTGAACAATCCGATGCACAAATGCATGTGACGAGATATATATATATTTATTTTAATTTTATCTCAAAATGTCTGACCGCTGAGTTGGTCCGTCCAGGCTTAGATCATTTACTTAGCTAATAACCGTGTGGTTATTTTTCGTTATTGATTCCTTTTTTTCGTAACATTTTTTCAAGTGGGTTTTTTTGTTTCGTGAAAAACGATTAATCATCGTTAATGCCACAGCCCTGCAGGTTGTTAGGGGTGCCACTTTGAAAACAACAGCACATAAAAAATCTGGCAACGTGTCCTTTCTCAGTTCCTGGGAGGGCAGGGACTGTCCATAAATCACCTCAATAATTTCACCTCTCCCCCCACCCCATTCTCCTGACATGAACTGTCAATAATTCAGGGACGCCATCTGCTTTAATTGTGCACCCCAAAAAGTGTGTCGTCCCCACCCCCGCAACAATTTTGCAACAAAAATTTGGGGAAAATTACATGTTTCACATTTTGAGAATAATGTTTCAAATTCAAACAATTTAATTGCTGTAGAAGCAGTAATACTGTTGACATCAACTTTTACCAATCCCCCCCCTCCCCAATTGTGGACGTAATGTATAAACATCCCTCTGTTTGAGTGGAGGAACTTGATCATGTCCAGTCTTGAATATTATCTGTGCATATTTCCCCTGCGGAAAAGGGTTGCTTTCCTTAGAATATTCAATTTCATGATTCATTCATGTGTATAGACACTTGAACATCTTGTAGCAGTCTTGAGTGTTGAGAAAATTCATCATCCAGTTTAAAATTCTATTCTAAAACAGATACTTGTACATAACCATCTCGTTATGTCATTACTGCAAGAGGACACGCTTTCCTGTCATGACGGAAGTTGTCATCTTGTAACTTCCTGTTCTCGCATGCATAATTTCTTCTGAGTTCGTTCGTGAACTCCTTATTAACAGAGTGTAGCCCAAAGATCTTAACGTGCGTGTATCATTGTTTATAAATTGCTTTCGATATCCGCGCATCTCATCAGTAAACCACTAGATCAGAATATCTCATCAGTGGATCACTAGATCAGAACATCTCACCAGTGGACCACTAGATCAGAACATCTCATCAGTGGACCACTATATCAGAACATCTCACCAGTCGACCAATAGATCAGAACATCTCATCAGTGGACCAATAGATCAGAACATCTCATCAGGGGACCTCTAGATCAGAACATCTTATCAGTGGACCAATAGATCAGAACATCTCATCAGTGGTCCACTAGATCAAAATATCTCATCAGGGGACCTCTAGATCAGAACATCTCATCAGTGGACCAATAGATCAGAACATCTCACCAGTGGACCACTAGATCAGAACATCTCACCAGTGGACCACTATATTAGAACATCTGTCGGATGTAGCTAGAGTCAAATACAAGACGTTGTAATACTGACAATGACTCGGTAACTACATATGGTGGAAGGATATCACTCGTTGTAATACTGACAATGACTCGGTAACTACATACGGGGGAGGATTTCACTGAATACGCATACACCACAGGAAGTTGGAAAGTAGTAGTAAGTAAAGTAACCCATAGCATTTATTAATGCCGTAGGGGTGTGAGATGTTAGCGATCTCACATTTCAGTGGCTTTGCAAATGAGGGCGGCAGCCATCTCCTCTCCCTCGCAGTCTTTACTTCCTGAATTAATCCGGTATCCATTTAAGGCTGGGTCGACCCGGGAGCCGTTGCGATCTGAAAAACATTTCCGCCTCAACTGGGGAATGATGCAGGAAGTTGATAGGTGGTTGAATGGTGGCGATAGTTAAATCACTTGTTGACGCTAGTATATGCATGCATTCCTCCAGATTGTAGGGCCCTACAATGGAACACACCAACTGACTGACATTTGAGTAAGCCATAACTTTCATTAACGGACCACACACCTTTCATTGATGGCCCACACACTTTCATTGACGGACCACACACTTTCATTGACGGACCACACACACAGTATACGCAAAGTGGCCAATGAAAATCATCGGATTAGTCAAAACAAACGACGACATTCGACTAAAGATATTTGATATTTCCAGTAATTTTCATTATCCATTTCCATCAGGACCTTTCCAGTAATTTCATGATCTCCCTGGGTATACTTTGTGTTGACAGGCAACGAACATCTGGGGAAAAGTTCAATTAAAAGTTGTGGGAATTAATGAGCGCCTTACATACGCATGGCATCGGGTTGCTTCGTCATTTCTCTGTCTCGTTTTCACATGTGTTTAGTTTAGTTTTTGTATATTTCCTATTTCTGTACATTTCCTGTACGTGTCACCTCCTACTTCATTTCTATCCTTCCAGCCATTTGTTAGACACGTGAACGCAAGTTGTATCGTCCCTGCTTGTCGTTTTTTATGTATATATGTGTATATTAACCTTGATAAAGACCTTTCGGTCGAAACGTCCATTTGCGTGTGTTCCTATGTGTGTTTCGTGTTACTAGCAAAACTTCATTACCCCGTTTCACGCTTTACCTGTTGGATTTCAGTTTTGCGCAGTGAGTACATATTTTCGGAAAAGTTAAAAAGCGGTTTTTTTGGTTGAAGGATTAATTCTACGTGAGTCAAAAGGACTGTATAATTGAAGACGGATTCGCTAACTTAAAGGTGAAGAACACGGCTGACGAAAAATGATGACGGACAAAGCTGGACAGCACGGCTGTAGTGTACCAGACTGACGGAATAATGATGAAGAACAAACAATATTGCTGTGTCCGAGTTCTTTCACTCATATTTCCTAATTCTTGAACGGCGTTTCTCTATTTCTTGACCGCACAGTTTTCCTAATTCTTGACCGCATAGTTTTCCTAATTCTTGACCACACAGCATTCCTAATTCTTGACCGCAAAGTTCTCTTAATTCTTTAACGCACAGTTTTCCTAAACCTTGATCACATAGTTTTTATATTTATAAACACACATTTTTTTTCAAATTCTAGAAACCAGATTTTTATGCAAACAGTTCATCTCCCATCTTAGACATCATATCACACATTCAATATAATGTAACACACTCACTGTCCAGTTCTTGAGATGAAGTTGTAACACACTCACTGTCCAGTTCTTGAGATGAAGTTGTAACACACTCATAGTCCAGTTCTTGAGATGAAGTTGTAACACACTCACTGTCCAGTTCTTGAGATGAAGTTGTAACACCCTCACTGTCCAGTTCTTCAGATGAAGTTGTAACACACTCACAGTCCAGTTCTTCAGATGAAGTTGTAACACCCTCACTGCCCAGTTATTGAGATGAACTTGTATCCTTCTTTCAGTGATTTTGGCACCGTCAGGAAGTTAATCATGCCTGTAGGGATGCTTCCCTTTGATGTGTACTGATCGATAATACCGTTTTCAATCTACTCTACGTGGATTATATTTTTTTTTAAAAGGACGCACACTTTTCTTGTAATCTTTATTTGTAGCCTTTCATATGCTCTTGCTATATTCCATGATCACTGATTGTCTGTGGTCATCTTGTATTGTTGAACCGAATATCTGATTTGTATCTGTAATGATGGGGCGTAAAGTTGCTTGGTTTGAATATGTGATGAGCCACAATGAACTTTGTAAAACAGTTTGACAAGGAATAGGTAACGGTGAAAGGAGAAGAGGTGACTACGAACATCTTGGAACCGGGAACTTGGTCCGGAAATAAGAGTCCTACCAACTGATGACCTGGCGTGTGCCATATCTATCTCTAACGCTAGTGTTGTAAGCTCAATTCTGTACTGTTTGTTGAGTTGGTGTAGTGCTCTACAGTGTGAGAGCTGCGATGCTAATGTACATAGTCTATACGATGCGTGTATATATGTATATTGATATCATCTCTCTCAACCCCATCCTGTGTTAGTTTTGACACTAGAGATAGACTACGATGATAATAATCAGTTGACACATCTGACATGATCAGGTCATCGCGTGTAACACATCTGGCAGTAGACGGAAACTTTGCCGGTCAGGACATGGTCAGCTCAGTAGTAGCCATATGTTTTTGTGAATGTTTACTGTGTCTAAGCGAACGTGTCATGAAATGGTCAGATATGCGTGTAGAGTACGTTCATGTTTGCTACCAGGTTGTCTGAGAGCTAACAGCGGACAACGAAGATACGATTTGATGAGATCCAGACATTGTAGACTAGATGACTACCTTATCTTCTGCTTGTCCAGTATACATATCTGTGGCAACATTGGATTTAAACGATGTATTAGATGAATACAAGACAAATAACTTGCAAACATAAGGCTGTACATACAGCTTCTATGCTGTTCTAGGATACAGCACTTTGTACTTTCAGCTGTATCTAAAACGTACATATGTTGAAACATCGCTACAGGAAACAGAGGTAAAACTGAATAAATAATCTCATAGAATATATCTAGGTTACATGACTCAATATGGCCCATGTCCAGTAAGAAGTCACAGCTAATGGCTCGTAATTCCTGAGCCACCAAACATCAAGAACAACAACATAGTCAGAAAATTCCCAGGTATGAGTTTGGAGAAGCCGCATGCTCAGAGACCGTAAACACGGAATTGTAACTTTAATGTGCTGCCGGTCTGTCTTTGACAAGGTGGTAGTCTCAGTTATAAAGACATGCCATTTAATAGAGTTGTCCTATTGATTGCCGGTTGGTGTTGTTGGGATGAAAAAAGGTTCAGTACCCAATGGGAACAGGCACAGAATGTCTAATTACATGAGACAAACACACTGACTGTGGAAAACCTCGTGCGTGCGTTACAGATATGTAGATTGTCACAGGCTAAGAAAGCCCACAACCCGAATTAAAGGCGTGACGAAAACGGGTGTGCTGGGCCTCGGACGCCCGGGACACAAAGTGAGCCAACCGAAGTGCAAATAAAACAGTGCAACTGTGAAACTAGCAGTACCACGTACATCACGCGGAAATCACACAATATATTCGTTGTGGTTATAAGAGAGCGAACGCAGAAGAAGAATATAAGAACTGAACTTGTTCAACCTATATGGTGGGGTTTTCAACCCCCCCCTCCTTAGTAAGTCAAAATATGACATTTATTATTTCTGGGGAGGGGGAGCGGCATCAAAGAGATGATAAACACAGATCCCCCTTCCCCTGTTTATTTATAAAAGAAAAAATCTCTTTTCTTGCACATTTCTAAGTGTCTACTGTGTTGATGGTATACCCCTTGTCGTCTAACTTACTAAAATTCACCAACTCACTGAAATGTTCCACGTTCCAACCAATCATTTGTAAGCCGGCGATATTTAGATGTTTTTTTTCGCTGGGGATAAATCACATCTCATTCACACACGCCTGTCAGGCTGCTCGCGTGCTTCCGCGCCACGCTAGCCACTCTACCATTGGTCAGCTTTAGCTTCCTGAATTCTGAAATCTCACATTGGAACCTGGTAGTCAACTAACGAGACTCGGTGTTTTGGTTGTCGTCCAAAATTCAAGTCTGATGTTGTGGCAGCTGTGTTTATCTAGAACCTTGTTTATTTTTGTGGTGATAACACTAACCTTTGATATATTACCCGCTTTGATATGTGATCAATTAGCTCTATACCGTGTACGTTTTTACATATCAGTGTATTTGTGATATTTCACTGCGTATTGGTGATATTTCACTGCGTATTGGTGATATCTCACTGTGTATTGGTGATATCTCACTTTGTATTAGTGGTATATCACTGTTTATTGGTGATATCTCACTTTGTATTAGTGGTATATCACTGTGTATTGGTGATATCTCACTTTGTATTAGTGGTATATCACTGTGTATTGGTGATATCTCACTTTGTATTAGTGGTATATCACTGTGTATTGGTTATATCTCACTTTGTATTAGTGGTATATCACTGTGTATTGGTGATATCTCACTGTGTATTGGTGATATCTCACGGTGTATTGGTGATATCTCACTGTGTATTGGTGATATCTCACGGTGTATTGGTGATATCTCACTGTGTATTGGTGATATCTCACTTTGTATTAGTGGTATATCACTGTGTATTGGTGATATCTCACTTTGTATTAGTGGTATATCACTGTGTATTGGTGATATCTCACTTTGTATTAGTGGTATATCACTGTGTATTGGTGATATCTCACTGTGTATTGGTGATATCTCACGGTGTATTGGTGATATCTCACTGTGTATTGGTGATATCTCACGGTGTATTGGTGATATCTCACTGTGTATTGGTGATATCTCACGGTGTATTGGTGATATCTCACTGTGTATTGGTGATATCTCACTTTGTATTAGTGGTATATCACTGTGTATTGGTGATATCTCACTTTGTATTAGTGGTATATCACTGTGTATTGGTGATATCTCACTTTGTATTAGTGGTATATCACTGTGTATTGGTGATATCTCACTGTGTATTGGTGATATCTCACGGTGTATTGGTGATATCTCACTGTGTATTGGTGATATCTCACGGTGTATTGGTGATATCTCACTGTGTATTGGTGATATCTCACTTTGTATTAGTGGTATATCACTGTGTATTGGTGATATCTCACTTTGTATTAGTGGTATATCACTGTGTATTGGTGATATCTCACTTTGTATTAGTGGTATATCACTGTGTATTGGTGATATCTCACTGTGTATTGGTGATATCTCACGGTGTATTGGTGATATCTCATTATCTCAGAATAAAATTCACGGAAATGTATGAACACCGTTATTCTAAGTAGTTAATGAATACCCAAGTGTTCCCCCGTTCTCTGCACTGAAGTGGGTGTGACTTTCTCCACACTGAAGTGGGTGTGACTTTCTCCACACTGAAGTGGGTGTGACTTTCTCCACACTGAAGTGGGTGTGACTTTCTCCACACTGAAGTGGGTGTGACTTTCTCCACACTGAAGTGGGTGTGACTTTCTCCACACTGAAGTGGGTGTGACTTTCCCCACACTGAAGTGGGTGTGACTTTCTCCACACTGAAGTGGGTGTGACTTTCTCCACACTGAAGTGGGTGTGACTTTCTCCACACTGAAGTGGGTGTGACTTTCTCCACACTGAAGTGGGTGTGACTTTCTCCACACTGAAGTGGGTGTGACTTTCTCCACACTGATGTGGGTGTGACTTTCTCCACACTGAAGTGGGTGTGACTTTCTCCACACTGAAGTGGGTGTGACTTTCTCCACACTGATGTGGGTGTGACTTTCTCCACACTGATGTGGGTGTGACTTTCTCCACACTGATGTGGGTGTGACTTTCTCCACACTGATGTGGGTGTGACTTTCTCCACACTGATGTGGGTGTGACTTTCTCCACACTGAAGTGGGTGTGACTTTCTCCACACTGATGTGGGTGTGACTTTCGTGTTTCATAAAATATACATGAAATGTATCTTACCATGACTTTTCCAATAAAGACCTTTCAACAGAATTAAATACGCCTTCATTCGTGATGTTTGTGATTATTGTTGTCATTTCCGTTGGTCACTATTCTATTTATATACTTGGAGTCGCCTTGGCTAATTTTGGCATGGGACTCCAAGTGTACAAGTAGTGACCAATGGAAAATACGAGATTAATCAAGAAAAAAAATAGAATGAAGACCTAATGAATTGTGCGAGCAGGTCTTCTATATACCACTGACACTCTCGAGCCTACTAGCAACATTGACATGTCCAACTGAGTGAAATTGTTCTTGATATTTATGATTTTTTGTTTCAATTTCATGTCAGTGTCCTCAGAGATTTCTAGTTTTTCTTTTGTTTTTGTTCATCATCGTCAAGTGCCGTGCAGAATGACGCTGGCGATAATATTTTGTTTTAATTTCATGTCACTGTGCTTTGAGATTTCTAGTTTTAATTTTGTTTTTGTTATGGGTATATAAAAAGGCATTTTAACACCCCCGCCTCCAAATCTTGTTCTCTAGAAAGAATTAAGGAAATCGTATAATATATGAAGATGCGGAAAACTCAGGAATTTCTAACTCACTTTTGTATACAATTCTGCAGCGTGTACGCTGGTACTCAATCAATCAGAGTGTTATCCGGTAGAGTAAATCGATTGGGCGGCTAGATCCGTCGTGTCAACAATATCGACTTGCTTATGACCAAGTTGCGTAGGCAATTCTCCAAAGTAAACTGTTACATTGCCTATCATAGATTACTGGTGGTTGCCTAGCAACGTGTTTTGTTTACTCCGTGCACGTATGTACGTATGAGTGAGTGCATATTTGTTTATTGATTGTGTCTTGTACGTTAGCTCTGCATCGATTCACAAAACTGCTTTTACTATGTAAGACTATATAGTGCTACATGTTTCCACATATTTAAGACACCATATTCGTTGTAACTTAGTGATTCAGATTATAAGATGTGTTCAGTTCCCGGGATCATCTATTCTTTAATCGTCTGGGTATGTGTACTTGAGTGTGGACTGAATTTGGAGTCGTGATGTTCCGGTTTTGTGGCTGCCCTGATTCTAACAATTTTGGTTACTTAAAAGAGATGTATCGAGTCTATGGGCGCTGACAATCCACTTCTATTCTGGACAGTTGGTGGTTTGATGATGTAGGTACATAAAGTGTGATATGCTGTTTGTCCTTTCACGACGATGAAAACCATGTGAACTCAACCAGGTGATGCTGATCTTTCCTTTCCTCTGGTTCGTTTGCGTTAAACTGCAGCAGCTGTAGTAATCCTGAATCTGTAGAATGGGGTGGGGAAGCTAAATAAAATGCATGCGTTCCCCCACTCTGACCATGGGTGACACACTCTTACACACTCCAATTCTACACGCATGGGTAAGGTGGACACAATAACCGCATATGTAGGGTTAGGGTTAAATCAAACTCCCAGGGTGCATAGAAAATCATACGCATAGGCTCACAAGTCTAGTAGTACAGTTTAAAATTGCTATATAAAACATCGTCATCGATAAAATATTGATAATCGTCGCCATGGCTGCGGTGTTCGTGTACTGCTACTGTGTGCTGCTACTAGAATCTTGATGTGCGAGAGAGAGAGAGAGAGAGAGAGAGAGAGAGATATTGGAAATACATCTGCCACATGGTAGAACGTGTAATATTTATTACCCATATGTCTTCTTTTATGTCCGTTCTCATACTCCTGTTGGTTAGCAGGATGTAGCCCGGAGTCGGGAGCCGCAGATAAGACTAGTTTTGTGGAGTTTTTAAGTATCTAGTATGAGGTTGGGGAGGGGGGTGTAATGCGCGTCTTTTTTAAAACGTTTACGTTTTTCTTAGTTCATAAACTGAATGAGTTATGACATAGTTTACAGTTTGACTGAGATCATACAGGCGTTTGTTAAAGCTGTATTATTATATTGTGACTTTCTTCTAGCTAACATTTGTAAGATATTGGCAATAATACGGGTGACGTTATATTACAAACGATGTACAAGGTTATATTAACATTTCGCAAGTACAGTCAAATATATTTTGTGTGTTCATCGTGAACTCACACGCGCAAGAAGACTCAAGGAATAGAGTGGAGACACTGATTGATACTACGTCACAGCAGGAAGTCATACGCAGCCATATCACTTGTTACTTTGTGCCGAGTGGGCTGTTCTTGTAATTCTTCAGTCAGACACAATAACTCATCATTAGTTTCAGTTATTTTTGGAGAACAATTACTTACGTGTTCAGTTGTAGAGAAGCAACGCACATATCGTCACCATGGTTGTCGTTGACGAGGAGGTGGATATGTTCTACTATTATCGCATTGTGGATAAATATTACTACATTTTAGTTCAGGTGAGATGATGTTTCTTGTATTGTATGTTCTAGTTTCATTATATTGTATACACCTGGATTTCTATATGTTTAGTTCTAGTGAATTGATCTTGTTTGAGAACTTAACTAGTATAGTGTGAAGTAAGTGCCCCCGCCAGACAACAGACCCTGGGTCCCTCCATCATCGGGTATCATGTCCAGACCTGATGTAGCAGTACTGACAGCCTTGACACTTATTCTGAACTTGAACTAGTTTGCTTTACTTCTGTTAGTCTCATGTTCTTTGGTATGTGGCATCCATCTTTGTGATGCACCTCTTGTTCGTTGACCTGTCATCATTTCCTCCATGATGGTCTTCTCTAGGCTCCTGTGTCCTGTGATATGGCCAATGTACTGCAGTTTTCTGCATAGAACCGCCTTGTTTTGCCAGTTTTCTTTTACATTCAGTTCTCTCAGAATGTCCCTATTGGTGGATCTATTTTGTCGATGATATTCTAAGAAAAACTTATGTAACATTTTGGTTCAAATTCTGCAACATTTTATTTCTCACTAATATGTGTGATTGTCCAAGACTCACATACTGCAGCGAAGAATATGCAAAACTTGAAGAGAGTTGTTTTTTTATTCGTGGTAAGAAGAAGGATTACTCCCTTGTTTCACGCGGTCACAAATGATTTATGTGTCGGACACCACAGCTTATGCTCTATGAAAGTCTAGGAATAACACTATTGCTACTGAGAAAGCGCGGTAGACGTCGCTAGTAAGACCGATTCAGGTCAACCACTGACCAGGCAGCTGAGCACTTATGGAAAAATTGTGTGCTAAGAATGCATTGTGTCCCCGTTTTATTTACTCCAATGGCACGATACATCCGTCTTCGGCGGAATCACATATTGACATCATATATCCTATGTTCAATGATCATCTGAGGACTAACTTGACTACCACAGATACAATATTATAATTACATGTTTTACCAGTAGAGGATTACCTTCATTATATTCAGGTTTTCCCATACGTACATCGCCCCTCTCAGCGAAGTGGCACTTAATTTGCATAGCACGTAACTCTGTAGCTGCACGGGACGATCCCCACGATCTTCGAAAAAGATCACCTTGCATACAAGAACATCACGTTGGATTCGAACCCGACATTGAGTACACATCAGACGTCTTAACCACTAAGCCGGAGAAACACATTCCATGTTATTATTTGCAGGTGACTTGCTTCTGTGTTAGAGCACCTTTTTCACAACCCAAACGAGTCTTAGTACCACCTACAGATGGGTCACTTGGCGCGTGCCAAGATCAAGAAGCGATTCCGACCTCGTTCATTTTCTACAACATAGTCCAGCGTTTGTAAACACTCAATCACCGAACAGGATATTAATGAGGCATCTACTTCCTGCCAGTTCGCTCGTGCATTTCAACGTTGCCAAGAAATAACTTAACCAAGCTCATGATTACGTGTATTACCTTTTTTTCTCCTTGTATGTGTCCCACCTTTCATCTACCTATGTGTATTTTAAATTATACGTGAACATCTGATTGAGCTTGGAGAGGGTTTCAGACTTTTTTTTTTTTTTTTTACCAAGTACTCATTTCTGGTCTATATATACTATCGCTCTGGCCTCTTTTTGTACACTCTCTCTCCTTGCCTCCTCTCCTTGTCTGATTTTTTTTTACAAACATAGTTAGTTTAAGAATAAATTCATTTGAAATGAAGTGCTACAGAAAGATCCTACGAATATCATGGACAGAGAAAAAGAAGAACATTGTAATTTTGAGAGAGCCGATGTGTTGGTTAGTAAAGCCTTGGTGAACGGCACCGAGATTAGCAGAGACAGGTTTGAATTGATTAGAATAGTTATGGATACCCAACGAGAAGACGAGGAGGAGATCGAAGGAGACAGTGTACTTATTCGATCAGAGAATGGAAGAGATGGGAGTTAATAGAGGCGATGGGAGAACGTGCTCCCTCTCCGGAAAGATCAGAAGAACGCGTAATCAGCAACTGACTGGGACACTTTTTTTTAGATGGCTAACGGAACGACAAGCAGAGCATATATGGGAATGCCCACAGTGCTGTGACACTTGTTCCTAATCAAGAATTTTGAAATTTCTGATAATCAATGAAGGCTGGCTTCTAAATAACATCATAAGAAGGAAGCTACAGTATTTTGTACACTTAAAGCGACATGATGGTGTCGAACGGCTGATTCTGGAGGGCAGAGCACGAGATGAGAGAAGAAGATAATGATGAAGACCAAAACGACGATGGACCAGCGACATCAAAGAATTTATGCAAATGTCTCTGGCAAATTGCAGACCTGCTTGCTCGGAACAGAAAAGCGTTCAGAGTACCCACGATAAAGACAATGTTCTGGAAAGAATATGTCACTAGATATATAAGTTGTTAGTTGATTTAATATTCTTTAACGGAGATTAGCTCATTCATGAGTGTACTATTCTCACTTTCCAACCAGTCATCTTTCCATAATCACTTTCCCAACCAGTCATCTTTCCATACCCACTTTCCCAACCAGTCATCTTTCCATACCCACTTTCCCAACCAGTCATCTTTCCATACCCACTTTCCCAACCAGTCATCTTTCCATACCCACTTTCCCAACCAGTCATCTTTCCATACTCACTTTCCCAACCAGTCATCTTTCCATACTCACTTTCCCAACCAGTCATCTTTCCATACCCACTTTCCCAACCAGTCATCTTTCCATACTCACTTTCCCAACCAGTCATCTTTCCATACCCACTTTCCCAACCAGTCATCTTTCCATACTCACTTTCCCAACCAATCATCTTTCCATACTCACTTTCCCAACCAGTCATCTTTCCATACTCACTTTCCCAACCAATCATCTTTCCATACTCACTTTCCCAACCAATCATCTTTCCATACTCACTTTCCCAACCAATCATCTTTCCATACTCACTTTCCCAACCAATCATCTTTCCATACTCACTTTCCCAACCAATCATCTTTCCATACTCACTTTCCCAACCAGTCATCTTTCCATACTCACTTTCCCAACCAATCATCTTTCCATACTCACTTTCCCAACCAATCATCTTTCCATACTCACTTTCCCAACCAATCATCTTTCCATACTCACTTTCCCAACCAATCATCTTTCCATACTCACTTTCCCAACCAATCATCTTTCCATACTCACTTTCCCAACCAATCATCTTTCCATACTCACTTTCCCAACCAGTCATCTTTCCATACTCACTTTCCCAACCAGTCATCTTTCCATACCCACTTTCCCAACCACGTCGTTTCTCACTCACACTTTTCATATTCACAATCTCATCCTGCACATATCTCACACACACACACACTCACACACATTATCTTTCTATCCCACTCTTTGCTCTAGTTTCTCGACACAGTTAAAAGTGTGCAGCTGCTGCGATGTTTTTCTTTCTCCTCTTCGGGTCCAATAATTCACTCACTTATTCTTCTTCTACGTTCGTTCTCAAACTCCTGCAGATTAGCAGGATGTAGTCCGGAGAACGGAAAGCATTTACAATGTCATGGTTTACAGCATTGCTGCGATTTTTGCACCTTTCGCCCTGACACATCCGACTTCAGCTTGGCTCTGGGTCACTGACCCTATATGGAATAGGATAGCCAGCTCCATCCCATAACCTACTTAGTCGCCTCTTACGACATGCATGGAAGGTAAACAGTGTTGTTATTCTATGCTCCCCTGTCGGGCTCCGGTAACACACGGGCGATTTCACTCACTTAATACACTTTTTTGTTGTTGTTATAATTGACATAAAACAAGTTTCTCTTAGGGCGTGGTACGCTGCTTTCAACCGCGGATGTGTCGTCAATGTGGTTATATCAGAGCGTTGACCATCAGAAATAAAAAGTTGTGGTTCAGACCTTCAGCCTCGAACATAACACAAAAATAGTAGAGCTGAGGGGATGCGAGAAAGAGGTTGTTAGAATTACATGTGGGAGGAAAACACTTAGAGATGGACAAGATACGGTCATTCATAGTGCACTACCGAGGCAAGAGACAGGATTTTGGAGGACCGTTGCAGCCAAGCCTCGATGTGGAGACAGCACTTGATAATGATGATCGTACGCTTGCAGGAACTTTAGACAGGTAATAAGGATATACCTTTAACAAAAATTTAACAAAAACCGTCAAAAATTCGTTTCCGTAAGAACATTCTTCCCCCGTGTCGTCACGATTCAAGAATAATCCATTTTCTCAATGATATGTTAATTATTATGAGCAAACTAAGACGCGAATACACCAGGATGTAGTTTGTTAGTGTTTGGCGGACACTCATCTACAACTACAACCAGGAAGCTCAGATTAAGAGCAAGATAATCATTACGTAGTCATCTCTCTTCTTCGTTACATGGTATTCATCAGATCACAAGAAGTGCACAAATTTGCTATTTCCTGTCCATGTCATTGGAATGTTTATGGAATTACGGTGTTGTACCAATATTTGTTGGTTTATACACGGCGTTATTAAGTTAAATCTGATACACATATTATCATTTTGGGAGATTGTATGAGGATCAGTATGTGGTCTCCTTATGTTACTTGGAGATTGTATGAGGATCAGTATGTGGTCTCCTTATGTTACTTGGAGATTGTATGAGGATCAGTATGTGGTCTCCTTATGTTACTTGGAGATTGTATGAGGATCAGTATGTGGTCTCCTTATGTTACTTGGAGATTGTATGAGGATCAGTATGTGGTCTCCTTATGTTACTTGGAGATTGTATGAGGATCAGTATGTGGTCTCCTTATGTTACTTGGAGATTGTATGAGGATCAGTATGTGGTCTCCTTATGTTACTTGGAGATTGTATGAGGATCAGTATGTGGTCTCCTTATGTTACTTGGAGATTGTATGAGGATCAGTATGTGGTCTCCTTATGTTACTTGGAGATTGTATGAGGATCAGTATGTGGTCTCCTTATGTTACTTGGAGATTGTATGAGGATCAGTATGTGGTCTCCTTATGTTACTTGGAGATTGTATGAGGATCAGTATGTGGTCTCCTTATGTTACTTTTTATCTAAGAAATGTAGTACGTGATATACACCATCAGGAAGTTAAAACACTCCGTTTCTGTCTTAAAGTCACAATACCATTACAAACTCATGTTTCTTATATGCCTATTTAACCATGCCTGTCTTTGCAATACGATAGACGAAGTTGTGTGTCATCATAGCTGATGTTTGTGACCGGGCTGTAGTTCGGTGTTGCTTGATTGGGTCTTGTGATGGAAGCGTGTGTACTTGTTATCATACGTTTGATTGAAATGATTGGTCTTGAATTTTTGGTCTGTCAATGTTACCATGCCTGGTCCTGAAATTCTAGAATCAGATATTGTTATAGACTAGTCAACCTAAATAGTTAGTGTCAGCAAACACTGCCATGCATGTCGTCCAAGACAACTAAGGAAGTTGTAGTAGGTGTTCATCGCTCCTCTCATGTTGTCAAAGTGACCTAGAAGTCAAACAAAAGTCGGATGTGACGGACTCAAAAACACAACTAAGCTGTAAACCATGACAACGCATTCAGTTATCCAGTTAAGAAACAAACACAGAAGTGTACCTACAAAGACTCATAATGGTCAGGGTTCCTGCCACGTGTATGGACAGGTGCAACAGTGTCAGTCACAGACAAAGGCTGACCTACAATTTCCAGGATATGATTTCGGACCCGATTGTCTGGTGTATGGGTATGAGAGGCGAGGACAGGTGCCGATAGTGACCCCTCGAACAGCGAGGTCAATGTTTGTGTCGCGTGGACAAAGAAAACATGAATAAAGAAGCCATTGAGAAAGTTCTGTGAAAACTAGCTCCCATCTTCACAGCAAATTTCCAGTCTAGTATGTTTCCTAAATGATATTCCCAGAGGGGACCAACTGTTGCTGTTACATTTTGAGAAATCTGGACTTGCCTAGCAGATTCTTCATTACCACATTTCTGGCTATTTTCATTATCTGGTTATTTCTCAACATCTGCCAGATTTTTCTACATTATAAACTTTGCACATGGCGCGTCTTAACCACCGGTGCTCTATTGGGAGCATTGAGATAAACGATCATTGTAAGTGAAGTGTCTCTTTATGATCAAATAACAAATGATAATTTGTATAAAATTGTTCAATTTAGAATTTAGCTACTAGCATATGAAAGACAAAAAACAAGCAGAAGTTTGGGAATGTGCTTGAAGAAATTGTTCAAAGCTTATTTTGTTATTTCCTTTTTCCTGGTTGGGGGATCTCTGTGATGTAGGACTACTGTATGAACTTTTTCCGGGTTGGGGGTGGAGAATCTCGAGATGTAGGTCTACTGTGAACATTTTCCGGGTTGGGGAATCTCGAGATGTAGGACTACTGTATGAACATTTTCCGGGTTGGGGAATCTCGTGATGTAGGTCTACTGTATCAACTTGTTGTTTATGCATCATTTTGTGTATGTACAAAGCCCATGTTAACTGTCCCTTGATCTACAGAGTAACATCTGTAAGCTTATGTCAGCATATACGCCAATAGTCAATGCGCAGTAAGAACGAGCGCAGGCATATCCTATAATTTTCAAATTCACTCGGGAGTGAGGCAGGGATGTGTACTATCCCCCCTATTGTTTATAACATATGGATCACATCTGCAAACTAGCAAATAAAACGGAAGAAAACAATCTGTAGGATAACATAAATAAATTACTATTTGCAGACGACCAAGCACTAGTAGCATCATCAGAAGAGCAACTACAAAAATAGACAGATTACATCAAACATGCCAAACCTTTAGCATGAATATAAATATAGAGAAGATCAAAATAATGAAGATAGGGAGAACAGAAAGAAACACCAATATATATATATATATATATTGGAAGCAAAAGACTTAGACAAGTGACAGAATTCATATACTTAGGAAGTAATAAAACAACAGACGGCAAGAGCAGTAAAGGAACACACAATAGAATGACCCCAATCTTCAGAAACAAAACTGTAGATTTAATCACCAAAATAATACTATTAAAAACGATTATTATGCCAATGCTGTGCTACCATTGTCAAACATGGACACCGACAGCACAAGACAAACGTAAACTTATGACAATTGAAATGACATGCTTACGCAGAATCTTAGGAATATCGCTAAGAGACAGAGTGAGGACATAAGACAAAGAACCGGCACCGTCCCAATCTTGGAGTATATTAAGAGCCAACAGATTCCACAATGTACTCAGTACACACGAGGGTTATCTACAGAGAACTCTTCTACCCCTGTCACTGAAAGGCAATAAAGGGTTTAACGAAAAGATAGATCTACGGAGTTAC
The DNA here is from genome assembly GCA_034231615.1 of Meghimatium bilineatum. Lineage (NCBI taxonomy): Eukaryota > Metazoa > Mollusca > Gastropoda > Stylommatophora > Philomycidae > Meghimatium > Meghimatium bilineatum. The sequence continues at coordinate 1,541,755 of CM067301.1, forward strand.
GTATTGTGAACGATACTATTGACACTCTGTGTGCTACCCAGTTGAAAACGAGTACGTTTGTTTAAACCGAGTACTATTAGCCATTAAAAATAAAACATGTCTGCTTTAATATTCATTATTGATGTATTCGTTTCTGCGATTGTTCTAACAATTCTGCAAATTAGTTGCATGTAGATCAGGGAATGGAATGTAGTGGCAGCCTATACGTGTGCTGTGCGATACATGTTACTTCAGCATCCATTCATGTTCAGTTTAACCATTTACTAATAGCTTCCACGCGAAGGTATACATGGTGCATCTGTCTGGTTAATATTTTCTCCACTTTCTCGACCTAAGAACATGCACGCGCGCGCACACACACCACATATATATATATATATATATATACACACACACACGGGGAGGGGGGGGGGAAGAACGCTCTGTTCATTTAAGAGACATATTCTTATTTTGTGTTCATTCTCAAATTCCTGCACATGACCCGGATACAGTCCTGGCAACTGAATATATGATGTCATAGTTTACAACTTGGCTGAGATCTCTTCCTGATACAACCCACTTAAGCGTGATTCTAATATCTTCTGTGGGAGTGTGCAGTCAACCCTGCCCAACCCTCCGTAGTCGTTTCTTACAACATCCGTAGTATATATGTAACTGATGATATTCTCTGATTCCCTTTCTGACTTCACGGGCGAAACTTTGCTAATATTTTAGTGTTTTGTTTAAACAGTTATAGGAGCGGTTGGTTAGTAGTGGTTAAATGGAATCATCACCGAAGATGAATGTGTCGGGCCACTTGCGCAAATAAAACTACGACAACGCATTTCCATTCTCTGGACTAATCCTGTTTGAAATCTAGAATGGATCATGGTCTTGCTACAAGAGAGATCTAGCAGGAGTTTGAGAATGAACGCTGAAGAATAAGAAATGGAATCCATGCAACTATTCTGGAGTTTGATCACCTGTTCTCATAACTTTCTTTGAACTCATCTAGTAGATGCCGCCGAATGATGTTGTGCGGGGGACAGGTGTGAGACAAGACGGGGGATATGCCTGGGTAGCCACAACATATTGTCAGCGTGATGTAAATTGTCTCTGGTTGTCATTGATGTGAAACGCGTGGTGAGAGAGAGTATGCTCACCTGTTGAAAATATCACATCAATCAAACAATAACAGCAGACACGAACGGCACGCCCCAGATTATAGACCAGGGTTTCTGAAATTATTCATCACCTGGATACCCTTTCTTAATATTGTTTCCTGACCTCTTCTTCGCCCCTCCCCCCGCCCTAATCGATCTCCCGAGGTCATAGTGCATGGATTACCAAATACCGCAATATCCAGTAATTTTTATGAATTATTTTATTCTTGGCAATGCGGCTCATATATTGTGTGTGTGTTTGTGTGCGTGCGTGCGTGTGTTTGTACAATGGGTAGTTTTGTCCAGATCTAGATTTCATACACAGAAGAGGCCTCAACTCTCATCATTATGCAACTCTTCGAGACCTCCTACTCACAAGAGATAAATACATTAGATGGTTGAAAGATCTGATAGAATCTAATTAGACTAAAGTCCACGATTGAAACAAAAATATCTCATCATTAAAGCTAACTTTTTTTGTATTTAGCTACAACCACCCAAAAAAAATACCCCCAAATATTTCACATCTGACAACGATCCGTAATGAACTTTGTATGCAGCTGTCATTGTGATCTCATTTTGTCAATGTTGTCTAAATACATTTGTTCAAGAGCTTGACTTATTTATGCACTTGTTTTATATGTGCCAATTTTCCACATACTGAGTCTGGAAAGGTCCAACTCTTGCAAGGTCCGTGACCTGTTAGATCAGCCATTATTCAATAGTAGACAGTAGGTAATGGAGGGAAGAGTACATGGGAGGAGAGGAGAAGGGGCAGACCAAGAAGACGATGGACTGACGACATTAAAGATAATATGAATACATCGCTAGAAAATGCAAGCCACATTGCCCAAGACAGAGAGAGGTTCAGAGAGTTCATTGGGAAGACAACGTTCTGGAAGGAATACGCCACATGACACCCAGACAGTAGGTGGCATCATGATGGTGTACATCTCTCAGTGAATGTCGTGGCGATATATTAATAATTTTATCTGTGTGGAGGCTCGTCATTTCACCTGTACAATTACGTTTCTCTTTGTCATGTAACAGTTAGTGTACCTAAGCATTGCACATCATGCTGAGGGAACCAGGTCGAGCCCCAACACTGACCATGGTGCAAGCTGCCAATATCTACTTGGTTTCCTGTCTATGAACATGTGACACATCTAGTGGAAAGCAACTATATGCAGTATGTGACAATTCCCGAGGGGGGGGGGGAGAATAATCCGGCAAATATGCTAACCCTGCACAATTGGAGATATATCTTACCATGTATATAGGGAATTAACAATACTTGCACACATCCCGTGTATATAGGGAATTAACAATACTTGCACACATCCCGTCTATATAGCCCAGATTTTGGTTGTTATTGACACTGCAGATAGAAAAGGAAGTCTCACATGGACCGGAAACTCTGCATGTTGCAGGGAGGTAGGGACACCCAGAACCTTTCTGAGTAGTAGGCTTCTCAAAGCATTGTGCACCGCAGACAGTTGGATCGCACCGCTGATAGTTGGGTCGCACCGCTGATAGTTGGGTCGCACTGCTGATAGTTAGGTCGCACCGCAAGGCACTTCTGAGAGTTGAAATCGTCTGGGTGATATAAAATAAATCTGTGGATAAAACATCCATTGCACATAGGACGTAAGAACTAATGGCTCGTAGTTGTCGGGGATGGAACTAACATTTCTCGATGTCTATTCATGTTTGTGTGCTCTGAGAGAGAGAGAGAGAGAGAGAGAGAGAGAGAGAGAGATGTGGACCGCTAGAGGTTCATGGACTCCCAAGTTTAACAATAGTAGGCACTTTTCCGTCTTTCCACAAGATAGTATTATTTCTATAAGAAATGCAGGTCATGGCGATGTGTCTGATAAGACACACCAATCTGTCGCAACGCAGAGGAGACTTTTCACAATATGTACAATCATCATAGCGACATAGCGAGGGAATCACAGGCCCACGTGTATCGGCATGTGCTGTTTTTGTGTTTTCTTATGCGTACATCCCGTGAACTAACTGCTATCACTTTCTTATTTGTCTTTATACCATTCCTGATCTTTCCCATCCATGCAACACGATCCAGCGCATCCTGTTCCCACGATTCCGTATCAAAGCCTGTATCATGCAAACCACGCTTGCATACCCGTCTTTGTACCGAAGTACAGGTCGAACCTGAGATATTGTTGCTCAGATTTGCCTGGGTTTGTAACAATTCGCTATAAAGTTGATCCGGTTCATTACGGGTAGAAGTGCATCCATTGAAACTTGTTTAATAGTGTGCGTAATTTCATTCAGCTGTCGTGACGTCATTGATAAACTGAATTGTTTATTTCATCATCATCAAACATAACCCTTCAGTGTCGTAGGGGTGTCATTCTGGAAACATAACCCTTCAGTGTCGTAGGGGTGTCATTCTGGAAACATCAACACAACAATTTTTCCATGCCTCTCTGTTCTCAGTTCTTTAAGTGTGGAAAATCTTAATCTTGTCCAGTCTTTAATATTATCAATCCATACTTTCCTCTATCCCCTCTTCTTTTTCCACCCTCATCTGTTATGGTTAATTTACTCGGATATTTAAAGAGTCGCCGTTTCGTCGATCTGCGCGTTACACACTGAGAACTCCCCAAGGGCCATCCAAGGGTGGGCTGGTGGGGTCTCTCAGTGAGTAGCGAGCAGATTGATGGATTCGGCATATTATGTGTCTTTGTCTATATTTTATCCCTGTAACGTGAGCACTCTCTCTTTCGCTCTTGTTAACTTCATAGGAAAGATAATACGAATACATGTGGAACAATGCAAGCTGTAGAGTTGTCTATCTGAACGCCTATCGGTGATCCAGTCCTAGAATAGCTTCCAACCAGAGTTAAGGGCCCGATCTTACGTGCCACACCATGTGATTCTAGATTGCATTTTCTTGCCCCTTGTGATAAGATTTAAGAACCAGTGATATCGTCATCATCATGTGACATATTCTTTCCATAACATGGTCTTCCTTATGGATTCTCTGAACACTGCGCGATTCCACTGAGATATGTATTCTACAATTATTCTGTATGTATTGTATGTATTAATATGTATTGTACAATTATTCTGTGTTGGGTATTATGATCTTGTGAACAAGGCTGAATAGAATATCAAGGTCACGGCAAGCTGATTTATTTGTAACGGCATAGCACGGTTTTCCCAGAAGTGCTAGGCTATCTAGTCAATGATTGACTATAAACCGCTGGACTAGCTTGGTCTACCACGCTGTCTCAGTTGCAATTGCAATTTTCCTCGACCCTCCTAAAGCAAGCTCCCTCGTACATCCTACTTCCTGGTAGCTGTGTAAATCACGGAAGTAATTTTTATTTCAAATCACGAATGACGAGTGGACTCGAGATACGGACCTTCTAGTCAGCGGTCGAGTGACTTAACATTACGATACCATGTCTCCGTTACTCCATATTACATAAATACGAACTTTCAAACACTCATTTCGGCACTCAGTTCGTTACAGCTGGCTTAAAGTGACAGCAGCACAGTAGCTCCTGCGAGATATTTTCTAACTGCAGATACTTATTTGTAGGGAGCGGTTGAAGTTCTAGTGTCATATCATTGCACCTAGTCACGATAACAACGTAATTTTGGTGTCATCTCATGCACATCTTAATGGACAAAGTCTAGGAAACTGGAAACGTATATTGCTCATATACTGCTTTCCAAGCCCGTAGATAACAGATGGGGGTATCCCCCCCCCCCACAATATTTAGTCCTTGAATGGAAGGGGTGAAAAAGTGAATACCCTCACCACCAGCTGTAATGTCCCTCTGCAAAAATATCTCAATCAAACAGGAAAATAGTTGTATTTTATTTGTTGTGTCTTTAATGGTAACCCCCCTCCTCACGTACCATATACGTATATACGCCCCTGAATATTAGGTATATATGTTTTTATTTCGAGATATTCTTATAGATTTCGAGATATTCTTATAGATTTGGCCGTACAGGAGAAGATTTAGTCATCTGAAATTGAAAAGAAATAGAAACTGACTAACTTTATTTCTCACTGGCAAGTCTACCGGTCTTATAATTACATATTTTACTGATGGCTAGTTTCAAATCACCGCACAACTCAACGGAAATGTTTTCCTCTGGGGAATTAAGATTGCTGTTTCAACGCACAAATCCCATTTGGCTTGATTTCATTGGAACCTCCTCACACAAGTCTGCACAATCAGTCACCTTCTGTGCGCTCATTCATGCACATATATTCGTTTCTTAAGTTGCGCATATCTTTGCGCGTGAATATTCTCTCTCTCTCTCTCTCTCTCTCTCTCTCTCTCTCTCTCTCTCTCTCTCTCTCTGTCTCTCTCTCTCTCTCTCTCTCTGTCTCTCTCTCTCTCTCTCTCTCTCTCTCTCTCTCTCTCTCTGTCTCTCTCTCTCTCTCTCTCTCTCTCTGAAATATCTCTGCCGTTGTAACTGTTTTCTGCAGGCACGATAGTCACATTTTGTTGTGGCACCCCCCCCCATTGTCAAGATATCAGTGGACCCCCCCCCCCCCCGACGCTAAACTGTGTCAAAATAATTACCCCCCCCCCAAGTATAATTTTAAATACATATGAAGGTGTGAAAAATGACATACTTGTACAGACTTTCTGACACAAAAAATTCAAATTCAGAGAATTTAATTGTTGCATAAGAACAGTTTTGTTGACATCAACTCATGGTTGTCAAACTCCCATTACCCCCTTGTCAACAACTGTCAAACCTTTTTTTTATATCCACACACCCCCTCCCAATTTCACGCACGTGCGCGCGCACACACATACATGTATACACATATAGCGTATAGCTGTATGTCTAGAGTGCCGGTCTCAGACGTCCGAGGTCCTGGATTTAATCCACGCTTGGAATAAGGATTTTTGTGGGATGTAGCCATCAACCCATCATATATTTCTGACGTAGCCATCAAACCATCATCTATTCGTAACGTAGCCATCAAAAAATCATATTTTGACTGTAATGATTCTCTAGGCTATACACACACGTATATTTCAGTTATTTTTATGCATAATTTCATATCCATAATTCTAGTACACACACAACACACCGAGAGTCCCACCCCAAATGAAGTGTTTCGGTACCAAAAGACAATCACTTGTGTCACTGTAGAAAAGTAAATTGGATTGTGTAGTAATATCACAAGTAACATTAGGGTTCAGATAGAGCAAAATGTTTGAGAAACGCTGTCCAAGCGGGGAAAAGAAACTCCTTAGACAATCAGAATTCAATGGTAGTCTGCATGAAGTCTGCTTGATTTAAGCCATCTTGTATTTCAATACAGGAAATAATCTGGGGGTTATTTTTTAAATTTTTTTTTTAATCGGTGAATAATACGCATATTCGCCACCTGCCATATCTAATATATATCTCACTATATTAGGGTCAATGTTGTCTTGTGAGAGCGACTTTCTTCAACTAGAGAGTTTGTTCCTAGACCTGTAGTCACCAGGGGGTTGTGTATGTGCGTAGTATCTGGTGAAGTGAAGTGAAGATTGGTGCCACGCAGACACTGGCTGGTATACGAGGGTACTAATGAGATTAGTTGAAGAAATGAGATACCAAACTGAGAAACTATTGGGAGGGGGGGGGTGGTTTATTCGCTCACGTGCTCTCAATATACGCTCACGTTGTGCTCTCTACCACTCACGTTGTGCTCTCTACCACTCACGTTGTGCTCTCAATATACGCTCACGTTGTGCTCTCTACCACTCACGTTGTGCTCTCAATATACGCTCACGTTGTGCTCTCTACCACTCACGTTGTGCTCTCTACTTCTCACGTTGTGCTCTCTACCACTCACGTTGTGCTCTCTACTTCTCACGTTGTGCTCTCTACCACTCACGTTGTGCTCTCCAAGATTGAGATTTGCAGATCTGGTTGTCTAATTGGAGAATAATATAGTTTGTTGTGTCTTCACTGGCGAATGTCCAGGGGTATGCATACTGATTATTTCATCTCTCTCGTCACTCCTCATTATGTCCAGTAGGTGCCCAGTCCATGCTGAAGTGAATCAACTAGCAGCCATGTATGTATCGTCATCGCACGTAGCGTCAATGATTATTTCTGCTGGACATTTGCTATACGAGATAGGAATATATCGGTAGTAGTGCACGAATGTTATAGCACCAATGAGATATGAATTCTATATTTGCTATATGAGATAGAAAGATGTTGGCAGTAGTGCACGAATGTCATAGTACCAACGAAACGTCTCTGTAATTTCTTGTTTCTTGTGATTCCATTAGCAACGGACAGTATAACTCTCGTATAATTTTGTCGTTTCAACAATTATTCATTTTCAAGGATTTCAGAAACAAAAAAGGAATTGCTAGAATTGTGACTTTATTGTAACATGGGATAATTCTTGTTTTCTAATTGTGTCTTTCTGCAATGTTTGGGTTTGTGCTGGGAGTCAATCTGAACTGTGGTTGGTCCGTTTGTCGTGAGAAAGTACAAACAACACGTACCTATTTTCTTCCGTTTCCATTAAGACTAGTGTCTATCTGCAGTTAATGGTGACTGTCAATCGCGAGGTAGTTTACGCATGATGGTTGTATGAAGACATAATCACTAACAGTTGGTTAATATTTGAAATATATCTGCAACTAATGTTCATGGAAGCCAACCTCGTCAATGATCCACACAACCCACTTGTTATGGTCCGTTCAGCTGGTAGCTGTTAGCCTCACTGCTTGAGTCAACACGTTGTCCGAATTCTACCATACGGCATCTCCGAACATCTATTGGTATGCATACAAAATCCCCTCTGTTTTGTTGCACGTGACTGGAACGGCAGCAAATATAATCACGTGACTCATCTTCTATATATCTCGTAAGAAGAGACTAAAGTTTGGGTGGGGTGGCTGTTCCATTCTGTAGGTCAAAGTGATCCAAAAGTCATGCTCAAGTCGGATGTGTCTAGTGGAAAAGCGCAAATATCGCATCCAACTGTAGACTATGACAACACTTGTAATTCTGTCAGTAACAACATAATAACCAGAAGAAATGTCGCAGACAAACTGTAAACTATGACAACACTTTCAATTCTGTTAGTTACAACATGTTAACCAGAAGTGTCGCAGGCAAGCTGTAAACCATGACAACACTTTCAATTCTGTCAATTACAACATGTTAATCAGAAGACATTTAAAAAAGAACACTCAGTATGAAACAAATTCAACAATTACTGGAAGTGGCCGAACCTATGTGCCTAGACCACCTCCCCAAAGCGATTGATCTATAAGAGTCCACATTACCTGCCTCCTACACCGCTATCTTTCTGTTTGATCATACTTCTAACCTTTCTACATTTTCATCTTCAACACCTGTCACAAACTGCTAGGAACTATTCTGAGTTCAACATTCATTCTTCTATAGAACTCCTCCAACCTTCAACCGCTCCCCCCCCCCCCCCCCCCAGTACTATTTAAACACTTGAAGTCATGTTCTGCCGATGACTTTCACATTTCCGGTTATCGCTGCTAAAGTGTTGTGTGTGATTTTTTTTTCTAGGAAAAAAAATCTAACGATGGGAAAGTTGAGATGTTGTCAAGTAGCACTGAAGACGCTAGTAGATCTCTGATCTAATTAACATCCATATACGTGTTACCAAGTGGTAGTTATAGCTTCTTCCATTGATAGTATTTGACTATGCGGAGGAATGACATCTGTCATTACCAGAACCTTCACTTTATGTATAAGTGTACATGCCTTGGCCGTAAGCCGTATTTTTTATGTGTGAGTATTTGCTGGAATGTATATCAGAATACTTGACTTGACCACATGATGGAATACATCACTTGCCTTGACCACACCACATGCTGGAATATATCGTTTGCCTTGACCAGACCACATGCTGGAATATATCACTTGCCTTGACCACATGCTGGAATATATCACTTGCCTTGACCACATGATGGAATATATCACTTGCCTTGACCACATGATGGAATATATCACTTGCCTTGACCACATGCTGGAATATATCACCTGCCTTGACCACATGCTGGAATATATCACTTGTCTTGACCACAGATATCAATATGCATGAGCAAGACCGCAGATGGGACAGATTTAGGGTATAACACCCCCCCCCCCCCTTAAAGAAATGAAATCGAAATAAGAAATTATCTTAACAGGAGATAATACACACTCTCACGAATAACGTGTTTTATTTTGTGTGTGGCTGTGAAGATAGAGATAAGGCAGAGCACAAGTAAGTAAAATCCTATAAATGGGTGTGGCTGCATTAAAGATAAAAACAGGGGGAAAATATATTTGATAAAAAAAGAAGTACTTACAAGATGGGCAGATTATGTGATAGAACTGTTTGGTGACCAACAAGGGAAAACTAAGGAGAATAAGAATGGCTAAAAGTACTTTCAATGACATGAGGAAAATTGTAACATTTAAACAAATTACAAACAAGTTAAAAATTAGAATTATAAAATATTAGATCTATTCTATATTAATGTATACCTCAGAAACATGGACACTAAATAAACAAAAGACAGAATTTATGCCTTTGTGATGTGGATAAATTGAACAATAGAGAGAATACCGTGGAAAAAGAAGAAAACAAAGAGGTTCTAACCAAAATTAATATAAAGAAAGAATTATCAAGGAAAATAAAAATCAGCCAAATAAAATATTTTGGACACATTATAAAACCCTGTTGAAAAACTTACTTGAGTGTAAAGTCGAAGGGAGGCTAGGAAGAGATAGGCAGAGGTTCAAGTGGGAGAGGAACATCACAAGATGGACAAGTGACAGCTTACCAGAGTACACCACCAAAAACAAGAGATAGAGGATGTTGGAGGTCTTTTTCAGCCAACCTTCGTTGCGGAGACGGCATTTGATGGCGATGATCGATCGTGACCCGGAAGAACAAGATGGAATACTGTATCCAATATCACATCAGAATTAAATATGACACGAAAACTCAATAAACATTGATAAAAACGGCAAACTCTCATTAGATATCGGAGAGAGAGAGAGAGAGAGAGAGAGAGAAAGGGAGCGAGGGAGGGGAAAGAGAATCTCGAATATTAGACTTGGAATGGTCATATTCGCTGTGCATACAGAAAACACAATACATAGCAGCTGACCATGTCTGTTACAGCAAACAGCCACTTGGTTAAGTGTTACTTATATACTCTTAAGTCCTGGAAGTTGTTGAAGTCTTGCAATTTGTTGATCAGCCCGTCAACAGTTTTATCTCGTGTTACCTGCTCCAGTTTCATATAGTATGTTTATAGATGAGAATTCTCGTCATTATTCTGTTCGATCTCATATTCCTGATGGTTGGCAGCACGTAGTCCGGAGAGTGTAATTCTTTGTCGTAGTTTACAGCGTGGTTCGATATCTGTGCTTTTCAGCATGATACATCTGACTTCAGCGTGTCTTTTGCATCACTTTGACCTATTGAATGAAACAGTTAATTCAACCCTCAAATCGCCTAGATAGTCTCTTACAACTTGCATGGCTTGTGACAGTTGCCATATTTTCTTCTTTTTTTTTTGCCTCCTGTTTCCGGCCTCGGCCAGATTCGGATGGCTACAGTCCGGATCAGACTCCAGCGCGGATCATACTCCAGCCCGGATCAGACTCCAGCTATATAGTAACTTGTGGTACGTAATTGTATTATATATATAATAAGAATATTTTGGGAAATGGATTGCAGATCTAAGACCACATTCCTCCAATGACTCTAAGTGGCGCTACAAAATGTGGATAGTTACTTATAAACACATATTATGCGATCACACATAATTCACATACGGACATCTGTTTTCAAAAAAAATCCCACACGCACTTGATGGTGCATATAATCATGTACATACATGGTCACAAACGCACCACCAGCAAACACACTCACACCAAGAGAGAATATGCGTGAGTGGTCAAACTCAAGCAGTTAATCGTTAAGTGTTTATTAAGAACTCTCCGTTCTCACGCCCAGGTCCCAGTACAACTTGGCAATCAGTATTATTGACACTTACGAATTGCATGAGACACTCGTATGCTGTTATAGCCACTATTGGCGGTTGGCATCTTTGACCTTACTGCTTCATAAGATGAAGAAATTTGGCCTCACACCGAGAATTCGAACCCCACATCGAGTTCGAGTCCCACACAGCGAAATAGAGCTCTAAATGAATAACGAGAAACCCCCCACACCAAGAGCTGTTTTTCTCCACGCTTTGTGCGGCATTCTGACATGAGATCTGTGAGGTAATGTAGAGAAAAAATTTGGAGGTTAGTTATACTTTCCTCACAATATTACGTAAATACGACTTATACAAGTAAATTCAAGTAGGAAGCCAGAGCAACAATTAAAAATTCTTGAGTATAACGGGAATTGAACCAGTCCGTTCAACGGCACCATATCGCCTAGCAAATTATGCTAGACAATGTGGTGCAGTTGAACGGACTGGTTCAATTCCCGTTAGACTGAAGAGCGAATAAGGCTTAAATTAACGCAGATTTTCGAAAGGCGTAGAGGATTGACTGCGTTATATTCGATTTTTTCAATAAATACTGCACCACTCTAAACAAAGCAACATACCGCCATGCCGAGAGTTTGGCCCAAGACACGTATCTCTGTTCTGAGAGTGATAACGCCAAGAGACATCGGGATGTTGACTTGTATATTTGTCTCCCTTATTCTGCCTATACTCAAATAATAAGATGTCTGAAGTGATGTTTGTTAGTTTGTAGGAAACCAAACCCACCAGCGTACAAGATGCAAGTCAATGACTTAATACTTCGCCACTTTAAATACTTAAGATCAACGAATGACATCGGATGGAAGAAGTATAACAGAGAAAAGAAACAGAAAAGTGCGGGCAAAGACAGCATTCTTAAACAATGAATATACTATGTAATATGTCTGTCATTAGAGGTTAGGCAGAGAGTTGTTCATACATACATGACACCTATTTTAGCACATGGATGCGAGGTCTAAAAAACATTGTTACAACAGGAAAGAAGGATCAGGGGTGACAGCGTCGGAATATATTAGATATTCTAACATCGTGGCATGGCAAAGAGTCAGCAATAACAGTCTTGATAAACGACACTGAGAGTATAGAGATGTGAAGAAGGTGATCGCCTAATCTAGTCGGCGCGTCACAAGATAATGATCATTCTGTCGCGATTCGTAGAAAGCAAAAATCTTTTCACGAGATCCCCGCGAGATTAAAAAGCTCTCCTGTATTATTAAGAAGTAATCGTACAAAATGGGATGTCTTCGCCAAAAACTAAATAGGATTTTCACACATCGCGTGAGGCGTGACCTCTATCACGGAAGACTTTTTTTTTTTCTTGTTTGTGTGTCTGTGAAAGAAATGACTTTGTTACATCGGTCAAAACATGTCGTTTCAATTGTTCACATATAGTTTCCGATGTTCCGCAATCAACTCACGGTACATCGAACATGCTTTAAAAAACTAAAAAAACTATAATAAAATAGTTTTTAGATATATGTACAAGCAATAATCATTCAAGAGTGTTCTGCAGTGCTATATTACCCCTATACTAACATATGGGTGCGAGTCTTGGACAATAAACAAACTGGAAAGTGGTAGATTGGAGGCAACAGAGATGTGGTTTTACAGAAGAATGCTGAGAATACCATGGACTGCCAAAAAAACTAATGTAGAGGTGTTGAAAGAGTCAAATGCGAAACTGACCTTAATCAACAATATAAGAAAAAGACAATCTGCTTTTTTTGGCCACTTCATGAGACAGGCAAAAAAAAAAAGAGAGAAAATAGTCACAACAGGCATAAATTGAAGGCAACAGAGACAGAAGCGACAACATGAGAACATATTAGACAGTTTGACAACCTGGCACGGCAAGGACACAACAACGACTTTGATACATAATACTGTGGACAGAGAGCTGTGGAGAGCCATGACCACCTACGCCAGCCGGCATGGCACATGATGATGATGAATCATTCAAGAAGAACACCGGTCCTCCACATAGAAATTCGATGCACAGATGATTGTTATAGCGAGTTTCACTAGCTTTGTCTTCAAACAAATATTAATTATCTGAGGTATTAGATATGTCGATTATCATCTTCCCACACCGGCCGGACACACACACACACACACAGGTGCTGATTGTCAACAGCGGCAGATATCGTTGTCAGCTATTTCAAATTTCCTACACATGTAGTGTATGATTCTGTTGTGGCATGTTCTCAATCGTAAAAATAAGTATGAAATACGAACTTCCTACAAACACATTACAATAAAAGCGATTAGACTACAGAGAGAAAAAAAACATGAGAATAATTGATAGATCACATCAATGGCATTCTGATGTAAACAAACATTTAACAAAATTATCAGATACAGTGTAATCAGGCGACACCAGCACGAAAACTGACAGCTCCCATCTCTCCGCATGTCGGCTAGTGTGTCCCCCGTAGTAACACCATTCACGTGGGACAAGACAATATCAGCAGAGGTGGTCGTGAGAAAATCGTGACAAAATGTACGACCCCAAAGAAATAAAGACGCAGAGACAAAGATATGATATTCTGGAAACTCGACACATAAATCAAGACGCAAAGACAAAGATATGACATTCTGGAAACTCGGACAAAGAATCAAGACGCAGAGACAAAGATATGATATTCTGGAAACTCGGACAAAGAATCAAGACGCAGAGACAAAGATATGATATTCTGGAAACTCGGACACAGAAATCAAGACGCAGAGACAAAGATATGATATTCTGGAAACTCGGACACAGAATCAAGACGCAGAGACAAAGATATGATATTCTGGAAACTCGGACACAGAATCAAGACGCAGAGACAAAGATATGATATTCTGGAAACTCGGACAAAGAATCAAGACGCAGAGACAAAGATATGATATTCTGGAAACTCGGACAAAGAATCAAGACGCAGAGACAAAGATATGATATTCTGGAAACTCGGACAAAGAATCAAGACGCAGAGACAAAGATATGATATTCTGGAAACTCGGACAAAGAATCAAGACGCAGAGACAAAGATATGATATTCTGGAAACTCGGATAAAATGTTTATTAATGAGACTCAGCAGTGAAGTTGACAGTCAACACTAGCGTTATGAAGTTATACAGATCCCAGATAACCCACGCCAATCATATGCAGATCCCAGATAACCAACAGATCCCAGATAACCCACGCCAATCATATACCGACCCCAGATAACCCACGCCAATGATATACAGATCCCAGATAACGCACAGATCCCAGATAACCCACGCCAATCAGCAGGACAATATCTGCCGATGATCCATTGGTGTTTGTCCATTTGGGGTGTGGAGATGCATAAATATTAATATGGAAACACGTATCGCGATTATTATTGTGAGATAATGTATCAATAATAAGATTGTGCAAAAATATCAATATATTGGCAAAATGTGCTGTCTCGTATAGTACCAACAGCCACTGGCGGTGAGCTGAATCAAGCTCTTCTCCATAAAATATGTGCTTAGACTCAACATGATTGAACCGACTGATATGGGCCTTTAATTGGTCACTTTGCTTATACTTTGCATGGACAGCCAATGAAAAGTTGGATCAGCCAAGATGAGAGATGCCGTTCATAACTAGAACACGTGACGTGTATCTAAAGAAGGACTGTCTGGACATGCGATCCAGAGAAAGGTGGTCACTTTCATTCATGGCGCATGTGGGCTTGCTGGTCTAGATAAAACATGGTTACCCAAACTTTCCTTAATGGCGCATGTGGGCTTGCTGGTCTAGATAAAACATGGTTACCCAAACTTTCCTTCATGGCGCATGTGGGCTTGCTGGTCTAGATAAAACATGGTTACCCAAACTTTCTGTTTCGGAGAAGACTCTGTCGAGTGGGCGTATCTGTGAGTGCTGATTTTCTAACATTTGTAGCTAGCTAAAAGGAGCCGAGCGCTGGCAGTGGCGCCACAAGTGCTTATATGCCGCGTGTGTTCACTTTATCAATGTTTGCGCGCGTGATTGCGTCCTGTTTAGCTGCTCTTATTAACTGCTGCTGTGAAGTGTGTGTGTGTGTGTGTCGCACTGGCTGGAGAGAAAAAGAGAGATAGGAGGAGAAAATCTGATGAGAAAAGATACAGATTGTCAAGTCATTTTGTGATGAAGTCCTGGGAAATAGCTTGTTGGTGAGCCCTGCGTCTTGAACCCTGGCGCTGACTGGCTGATATGATCTAGAATGATCTCTACACTGCAGCTAGAAGTTGGCACTGGTGACCTGTCACGTCGTTGATTTCCGCCTGGCTGCTGACAAGCCCTCCGATCAATGATGATTATACACAGGATCGTTATGATTTTCCTGGGGTTTTTATTGGAAGTTTTGCTGATTTTTAACACCGACTTTTCCCCGAGTTTGTTGTGTGCGAGTAGTAGTCTTTGGTGGACTTTATTCAAGTTGTCTTAGTGGTTGGTTTATATTTTATTGTAGTAATATCCATCTTTGGTGGACTTTATTCAAGTTGTCTTAGTGGTTGGTTTATATTTTATTGTAGTAATATCCATCTTTGGTGGACTTTATTCAAGTTGTCTTAGTGGTTGGTTTATATTTTATTGTAGTAATATCCATCTTTGGTGGACTTTATTCAAGTTGTCTTAGTGGTTGGTTTATATTTTATTGTAGTAATATCCATCTTTGGTGGACTTTATTCAAGTTGTCTTAGTGGTTGGTTTATATTTTATTGTAGTAATATCCATCTTTGGTGGACTTTATTCAAGTTGTCTTAGTGGTTGGTTTATATTTTATTGTAGTAATATCCATCTTTGGTGGGCTTTTATTGATGTTGTCTTCAATCAATCAAGTGCCATGCCAAATGGCGTAGGCGATCATGTTTCTCCACGACTCTCTGTCTCTTGTGTTGTCAATAAGCTCAGTTGATGAACTTCTAACGTGCATCTACTAGTCCATCTAGCCACTTTTCTCTTTACCGTACCCTATCTCTTCTCCCCGTGATCTTCCCGTGGTTATTAAGTGTTTAGTCTGTATTCTTCTCAGCACATGCCTTAGAAATCTTGACTGTCCGCCCCTAATGTTTGATATGATTGATCTTTTTACACCAGCATCAATGAGAACATCTGCATTAGTTTTCTTAGTTGTCCATGTTATTTTCATAATGTTTCTCAGAAACCACATTTCTGTAGCCTCTAATTTCTGTAGCCTCTAATTTCTGTAGGCTCTAATTCGCTTAGAATTTTGTTTGTTTGCAGTCTCTTACAGAAGTTGTCTTGTCTTAGTCGTTGGTTTATTTTGTTGTAACAATGATACGCCATAGTAGGCATCATTACTTGTTAGATTCCTTCTGTAACAATAATCACAAGACACTGTAGGCTTGAATAGCAATAGAGTGACGAAATTAAGCCTTCTCCATGATATTTACAAAGGCGATCTTATTTCCTTCAATCAATAGAAGTAATTCTATACCACATGATGACATACATAAACTTCACATAACAATGGCAGTGTTGTTTTGGGAATGTCCTAACCAAACAGCAAATCATAACAATTCTGCCCCTACATAAACAAATTAAGACATTGTTCCACGCTATCGTGCATTGTGATCCTGATATCTTACGTCATAATGTACACAAACAATCACGTGATACACATTCCGGAGTTGCTAGGTGATAGTGCGTATTGTCACAGTGATGGTATCCATAATCTACATAACGACATCTCTGTAAACAAACAGCAAGGGAATCGTTCCTGTTCAGATCGGTTAGAATCAGCCTGTTCTTATATCAATAAACTACACTCATGAATTGTCTTGTTAAACCTTCTCCTACAAAAAGTCGAGGATTTGGTTTCTCTGTACCGGAACTGTAGACAGAACCCCGATGTCAGACTAGAAATATCATCTAACACAAACATCTTGGATACTGTTCGTACAAGCTTCATATATGACATAAACATCGATTTGTGCAATGAGATGTTGATATATAGATGCTATCAGAGACGTACACGCGAGTATAGTGGAGGGGGAATTCCCAATATATAGATGTTACCAGAGGTGTAGACACCAGTATGGGCGAGGGGGAATTCCCAATATGTAGATTCTACCAGAAGTGTAGACACGAGTACAGGGGATGGGGAATTACCAATTATTTGTTTTTAAATCGTTTTTATTTAGTTTCTTGTTTCTCGGTGCTAAATATCATTTTTCTATTTTCTAAGAATGGAAGTTTGAAGGCTAAATAGGTCTCTACTATAGTGCTCAATTGTGAGTTGTATCTGGTTATCTGGATTCACAAATTTAGTGTGGGGCGTGGCCAGAGGTTAGAGCGTTGGTCTCACAAACGTGAGGTCCAGAGTTCGATACCCCAGTAAGGACTGAGTTTTTTTTGTCGGAGCGCAAATTTTAAAAAAAAGTCACACTGAACATGAAGTGGCGACCACAAGGGCATGCGGCCTTTATCAAACAAGCAACACTCGAATACTCCCTAACTCTATCACAGAAGCAACACTCGAATACTCCCTAACTCTATCACAGAAGCAACACTCGAATACTCCCTAACTCTATCACAGAAGCAACACTCGAATACTCCCTAACTCTATCACAGAAGCAACACTCGAATACTCCCTAACTCTATCACAGAAGCAACACTCGAATACTCCCTAACTCTATCACAGAAGCAACACTTGAATACTCCCTGTAACTTCCTAACTCTATCACACAAGCAACACTCGAATACTCCCTGTAACTTCCTAACTTTATCACACAAGCCACTGGAATACATGAATTTCAAACATGAATCAAACTTTCAGCTTGTGGCTGACATACCCCACACATCAACTTTCAGCATGTGGCTGTCCTATCCCACACACATCTTTCAGCGTGTGACTGCCCTACCCCACACATCAACTTTTAGCTTGTGGCTGCCATACCCCACACACAAACTTTCAGCTTGCGACTGCCCTACCCCACACATAAACGTTCAGCTTGTTACTGCCCTACCCCACACATCAACTTTCAGCATGTGGCTATCCTATCCTACACACATCTTTCAGCGTGTGATTGCCCTACCCCACACATCAACTTTCAGCTTGTGGCTGCCCTACCCCACACACAAACTTTCAGCTTGCGACTGCCCTACCCCACACATAAACGTTCAGCTTGCGACTGCCCTACCCCACACATAAACGTTCAGCTTGCGACTGCCCTACCCCACACATAAACGTTCAGCTTGTGACTGCCCTACCCCACACATAAACGTTCAGCTTGTGACTGCCCTACCCCACACATAAACGTTCAGCTTGCGACTGCCCTACCCCACACATAAACGTTCAGCTTGTGACTGCCCTACCCCACAAACAACTTTCAGCGTGCGGCTGCCCTACCCCACAAACACAACTTTACTTGTCCTGTAAATGGTAGTAATATTATAGCCGTGCATGTTTCATCGTTGAATTTCATGAGTTGTGATATGCTGGCATTGAACCCGTTCCATCTGCTCTTTCCGGTAGTAATATTTACCAGAAATGAAATGAAGAATTGAAATGGATCACGTGAAACTGGTCGTGAGCAGAACAATGCGCATGCACAAGATGGACAGATGTGCGAAGTGTACAGTTCATGTAGAATTCTGTGGGATAAAAACAAACCAGACACTAGTACGTGAACACACCAAATAAAATTGAAATTAAAGATTAGAAAGTAGATGTCTCAAAGAAAACTAATGTGTGAGAATTATGGAAGGAAAGAGAGAGAGAGAGAGAGAGAGAGAGAGAGAGATGAAATAAGGAGGGAAGAAGAAAATTCAATCATCCAGATTGCACCGAAGATATGGCTCCTCACGCGTCTCCAGCCATGTCAGTTTTTGGTGACTAATAGCATTTGAAGATAAATTGATTACTCTGTACAAAAGCGGGGGTTTTCGGCCAGCGACATGAAGTCTTGTCTTGAATTTATCATACGGCCTCAGCAGAACTTAAGGCCAAATGGGATTAGTTTGTTGTCTTTTTTTAAAAATTGTTTTCTTGGACTTGCAGTGTTCTTCTGTTGGTTCGTTGTTATTATTCTCAGTCAGGTCCCTGCTATCAGATGTCAAGGGATGGCCAGGCTGTTGTCGTGTGGAATTAATCGCATGCATGCAGACAGACACGCAACACAATCGGTGTGAAGTTCCCATGAGATGTGCCACGTAGTTTCATCTTGGCAGTTGTACTTTCATGACTGCGTGCTTGTTTTCCTGTTCATCTACATTCTTCTCTAGATAATCACTGTCCACTCGTTATATAACGTCATTCTATTTGGCTTATCCCACTGATGCGCGTGTTTTTTTCCAAATTGGTCACTTTTTTACGCCAGCCAACGAACGGTCGGATCAGCCAAGATTATTGACGATATGCGTAACCAGCGAGCATGTCCTATCTAGCGAAAGATGTGGTTAATGAGCACAGGTATAATTTTGTAGTCTGTATTATTATGTTTGAATCCAAGTCGACAACTTATGAGATTCAAACCTATCTCATCTTCGTCCATGTTTAAAACGTATGCAGATTTGAAGTATACACTCCAGCGACCGAATGCACTGTATCACGGTTTACAACGTAGCTGCAATATCTGCGCATGTTTCTCTGTTAATCCGACTTTAGCATGGTCTATGGTCTATTTACCCTCTATGGCAGTGCTTTCCAAACGTTTCGTGTTGATGACACATATTTAGGCAAGCATATATTCGCGACACACCAATTCAGTCTATAAGGACACTAATGGCTTATGCGTTATAAGAGATACGGATACATATATTCATTATAATAATACAATGCTAAAATTTATTCATATCAATAATAATAGACAGTGAAGAAGAACAATAACTATTTAGTATTTTAATGTGATATATGAGCTTGATGGGATGAACACCAGGCGTGTCAATGTTTGGTGGAACATGGGATAAACACACTCCTATTTCGTCATCAAGCATTTCTAAGCTTGCACGTTTTAATGTCTTCAAGGTTGTCATAGTTGAAAATGACACATGTGTATGTAGTGAAAGTAGATCTGCTGATGTGTGCAAACCATATGATCTGTTGTCTCTTAATATATTCCAAGATTGTGGTGGTGCCTATTTTTTGTCGAATATTCTTATTTCTCACTTATAGTTAGATAGTCGCGGAATATCCATTAAGATGGTCCGTTGAATGAATGTTACAAACACCAAGTATGCTAGCATCGACAGTCCTAGTGTTCATTGCCCAGTGTACCCACATTTTCTACGACACACCATGACACCAACTGCGATACACAGTTTAGAAAGCACTTCTCAATGGGATGATACCGCTAGCTCCATTGCAGCAGCAACGAAAAGTTGATGCAATGTCTCAACTACGAAAGTTGATGCAATGTCTCAACTACGAAAGAACACTAACGTACCGCTATGAAAACACCGTGAAATACAAACTACCAGACTTTGAAAATATTGAAATCATGTAGCGCTTTATCAACCCACCCATGGAGCACTCTAGCTATCCAGCCAGTGAGTCTTGATCAATGTGACAGCGTTGTAAAGTTATGATCATTTTTCCAATACAGATACAAGATTAGATATACCCAACTTGTTTACTATGCTCGCGCACATGCCAACAATGCTAACCAGGTCTTAACTTCCGACATCTCTATGGAGATATTTCACGCATCAGCACACGTGACAAGCAGCCATCTTGTAAACTATCAAATATCCTGTATTATACGCACCAGCATGTTATGTCAGATCTAGTTTTCTGATTGTCCACGTTGTTTTGGCTGGCATTTCAGCCGAGTCCCTCGTAAATGTACGTTCCTGTTGACGCTTCCGTTTCATCCTTCAAAAGTGACGGCATTTGACCTTTCCATTGACTGGTTTTCGTTGACTGTCGACCCGTGGCTCTTGACGGTAAAGGTCTTAGAGCTGAATTAATGAGGCCTTCAATCGTTACTTTTCTTAATTTTCATGTGTATTCCGTTGGATAACAATTTTTCCAATATTTATATACTTGGAATCGCATGCCAAAAATAGCCAAGGCTACTCCAAGTCTATAAATAATAACCAATGAAAAAACGTAATCAATAACGTACGGAATGAATGCTTCATTAATTCAGCTATAAGGCATGCACCCTAGAGAGCCACGGTCGACTTAATGGATACAAAAGTTACCTATTAAAATCGCAGAATGTCAAATCGCTTTCCTTTCGCAGAATGAACATCATCAGTCCACATGACTGTATAATGAATGAGTGACTAGCCGTATTTTCTTCTATAAGATCTCTAATCTTACACACCATATGTTACCTGCTCTACAGTATTACTGACTTTGTGTAGGCACCATGAACTGGTGCTCCCTGTTTCCGCTACTGTGTGTCATTGTGGCCTGCGGTGTTGTGTCTGCCAGCATCTTTTCTCACACTGCCAGTTCCGGGAGGACTATTAGGATCTCGTTTCCGTCACATATGTTGCTGAATGTTCTTCTTCTTTTAGTCAGATTCATTCCATATGTATGTTTCAATTTAGTATCCCATAACATACATGTTGTAGGTCATAGATTGAATTGAATATTTCAAAACAGAATGCATTGAATAAGCTAAAAAAAAAAATAATTGTTAACACCAGAAATGTGACTTAGTAGATCAAGAAAATAATTGAGTAGGCCATAAATAAACTTAGTCAAACAAAGAACAATGGAACAAATCTGTGAAATGCAGAGATGAGTGCGCAAAACGTCGACCATACGTTTTATTATTGTTTTATTTTGTGGTTGTATAAGATAGAAAATAAAATGCACACAATAAAGGATTAGGTGTTTTGTTCGGTACATTACGGACATCTGTGGCCAATTTTTAACGAAATAAATACGTATATTATTCAACGGAGCGAAACATTAATAAAAACGCATTTCACAGTAGCTAAGATTTATGGCGGATCCAGTGATCTGCCCGCTCCACACTGAAAGCCACATCCCGTCGTCCCCCCCCCCTCTGGATGACCCGGTGAGACCGGGGGGGGGGGGCTCTCAGCGCGCACATCAATGCAGACCTATCGACGATTTAATCTGAATTCAGAGAGGTCACGAAAACTTAATGAAACTGCGCATAATATTAAAAAGTTGCAATCTGTCCACGCCTGGCTGTAATGAACCTTCTACTCTTATTTTATCTGTAAAAAAAAGGTCTTGAAATTATTATTTTCTGTGTGCTTCGCCGATGTGACATTTGTACATCCTGTGCGTTTGATCTTGTATAATCACTGGTATTACTCTTTCTAACTCTTCCGTAAGTAAACTGTGCCTCCGTGCTTCATCAAAATCTGCCATTTTTCTTCTTCTTTCCTTCCTCTTTTTCCCTTTACGGGTGTCGAGGGAGTTACAATGTTCTTGTTCTCGCTTTTATGGCAGCTTCAGATAATGTTATTTAGTGTTCGTGTAATGTCTCTTTGATGTTGTCGATCCAGCGTACTCTAGGTCTACCCTTAGCTCTTCTTTCTGCTTCTCCTCTCTTCATATATGATTTATAAACTAATGAATCACACCAGATACTTTGGTCTTTCAAAATCTATACGGAAGGAGTCGGTGGCAGGAAAGAGTTTGAGAAACGCTGGCTTCAACGTTACCCCACTCTGTCATATGCGATCGAAAAAATGTGAACTATGTAAACTGGAAAGTGGAGTGATGTAGTCATAATCATTGACATTCAATATTGTGTGTCCAGACATAGGAATACATACCCGCAATAGTTTTTAGTAATCATTAGTGAAAACACCAGTTAATTAATAGTTTGTGTGATTGACGTAAAACACAAAGTTGACGTTTACTTCAAAATACCTTTATCACGATCAAAACATAATCCGAACCAGAATTGATTATGTTTCTTGTGATTAAGGCTTTTTGTTCGAAACACTTATTTTATTTTTAAGTTATATCGTATAGCCCCGCCGAAGACGGATGTGTCGGGCCATTGGCGCAAATAAAACTGCGACACAACGCATTTCCATTATCTGGACTACATCCTGCTATAAATCTAGTAGGACAATGGTCCCGCTACAAGGGAGATCCAGCAGGAGTTTGAGAATGAACGCTGAAGAAGAAGAAGAAGATATCGTATAACATATTTACCCCCTCGTTGCCAGTTTCTACAAACGTGATCATTGTTGTGCTGTATTCCCCTCTGTTATGACTAGTCAAGATGACTACATTTCTGGACATATACACGAGTATACTCTGTGACAACCATTGAGAACGTTGTGTCCTTGTTTTGTTAAATATGTGTGCACTTTATGATACCACCTGTTCGCTTGTGCCATTTTATCTCGTTGTTGGAATATCGATCTCATCAGACAAAGCCCGCTCTGTCACCGAGATTTCTATCATAAATGTCGTTTCTCTTTTTTCCTAACCCTAAACTCACAGAGAAAATGAGTTTTCCATAATTTCTCAAGCCAGTGAGTCGAATCTTGGGGAAATTTGAAAGTTAATGAAACATAACACATTGTGAATGCTTGCCCTCGACCATCTGTCTCTCTTTCCTATATCTGTCTCTATGCCCTTCATCCTTTCCTAAAACTGCTTATGAAGACTCCATAATACTAGAAATATATGTGATATAACAAATAAATGGCAATGTATCGTATCCCTCAAGAATCATTTGGAAACTCATCAACTTTGTTGCCTGTGTCAGTCAGTACCTACCTAGAACAGTGTGGTTTCTGTGTATCGATTTCTCATTGTCGGTTCAGGAATACTTCTACTGAAATACGAATGAGAGTCTTGGTTGCCTTAAGAGAAACGAACTCGGGGTTATATTACCTAATGATCGAATTGATTTCCCTGGTACAATTGATTACATTGTCTGTGGTGCACATTGGTGCCCGAATTATTTTGATTGATGCGACAATTGGGAATATGGTTGCCACTCAGCGGAATTTGCGTATTACAGTAAGAAAATGCAGGTTGTCCAGTACAAGTGTGTGGGTCGCATAACACGAGAATGTGCGTGATCCAACACGATGTGGTTGACCCAACAAAAGTGTTTGGGTCGCTTAACACGAGAATGTGCGTGACACAACACGATGTGGTGACCCAACAAGAGGATTAAGACGTTCCATGAAGAGGATTGTATGGTCCAACATTAGAATATGGATGAAAACATGGAGATGATATTATATATATATATCATAATCAGTTTGCAAGATTATATCTGGCTCACAAGCTACTACTTCTTGTAGTTATATTCTAGACATGAAAAAACGAATCCAAGCTAACAAACTTTACACATCCAGATCTGTTCACTAATGTTAATAGTTCTCTCACATTGTTATGTTTTCGATTAGTGTCGTGCTTTTCGTTGGCCACTATGTAAATACTTCGTGTAGCCTGCCAACACTGAACAACAAAATGGATGAAAATAATCGAACACAACGTAAGAAAGGTTTGTTTTGATTCAGCTGGTTGGTTTTCTGTTATGTTAGCGATTGATCACGGATCAGCATGTGCGATTTGTTTGCAGTACTTGCTACACTTTCTGCGGGAGGATATCCCTATTTGTGTGGTACAACCCACTGTCTTATTTGTGATGTCGTATCACAGCCCTATACATATCTCTAGATAACATACACTATTTGACATTATCGTAATTTTTATTGATTATTGACACAAAATTCCCCATCAGTCACTAAATTGGATGCCACCGGGAGTAAGAAGAAGAGGAAAACATAGAGAAACTCAACGAAGAATCATTAATAGAGAAGGCATGTCAATGAAGCTAAACAACATCCAAGAACTGAAAGACCTGGTAACACATAGACAGAAATGGAAAGCTATGGTTTCTGCCCTATGCGCCGCCTATGCCCTGGAAGAACATAACATAACATTGACACAAAGAATGCCCATAGTAACCAATAACAGTCACAGAAAAAAAATCACATAGCGTCACTTTTGAATGATGACCCTGATGTTATGCACATAGCTGTATTACTGAGAGATTTGGTAATATTATGTCCTATCGTTATATCAATATTGCAGTATGTCGTGGTGCATTATAATAAAGTTTCTAAAACTGAAGAGATGTATGGTGTTCATGACTACTCCGTAAGACGTTTGAGTAACACAATATGTTTGATTTCCCAATAGAAAATTACATGTGTCGACCTGGAGACAGAGAAACCTGCTAAACGATGCCTGGCCAAAGTCTCCAACATTGCTGGCCAAAGATTGTGCTTGCCGTTTATGATTGTAAGTGCGTCAGTGTGTTCGCATGTATGTACGCAAGATTGCAGCATGTTACTTCTTTATTTGCACTCACTCTCAAGAGCATGCTGACTTACACAAGTACGCGTAAACAAATAATTTTAGAATTCACATGTTGATCCCGAATGCTTCCGTCCTTGCGTTGTGTTGTCTGTTTGTTTCTGTTGTTCAATTTTTTTACCGTCAGCAGTTACGAGCAATATAGTTCTTATATAGTTTAAGAAGTTCACGGAACGAGAAGACAGAGGTACGCACAAAGAGGTTCTGGACACCACACAAGGACGGAAAGAGAATGATAAAATGAAATAAAATCAAACAAATACATTATTTTGGACATTACAAGAAATGCCACCATGTTGAAGACCTGCCTTAAAGATATTGTCACGTGGCAGAAGAAATTAAGTTTGATAGGCTTGAAGGAAACGTGAATCTACTTCATCATTCACATGTCAACCTTGTGTAGAATATGTGTGTCAAATTCGTCAATAGAATTCTTGCATCCAAACCCTTCCTTCAGATTGAAGTCAAGCGCGTTGTACTCACACAACATCTCCTGTATTGCTTCCCCCATGTTTTTCATTAGCGCATGACGCAGAATATACTCAGTGTTCAATGACCAGTCACGTCAGTGATCAATGACCAGTCACGTCAGTGTTCAATGACCAGTCACGTCAGTGTTCAATGACCAGTCACGTCAGTGTTCAATGACCAGTCACGTCAGTGTTCAATGACCAGTCACGTCAAGAAAAATGACTGACGCTGTGTATCAATCATCATGAAGGACCTATAGTATGTATAAAAAAAGTATATTTCACCTCAGTCTATCTATGTTTAGAAAATCCTTCCAGCTGAACCCGTGCTGCGTTGAAGACGGATATGTGGGTCCATGTGCGCAAATGAAACGGTGACACAGCGCATTTCCATTCTCTGGACTACATCCGGCTGGAAATCTAGTAGGAGCATTGTTCTGCTATAAGAAATATCCAGCGGAAGTTTGATAATGAAAGTTGAAGAAGATCCAGTGCTGTACCTCGTAACCACGCGGCAGTATAGTAGACCTGTTCGCTAAATTATGTTGGACCCCATTCATTACGTGTTTTGATTACTGTTTCGCTTGCAATTGGCTTGTATTTATATATTTCGAATCGTATGCCAAAAATAGCCAAGAAGATTCCAAGTATATAAATAGTAGCCAACTGAAAGCCAAACAATGAGAACACGTAACGAATGGGGTCCAACTTAAATTAGCGAATAGATCTTCTATAACTGGCGACGGTCTCGTTTGCTTATCCTTCGTATATCGTTCACAGCTATATTTATTCCCACCCTTCGTATATCGTTCACAGCTATATTTATTCCCATCCTTCGTATATCGTTCACAGCTATATTTATTCCCACCCTTCGTATATCGTTCACAGCTATATTTATTCCCACCCTTCGTATATCGTTCACAGCTATATTTATTCCCATCCTTCGTATATCGTTCAAAGCTATATTTATTCCCATCCTTCGTATATCGTTCACAGCTATATTTATTCCCATCCTTCGTATACCGTTCACAGCTATATTTATTCCCATCCTTCGTATATCGTTCACAGCTATATTTATTCCAATCCTTCGTATATCGTTCACAGCTATATTTATTCCCATCCTTCATATATCGTTCACAGCTATATTTATTCCCATCCTTCGTATATCGTTCACAGCTATATTTATTCCCATCCTTCGTATATCGTTCACAGCTATATTTATTCCCATCCTTCGTATACCGTTCACAGCTATATTTATTCCCATCCTTCGTATATCGTTCACAGCTATATTTATTCCAATCCTTCGTATATCGTTCACAGCTATATTTATTCCAATCCTTCGTATATCGTTCACAGCTATATTTATTCCCATCCTTCATATATCGTTCACAGCTATATTTATTCCCATCCTTCGTATATCGTTCACAGCTATATTTATTCCCATCCTTCGTATATCGTTCACAGCTATATTTATTCCCATCCTTCGTATATCGTTCACAGCTATACTTATTCCCATCCTTCGTATATCGTTCACATCTATATTTATTCCCATCCTTCGTATATCGTTCACAGCTATATTTATTCCCATGCGTCCTCTTTTTTTCTCCTCCTTTCCCAGCTGCTTCCGTAAAAACGCCGGTCACACAATACCGTATCCTGGTATATCTGCTACGCTTTCTGTGAACTGTTGACTTGAAATCATGTGCTTGACTTCCCTTTATATGTTGGTTGAATTAATTCTAGTTCAGTTTATTCTGGGTGAATTTACCAGCCTGTTCAAGGACTTAGAAAAGATCATGAGCCAACTACAAACCTAGACCGACGGCAGTAGAAGCCCTATGTACAGAATTCATTAGGACTTCATTCGTTAAGTTTATATTATTGTCTTGTTTCCGTTGGTCACTATTTATATACTTGGAATCACATGTCAAAATAACCAAGACGACTCCAATTATATATAAATAGTGATCAACGGAAATCAAGACAATAATCAAAAACTTAACGAATGAAGTCCTAATTAATTATGTAAAGAGGTCTTCTATGTCTTATCAATGGTCACGCTACAAACTCGTAGAATGAGTGCATTAACTGAATTTCATCAAATAACTATAGCCAATATATAATAATCTCTTGTGATGGGCGAAAAACGATTTCTGTGTCGTATCGATTCAAGTTATATATCTATGCGACCTGTCCTTTGAATAAAGCTGCCCTCACTGTCACTCTGTAAACCTGTCGATTCTGTAAAAGCTGCTCAGCTTCTTCCAGTGTTCTCTTCAGGTCTTGGATATCATGCATCCATCGTAGTCTTGGTCTTCCTCGTGTTCTCTCCCAGGAAACTTTCTGGTTTAAAATAAGTCTTCGAAATGTAACTGCCAAAGACAACAAATATAAGAACTATGCAAGTCAGTCCCCAACGATACAATGTTATCCGATATGTGATCAATATCGGCAGAGGCACTTGATGATGTTTAACATTGTTGTTAGTTAGCGCTTCCATTTCTTCATTATTGCTGTATCTATTCAATGAAATATTTCAGTTTAAGGTATATGTTCTTAAAGTAACACCGGATTCATAAACGTATGTACACGGTTTTCCGTAGAATAAGTTATTGGTAAAGCGCAGATGACATAATGTTGTGTTTTGTTTTCTTAATATATAGTGCACATTTTATAATGCAAACTATTAAGGAAACGCAAAGTTTATTCGGAACTGTACAAGATCTCCGGTCTACCTATTATGCGAAACATGATACGAAATATTGTCCCAACTTTTTAATATTATGCGCAGTTTCATTCATGTTTTCTGGCGTCATTTAACAACACAATGTTTAATGTAATCAATATGCCGAAACAATGATTGGTTGATAGTTGCTTCATAAGTATGATGTACTATAAAAAAACATCATTTGAAACTAGTGGCAAGTCTGTCTGCTCTTTCATTTCCCTTAATAGTGGCAAGACGAATCGAGATGGTTAGAAATGAAGTTGGATGCAAGATTTGTTGTACGGCTACCACTATTGATAAAATCATGAATATATGTTAATTCTGCGTTCTTTCTAGTACACTAGCAGGTTGTAGTCTGGAGAACAGAATGTCTTGTGTCGTAGTTTACAGATTTGCTGCGATATGTCCTCCTTTCGTCCCGATACACTCAACTTCAGCATGACTTCTGGTTCACTTTGACCCTATATGAGATGGGACAACTCCATCCCATAACCTCCTTAATCACCTCGTGTTATATCCCGCCTTCGAGCCCTATAACACGCGTTGGAATATAGGTTACATCTGCATCTTAGCACAGTGACAAGTGGCAGTTCAATGAACCGTGCTGATATTGTCAATGCAATCAATAAGTTAGACCAGATGAAAGATATGGGATGTATTTCCTCTTCCATGTATATTGCTAGAATGCAGGACCTGGAAGTGAGGCGTGGTGTTGCAGGAAATGAGCGACATATGGGAAGCAAAATAAGAGGTATCGACCAACACATAATCGGAACAGTCAGCTACCACACGCTTAAAGACATACTGAATATGAGATCGGAACAGTCAGCTACCACACGCTGAAGAACATACGGAATATGAGATTGAAGCACATATGGACTTGTATGTAGTGCCATCTTGATCTTAAATCTGACGACTAATTAGCTAACAATTGTAGAATGACTGTACTCCGACATAATAAATTGTAAACATAGTAATGAAGTGTTGCTAGTCACTGGAAACATATAGAAAAACATAGAAATCGATGTTTCTCCCAAGAGGACTTTATCAAGAACACAACACAGCACATATGAAGACGAGTAAAACGACTCACATCACACACACACATCACACACACACATCACACAGAGCTGAATTAGAGCACATACCGGAATATGAATGGCAACTGTGATATAAAAAATGGAAGGGTTGTGAAGAAACAAAACGAATGGAGAATTGACATAACACACCAAGATGAATATTTACATGTAGGAATGATGGTCGTTGGATACCAAATTGATGGATATACCGGTTTTCGAGCGATTCAAAAGCTTACTACATTGAAAACTCCCAGAACGTTTATGCTAAATATGTGTAGACTTGGAAACAAAACTTCCCAAATGATTATATTCGTGGGAAGAAGCAAAAACAACGGTTTCCACTTATTTGGATTTTTAAAGTAGGCTACGTGGAAAGAAAACTCTTCAACCGGAATATCGTAATCATAATAATCCATAATTACAGACAGGCCGGTAAGAATAGACCGGATCACCGGTGTATATTATTTATCATTATTAACCACCGGCGTTATGCACAAGACTGTTACTGCCACCGGCCGGCCGGGATTTGGCCGGACGTTGTTTGCTAGTTATAATTAGATTGAGTGGGGATCTCGACGGCAGTGTACAAGACTTGCGGACAAGAACACTGATCTTTAGATACAAGGATAGACTGAGATTTGATACGTCACGATAATCTAAACAAACATTCTGGCGAGTCTCCTGATGGTAAATATACTTTCTAGCTGTACTGGTGAAAATCATGCCCTTCTATTGATATATCCTGCGCGCTGATCGCACTCGTTACATATATTGGCTGATCAGATTGGTTCATATATTTCTCATTGGTAACTATTGCTAATGTGAGATAAGCGATCAGGGCTGTTACAAAATGTGAAATACCACTGATCACGTTCCTAGCGGGGGGCCTCGGAGAGGTAAGAGTGGGAATGGAATTAGGGATCTAAAATCATGTTTTTGTAACTTTCGATCATGATGATACCTACTTGACTCTATCAGTACTTGATGATACCTACTTGACTCTATCAGTACTTGATGATACCTACTTGACTCTATCAGTACTTATGACATTGAGATGAGACCTACTTGACTCTATCAGTACTTATGACATTGAGATGAGACCTACTTGACTCTATCAGTACTTGTGACATTCAGATAAGACCTACTTGACTCTATCAGTACTTATGACCATAATAAAACCTGGACGACTTAAGCTACATAATACAACCTACTACCATCTGTTGTTCCGAGACGTCACGGTATTACTAAATATCAAACAACCAAACAAACGTTCTGACATAGTTTGTAAACGATCTTCATTCAATCCGGCGGCGACTTCACAGCAGGAACAGTGAAAATACAATAGATAGATAGAGTTACAGAACGTTGTTCACGCTTACACTCTGTAAGCCTCTCGTTCTGTGTAAACTGACCTTTCTGCTCTACTGTCCTATGTAAAAGGTCATAGCTATCTTGTGCCCATCAACGTTTTGACGGTCTTTTCTCTACATCACGGAACTATCTTTTTCTACACCACGGAACTGTCTTTTTGTGCGTTAGGTTAATATACATTCTTTCTTTTGGCAAAATGGCGAGGGATGACGGTTGTGTTCTTCTGTGCAATAATTATTGAAGTTGGCCTACACTAAATGAAAAAAAGACCAATTTACTTTTTTGTTTGTTTTCCAGAACATCGGGACTCATTTTTTCTGCACTTAAACAATTTGAGGAGAGGTGTGTTATTTTAACCTCTGAAATCTTTCTTTCTACCCAAATATAATGTTTGTCACAGGGTCTTACCTGTCGCAGGGTCATGCCTGTCACAAGCACCTGCCGTAAATTAAGATATGATTCATTATTGTGAGTTCTTCCTCAGATCCCTTGGTTGGCATGAGGCAGTCCCAGAGGCACGAGGCAGTCCCAGAGGCATGATGCTGTTTCCGAGGCAGTCCCAGAAGGTGGAATGATGTCTGTAATTGTGTACAACGTGACTCCGATATCTCTCATTGTGTACAACTTGACTCCGATGTCTCTCATTGTGTTCAACAACTTGACTCCGATTCTCTGTACGTTGAGGCCCGAGACCTCCGCCCAGCGTAAAGTTTCATCACTTATCTCCATTTCATGTAGTAGGGCAGTCATTCTAACCCACCTTAGTTACCCCTTACAACATGCATGCCAGCTCACATTCTGACTATTCTTTGTTCCAATTTTGTGATTCAATAAAAAGTATTATGTGGGAAGGCACGCCGCTTTTAACCGCTGATGTTAATCCAATTATGTTATATTAAAGCTTTTAACCATCAAAAAATGTTGGAGTTCGCGGTTGTGGGAATCCAGTCATCACGATCTCTGGGAGTGACCGACCGATAAAACGCAGGCGAAGAAAATGATAATAAAGAAGAATGTCCTAATGTATGTATATCTTGCTATATATGTCATATTCATCATCATCAAGTGCCGTCTCTGCAACGTATCTCCAACATCTCCTGTCTCTTGTCTTGGTGGTGCACTCTGCTAGACTGTAACCTGTCCATCGTGTAATGTTACTCTCCCACTTGTATCTCTGCCTACCTCTTGCTCGCTTCCCTTTGACTTTACCCTCAAGTAAGGTCTTCAATAGGGTGTCATGTCTTTTAATGTGTCCAAAGCTCGTATTTTATTTGCCTGATCTTTATTTCTCTTAGTAGTTCTTTCTTCATATTAAGTGTCTTTAGCACCTCTTTATTTGTTTTTTTCTCTTTCCATGATGTTCTCCCTATTCTTCTATATACCCACATCTCAAAGGCATCAATTTTGTCTTCTAATTGTTTATTTAGTGTCCATGTTTCTGAGTCATACATTAATATGGAATAGATGTAGCATTTTATAATTCTCATTTTTAACTTGTTTGTAATTTGTTTAGATATTAATAATTTCCTCATGTCATTGAAGGTACTTTTAGCCATTCCTATTCTCCTTTTAACTTCTGTTTCACATCTGCCATCATTTGTGACTATGTGTCCAAGATATTGATACTGTTTTACTTGTTGTAGTTTCTCTCCCTGTATGTTTATGTTTACCTCCTGTTCTTCTGTCTTTGCTGATTATCATGGTTTTTGTTTTTTGAATGTTTATATCCAGTCCATATTCATTACTATGCCATATTATATGTGAATTATTAATATGTGTATGTATATACAACAATCTGTTTCTACAGAACATGACAATAAGGTATCCCATCAGAGAGGGTTGATGGGAACCACCATTGTATGCATGTAATTTGCTGTGCGATTATCCAGCCTGAAATAAAGTTCTACAACTGTGTATGGAAACTCATTATCTCCCCTGTCGTCACTATCCAATATAATCCTGATAGCTATTGTCTCCCTTGTCTGAACTGCAACTATGCATGTCATCAGTTCAATAGTTGTACATTCCGTTCTAACCACTACCTGACAGCTTCCATCTATGACAGAGTGGCTAACAATAAGCATTGTTATTATCATCTCTAAACACAATCATCTCCATTCTCGTCATAGCCATTCCATGTTTCAAATAGGACACGTAACGAACAAAAGATAAACGCCTGGACATCATCCCATCAGTGAACGCGTGCACAACCAGCTCCCAGGAACTGACAGTAATAAATATGCGTGCACACGGTGTATAATACGCGCCTGGGAGATATGAAGCCATGGGGAAAATATTAGGATAATGAACGCACATTTGTTCAAGCATCGTAACATGGCCATTGTTTTATTATGATCTTAGGCCTGGTGGAAGCGTATTATGGGAATCAATTGATCCGGTCCAACCAGTGCTGCTTTTATTTTCGAATTCGTCCTTTTCGTTATTTCCACATTATCAATGTTGTGGACAGGGACGTAGATATTTCTTCTGTAAGATTGTGGGAAGGTTAGCTTTTAAAAAGGTCATCCTTTTGCATATAATTTTTTTTTCATTGCCGTAATATTTTGTTAAAATTTTTGGATTGTTCTTTGCTTTTCTTTTTTCTCTGGCGATGACCTTTATGTCTTGCAGCTTCAGGGGTAGAAGAGTTCTCTGGAGATGGCTTTTATGTCTTGCAGCGTCAGGGGTAGAAGAGTTCTCTGGAGACAGCTTTTTTGTGTGTTTCATATATATTTGTTTTCGTTGAGCCCTTGATTTCTGCAATCAATCTTTTGCATGGTCTGTTCCTGGCTTCATATCCGTTGTGTTTGTATAGTAATGCTTTTTGATGGACGATGTCTGATGATAGTCTGGAAGCATGTGAAAACCACTTAATCTGTTGTCCTCTAATGTAATCCAAGATTGACAATGTGTTTATTAGTTTTTTTAATAATTTTTTTTCTGATTCTGTCTGTATTTGTTACTCCGAGATTTCTGCATAGACAAGCCATTTCTGTTGTAACAAGTTTTCTTTTGGTTTTCGTTGTTAGTGTCCTCGTTTGACATTGGCAGCAAAGTGATGGTATGATGATTGTTTTATATAGTACAGTTTTAGTGTTCGTGTTCATATATCTTCGTCGGCGTTCATTCTCAAACTCTCGCTGAATCTCTCTTATAGCAGGTCCTATTAGATTTCTAGCAGGATATAGTCGAGAGAATGGAAAATGAGCTGTGTCGCCGTTATATTTGTGCCAATGGCCCGACACATCCGTCGTCGGCGGGAGACCTGGTATGATATGTTGCATCTGTATTGGATTTATTTTGTGTTTTCCCCATTCAAAGATATGATACTTCCAAGATAAGTGGATTCTTTCAACTGTTTAAGTTGTTGATCATCGATTAGAATAGTGATGTGTCTTTCTGCTTTTACGATTGACATTACCTCAGTATTTTCTGTGTTTATCTTCATGTTAGTTAAAGTCCTACATGGTTTGTGTGCAGTCTATTTTTATGTTGTTGTAGTTGTTCCTCTGATGTTGATATTATTTCTTGATCGTCTGCACAAAGAAATTCGTTCATGAGGTTGTTTATGTTGTCTTCTTCATTAGTGTTGGCAATTTTACATACACAATCGATATATGTGAGGAATAACAAGGGAGATAGAACACATCCTTGTCACACTCCAGAATGTTTGTGACATTTGTCTGAAAGCTCTACACTCTCGTTCTAACTGCACATTGACTGCCTGTGTAATCAGTACTGCAGAAGTTGATTAGGTATTGTGGAACCCCATATTTTAATAGTATTTGCCATAATAATGGCAAATTCTCTCGTTGAAGACTTTTTTGTGGTCGACAAACGCAATATACAATTCTTGGTGTTTTTAGTCGGTTCTTATTTTCTGCCAGAGTTGTCTTGAGTGTAAAAATGATGCATGTTCAGCTCTTATACTTACGGAATCCCATCTGCGTGTTTTTTAACTTAGGGTTAGATAAATACTCTTAATCTTCTTTCTAGAAATCTGTTGAAAATTTTTCAATGTGACTTAGACGTGAAATATCTTTGTATTTTGTACAATCTTTTTTGCTGCCTTTTTTCTTCCAAATAGGTATTATTACAGTCTTTTTGAAGTCCTCTGGAATTTCTTGTGTATTCCATATTATATTCAACATGAATGTGAAATGTAACCATATGGTTACATAGTATTGTTCCCCAGTCCTTATTGTCATCTTCAGACTTGATTTGAGTTTCAGTTTTCATAATCTGTTTGTATTCATGTTGTCCTTTCATCTTTCATATTCCAGATTTATCACAGTTCAACACTCAGGGCTAATCTGTAGAAGGAATTGGTAAATGCTGTGCAAGAAATCTGCTGATTACAAAATTGGCATCAGTTTTTCCCCTATCTGATCTACTTTTTTAGATGCGCAACACGCGCACACACATATATAAACACAGAAATATACTGTCCTTTATTCACAAAAGTATAATTCTCGTGACTTTCTTTTTTCAGAACAAATCAGATTCAAGTGTAGATGGAGAGAGAGACAGAGGAGGCAGAGATAGAAGAGGGCCAGAAAGGGACAAGGATTTATCCAAGCTATCCAAGCCACCTATAGCCCACCATGTACATAGAACATCCTCAAATTCATCCAATTCCTCTGCTCCTGGGGCACTTGGTGAGTTCATTATTCAATTCCTCTGCTCCTGGGGCACTTGGTGAGTTCATTATTCAATTCCTCTGCTCCTGGGGCACTTGGTGAGTTCATTATTCAATTCCTCTGCTACTGGGGCACTTGGTGAGTTCATTATTCAATTCCTCTGCTCCTGGGGCACTTTGTGAGTTCATTATTCAATTTTAGTCATGTATTTCTAATATATGTTTAGTCATTTATATGTAATCGATTTAGTTATTTATATTTAATCTATTTAGTAATTTATTTCTAATATATGTTTAGTCATTTATATATAATATTCCCTGATGTTGCCAGATAGCAATACTCTATTCCAAATAAATTTGTGTCTCCCATTTTCCATTTGGCATGTATACATATCTCATATGAGTGTTGGTGATAATTGGTGAGTGATGTTGCATTGAAGACATATTCGAGAGAGCAAAGTGATGTGTTATTTGCAGAAGAATGCTAAGAATCCCTTGGACTGGTGCTACTTTTTTCTCCTCACTGTCTTCCTCCCACCCGCCACTCTCACACTTTCATGTAGTTTTTGGGATCTTTCACACCTGTGCTCAGGTGTTGTTTCTGTTTTACCAAATGAAGTTGTTTATGGAATGCAAGATTTATGAACTAGAAGGAGATGTGAAATCTTTGCCAGAGCTACTGTTTACATGCTCTGCTGTTGACACATTTTGCTTGCTGACATGAATGAAATGCCTATGTGTGCTTGCAGATTAGAGGTATCTACCTTCTAGTTTCAGCAATCTTATTTCACCTACTCGTCTGATGTCAGTCCACAGCTTGTAAGAGGGAGCCGTGCCCGAAAGGGAAGTAAATAATATAGACACTGTTACATGCCATGCATGTCCTAAGAAGCGACTAAGGAGGATTTTGAGGGTGGAGTTTGCTTTCCAATCCCATAGCATAGAGAGTCAACGTGATGCAAATTCATGCTGAAGTCAAATGTATCAGACCGAAAAGTGCACCTATCGCAGCTTGGTTGTAAACCATAAGAACACATTTCATTCTCTGAGCAACATCTTGCTAATCTGTTTTGTGAAAATGAATATGGAGGAAAGATAAGAACCACCTGGTTTTTGAAAGTTTCTATAACACTGTAGTTTCTATAACACTATAGTTTCTATAACACTGTAGTTTCTATAACACTGTAGTTTCTATAACACTGTAGTTTCTATAACACTGTAGTTTCTATAACACTATAGTTTCTATAACACTGTAGTTTCTATAACACTATAGTTTCTATAACACTGTAGTTTCTATAACACTATAGTATTGAGATGATAAGTGAACTCAAAACTTGGGATTTCTGGTCACCTGGTGCGTGACTTATTACACTACTGCGGCTTCCCCCCAGTAACTGTATCTACGATCCTGGTGGTTAGCGATGTTAGATGGTTTGTTGGTCAGTCACTGACTATGCAGCTGAACACTTATGGGAAGCCATGTTCCATGATGCTGGTTCACAGCTCAGCTCTTACCTGTACTACCTTACCTTTTATTGCATACCTCGAGGATTATAGAAAGTTTGTTGTGTGATATTATGAAAGTCTAATACTTAGTTTCAAATGATTGTTTCAGCCAGTGGACCATCTCCCAGACACAGTGGAGTCATGCCTGACCTTGTTCCTCCTCACACACCCCCACAGTCACGTTCTCCCCCAACCCCACAGAGACCCCAGGATAAGACAACATCAGAAGAGGTGTGTAAATGTAATTATCAGATGGGTCAAGTACATGAGAGAGTATAAATGTATATCTGTCTGTGTGTGTGTGTGTGTGCATTAATTCAGGCATAATTTGGTGCATGGCCAAGAGATTAGAGCTTTGGTCTTACACCCATGAGGTCCAGGGTTCAATACCTGGTAAGGGCTGTTTTTTCTTTCTGTGGGTAATGATGCGCACACAAGAAAACATACAAATTACAATACACAAATCATATTCAAATTATAATTTTGAATATTTCATATCTCCTGTGTTTTACATAAGTCTAATTATTCTATAGTATGCAATGAGACTTCCATATATATATATATATATACATTTACACACACACACACACATATACACACACCGGGTACTAACATATATACATGTCAAACTGTCAATACAATATTTTTCCCATGAAGGAGTTACTGGGGAGTTTTCCAGTTGCTTGTGTGATAAAGGCTGCATGCCTTTGCTGTCGCCATGTCATGTTCAATATGGGTTAAAAAAAAATTACACTTCAATTTGTATGTTTTCTTGTGTGCGCATCATTACCCACTAGTTTTAGTTATAGTCTGTCGTCTCTGATTGAAGCGATTATATAAACCTGTGTTTTACGTACCGGTAAGTCTAATTGTTGTTATGTTTCATGTAGTTACATTGTATTGATTGTACATACAGTTCATACCTGTCAACTGCCCGTAAATTCCCGTAATTTTTACGGTTTCTTCAAAGCTGTAAGGTTTTACGAGCGTACACCAGCATTTATGGGTTTTTACGTGAATTTCTTCAGTTCTGTTCTTGGGATTTGTTTACTAAATTTAGTGGTGACACTGATATTTTTGTATATATTTTAGTGGCAACAGTGATTTGTGCTGTGTTTTATTCACAATAGTGTCGTATGCAGGTTTTATTTGATCTGGTCGTGGGGTGAAGTATTGTTGGAAACAATGCTTTTAACAAACGGACAGAAATATTTACAGCTAATTTTTGAACTTTTGTTTGCATCAAGATTGCGAGGCAGTCATAAAAATTTTTGCCGTTACGATATGATCTTCATATTTCACACAAAAATCAATCCGCAGGAAGTCACCTGAAAACCAGCTTTCAGGTACTATCCTGAGATACTTTCCCACG
Source organism: Meghimatium bilineatum (assembly GCA_034231615.1). Lineage (NCBI taxonomy): Eukaryota > Metazoa > Mollusca > Gastropoda > Stylommatophora > Philomycidae > Meghimatium > Meghimatium bilineatum. The sequence goes on from CM067301.1 coordinate 1,580,424, forward strand.
GGCGGAGTCAGAAGTTGCAGACGTATGGGGCACAGAACTTGAAAGATGGTTTTTACACTATATGATTAAAGTGTACTCTAAGAAATCTATGTGGTATAAGATGAAGAGGTAAAAATGAAGCTTGATTGATTCCACTGATTAATTGTATTCCAATTATATTTCTCCACTGATTAATTGTATTCCAATTATATTTCTGTGTCAATTTCCAGTACAGGAAAGCTGTACTTCAACCTGCAATGAAGCATCAAAGATCTTTCTCTGCATTTGGGTTTGGTGCTGAAGTATCCACCATTGGTTCTGTGTCATCAATGTCCAAACAGTCTCGTCGGGGCTCACAAATTAATGTCAATGTCACACCATCACAGACCACAGAGGGTATGAGTGATACACCGGAGATTCGCAAGTACAAGAAACGTTTTGGATCTGACATCTTGTGTGCCGCTCTGTGGGGTGAGCTCTCTTGATTTGTATTTGTGTGCCACTCTGTGGGGTGAGCTGTCTTGATTTGTATTTGTGTGCCGCTCTGTGGGGTGAGCTGTCTTGATTTGTATTTGTGTGCCGCTCTGTGGGGTGAGCTGTCTTGATTTGTATTTGTGTGCCGCTCTGTGGGGTGAGCTGTCTTGATTTGTATTTGTGTGCCGCTCTGTGGGGTGAGCTGTCTTGATCTGTATTTGTGTGCCGCTCTGTGGGGTGAGCTGTCTTGATTTGTATTTGTGTGCTGCTCTGTGGGGTGAGCTGTCTTGATTTGTATTTGTGTGCCGCTCTGTGGGGTGAGCTATCTTGATTTTTGTGTGCCGCTCTGTGGGGTGAGCTATCTTGATTTTTATTATTGCTATTTATAGCTCTAGTGTGTTAATAAATTTGTACACTGCTGCCTTTTATTTTTGTTTGTCATTGATGGAAGCTCATATTTCATTCAAGGGGTCATTCTTGGAGCCCAAAAGAAGGGAGTAAAGAATAGCAACACTGCTTCCTGCATGCATGACTAACAAGGTGACAACAGGGAGTTGGAAAGGGGGGGGGCATGAAGTTGGTTTTCCCAACCCTATGACACAACGTTTCAATCTCAGGACTACATCCTCCTAAGTTGTGTCTCAAAAGTATGAGACATTGGTATAAGATTGAAACCGCCCAGAAAGAGAAACATGATACACAAAAGAGACTGATAAATCAATATCAAACTGGATTTATGTGAGGTGATAGATTCTGATGGATTTATTGAGATATGGATCAGAGCATCCATCGGTATGGTGTGCCAGACATTCAGAGTTTTGTATCATCTCCTCTATTGTCCAGCGATTGAATGACATCTGACCTTTGTTCAATTAGATCATCTCTAGAATTCATGTAGTTGACCACATTGCTTACTAAAGAAAAGAAAATATGTCAATTGCAGGTGTGAATCTGTTGATAGGAACAGAGTCTGGTCTGATGTTGCTGGACAGAAGTGGTCAAGGAAAAGGTAAATTTGTAATATAGATATTAGTCAGCACAGTTGATTTCATACTTTATGTCGCATTAGTTAATAATTTGCTTATGTGTTACCAGAGCAGGAAGGCATGCAGTGAATAGCAACTCCTCTGCTGAGGACGGATGTGTCGGGCCAGTGGTGCAAATAAAATAGCGACACAGCACATTTCCATTTGTAACAAAGTAGTCTTTTGACGTGCCAAAATTTCTTATTAAATAAATCCCTTTATTTTACTTTTGTAGTTCTCTCTTGATTGCACATAAATTTGGTAGTGGTTCTAACAGACTTAACAGTCTTTTATTTGACTTGGTCATCATCATCCACTCTCTTATTAGTACTTCTGTGACATCTTCTGTGTTGTGTGACCTAAGAAAATAGAGAAACTTGTGGACACAGATAATTCCTAACAACTGAAGCTAAATTCAGATACTGTTTACCTATTTCTTCTTTCTGTCTGACATGACACATTTGTTTATTATTGATTATGCTACAAAACAACATCACACATTAACACACCATTGAACATTAATACTCGCAATTGATAAAACAGTGATTGGCATTGACTGATTTGAGAGAAAATAAAGTCACAATCCACTCCTGGAATCTAATTCCCTATCAGAAATGGTCTATAAACTATTCTATTCTCAATGTTTTCAAAAATAGTCTTTCCACTTGTGAACAACTCTTGAGTGACAATCAATTGGTTTAGTTACTGAGTAAGAATGTTCCCATTTAAATATGCTACGCATTATTGTCATTGAAAGTTTCCGACATGTATCAAACTCCTCTGTTACGATGTAGAACCTTCTATAGTAAGGCTTCTCAGTAAATATTTTTTTTTCAATTATAGAAATTCGGGCAAATAATTTAATGAAGACCCTCTGCTCAAGTGATGATTGGCCAGTTCAACCTCCATAATAAATATTCAGTGATGAGAAACAATTCAAGCTGTGTTCGTGTAGTATAAACACATCAGTAAATTTCCAATGATGATAAACAAGCCGGTGTTTGACAAGTATAAACACAGCAATAAAGCTCCAACAATGATAAACAAAGCAGTGATTGCTAATTATAAACACAGCAGTAAATCTCCAATGATAATAAACAATGCAGCTGGTGTTTGAAAAGTGTAAACACAGCATTAAAGCTGTGTTTTTTATTATTTAATTACTCATTACTTTATTATTCAATTAACAACTTCAATAATAAAAGTTTAGGATTTTATAGTAACCTTTATACTTTATGTAGTGTTTACTAATTTTTTGTTTGGTTACGCAGTATCTACATTTTGTCGGACATCCTCTGATATTTTGGTTATTTATATTTATGTAAACACAGGAATAGGAGATTGTTCAGTCGAGATTAGAAGAAGACATGCAATTGCAACACTCAAATTAACACAAAAGAGAAAGCTATGGAAAATTAGTAATAACGACACTAAAGTAACACTTTTAAGATCATGTGTTTTCCCAGTGGCAACATGGATGCCAGACTTGGACTTGAAACAATATCCACAAGAATGAATTATTTGAAATGAAGTGCTACAAAAAGATCCTACGAATATTATGGACAGAGAAATAGAACAACATTGAAATTGCTGTAAATTTGCTGTAAATTTGCTGAAATAGTAAATTGTTTTAGAGATGCATAGAGATTATAGCTTGAGGCTACAGATTTACATGCTATTTGTTGTACTTTGGTACATTTCTTGTCGCTTAATTGAGAGGGACATATAGGGACACCCAAGTACAATGTAATCAATCCTCTACTCCTTGTCAAGTATAACAGTTGACTGAAGTTTGAACCAAAGGTTTTGTGAACACAAAACAAATGTCTTCATTAGGAAGTTTCCCGGAATATTGGATATCTCGTCACAATTGAAAGTCACAAAGAACATATTTGAATATCCCTGAGAGCAAAATTGAATTTCCATCTGAGCAGCACTGAATGTACCTAGAAACAGCTGATCTTATCATTTGAATCCCAGTTGAATATCCCTCAAACCACAATTGAATATCCCTCAAACCACATTTGAATATCCCTCAAACCACATTTGAATATCGCTCAAACCACATTTGAACATGCCTCAAACCACATTTGAATATCCCTCAAACCACATTTGAATATCGCTCAAACCACATTTTAACATCCCTCAAACCACAGTTGAATACCCCTCAAACCACATTTGAATATCCCTCAAACCACATTTGAATAGCCCTCAAACCACAGTTGAATAGCCCTCAAACCACAGTTGAATGTCGCTCAAACCACAGTTGAGAGCACAACCAAACGTCTCTTAGTCAATGCACCTTAGTCAACATATTTAATGACTTTCAAAAACAAGAAACATCAACTGCAATCTACAAAACCAATAATGTATTACATGTGAGAGTTTGATCTGCCTACAGGCTCCATTACTAATAAAACATCCTATCTGTCCTTGTCAGTGTACACACTGATCTCACGGAGACGGTTCCAGCAGATGGAAGTCCTGGAGGGACAGAACATCCTGGTCACAATATCAGGCAAGAGAAGCAAGATTCGAGTATACTACTTGTCCTGGCTCAAGTCAAAGATTCTCAAAAATGATACGGTATACTTGTTTTTTTTTAAAAATAAAATGATTAAGAAAGACTTTTCTCTTTTTCTCTCTCTGCCAGGTATGCAGAAATGTTTAGTTTGTGAGCAGGTAGTACTTACATAGTTTTACTTCAGCGTAGCACATTTAAGGACAGAATTTCACTTGGAGGGTATCACACATCTCTGAAACTTAGCTTATCTACAAGTGGAACAAATTTATTCAACGCCATTTTTCTATCAGTCGAGACACATCTCACTTTCAAAAACTATGTTGCAAGGAAAAATTGAGGATGGAAAGAGAAGAGGCAGACAGAGAAAATCCTTGAATGACAAGATCAAGGGATGGTCTGTGTATTGTTTTTCTACATTTGTCCAACTGGTCTGAGGACATATGTGATTGACAGACCTTAACATGGCTCATGTCTCCAATGTGGCACACCTATATGGCACCACAATGTGGCACACCTATATGGCACCCCAATGTGGCACACCTATATGGCACCCCAATGTGGCACACCTATGTGGCACCCCAATGTGGCACACCTATATGGCACCCCAATGTGGCACACCTATATGGCACCCCAATGTGGCACACCTATATGGCACCCCAATGTGGCACACCTATGTGGCACCCCAATGTGGCACACCTATATGGCACACCTATATGGCACCCCAATGTGGCACACCTATATGGCACCCCAATGTGGCACACCTATATGGCACCCCAATGTGGCACACCTATATGGCACCCCAATGTGGCACACCTATATGGCACCCCAATGTGGCACACCTATATGGCACCCCAATGTGGCACACCTATATGGCACCCCAATGTGGCACACCTATATGGCACCCCAATGTGGCACACCTATATGGCACCCCAATGTGGCACACCTATATGGCACCCCAATGTGACACTCCTATGTGGCACCCCAATGTGACACTCCTATGTGGCACACCTATATGGCACCCCAATGTGACACTCCTATGTGGCACACCTATGTCACTGATGTGCTATGGGTCTTATTTTTATATATATAATTGTTATCCCCCATTACTTTGTTAAATGGATTAATCTTCCTTGTCTCTTCTCTTTATGTTGATATAGAGGAGTCAAATTACACACATGAAAAATCAGTGAGCGATAGGAACAATAAGCATATTCAATAATAGTAATAATAATAATAGTAAAGACCATTAGGGTTGTAGGGATGCCACACTGGATACATTCAGCACAAAATGGCCTCTAAACAGCTTTGTCATCAGTCATTTGTAGAAGTGTAGAAAAATCATGCCCAGACCATTCCTTGATTTTATCAATCCATGATTTTATCTGTCTTCCTCATCTCCTTCCACCCTCGACTGTTCCTTGCAAAATAATTTTAGCATATATATTCTTTACCATCAGCTTAAATAGAATGAGCAACTAGTGGGTCCTGCATAGATGTCAGAGAACTGAGCATCTAGTGGGTCCTGCATAGATGTCAGAGAACTGAGCAACTAGTGGGTCCTGCATAGATGTCAGAGAACTGAGCAACTAGTGGGTCCTGCATAGATGTCAGAGAACTGAGCAACTAGTGGGTCCTGCATTGATGTCAGAGAACTGAGCAACTAGTGGGTCCTGCATAGATGTCAGAGAACTGAGCAACTAGTGGGTCCTGCATTGATGTCAGAGAACTGAGCAACTAGTGGGTCCTGCATAGATGTCAGAGAACTGAGCAACTAGTGGGTCCTGCATAGATGTCAGAGAACTGAGCAACTAGTGGGTCCTGCATAGATGTCACAGAACTGAGCAACTAGTGGGTCCTGCATAGATGTCAGAGAACTGAGCAACTAGTGGGTCCTGCATAGATGTCAGAGAACTGAGCAACTAGTGGGTCCTGCATAGATGTCAGAGAACTGAGCAACTAGTGGGTCCTGCATAGAGTGCATTGATGTCAGAACAACTAAATATTTGAAATATTTAATGTTGATAACAAATTCATGATATTGTTCTTCTTCTGCAACAATTTCAGAGCGACAAGAAAAATGGATGGGTAAATGTCGGTGAACTAGAGGGATGTGTACATTTTAAAATTGGTAAGTTTAACCTAGAGTGAGGTATTGTACCAAACTATTGTGGGTTCAAATCTGCTGATTTTGGATGATTCCTTCATGCTGTTTCTTCTGTCTCTACCTAGCTATCGCAATCTGTGTTTCTTCTGTCTCCACCTAGCTATCACAATCTGTGTTTCTTCTGTCTCCACCTAGCTATCACAATCTGTGTTTCTTCTGTCTCCACCTAGCTATCACAATCTGTGTTTCTTCTGTCTCCACCTAGCTATCACAATCTGTGTTTCTTCTGTCTCCACCTAGCTATCACAATCTGTGTTTCTTCTGTCTCCACCTAGCTATCACAATCTGTGTTTCTTCTAGGCGTCTCTATTATTCCATATCTATATTAATCCATATCTTTATTTTCATTCTCTCTTGTCATTTTTTTCTATAATTTTCTCTCTGTATCCATCTTCTCTTCTCCATCTTCATGTCTAAATCTCTGCATTCTAATCTCAATTCCATCTCCACCTCTCCATCATCTCTTCTCCCATCTCCCCTTCTAAATCTCTATTCTCTATTTCAAATAGGAAACATTCACATATGACACAACAGGTTGGTGGTACATAGCAAACTAAAACATTGACAGAAATCTTTGACAGATATATAGAATACAGTATTCTTTCTAGTTTCCACACATTCTGATAATTTCTTCCATTTTGTTTTATATTCAAGTATTAGAGAATCACATTTTCTATTCACAATCTCCTCCAATTTGTTTCAGTCAAGTACGAGAGAATCAAGTTTCTAGTCATAGCCCTGCATGACAGCATTGAAATCTATGCATGGGCACCGAAACCTTACCACAAGTTTATGGCATTTAAGGTAAAGTTCAAGAGCTGGGTTCATTTCTTTGTTTTGTTTGCAGCAATGGTTATCAATGTAGGTGCCAATATGGCCTCCGAAGGGCCACATCCTACCCTGGGTATCAGATACTCACAAAAAGGTATCTATTTGAACTATATTTGAACAAGTTCTATAATTGTCTGTGTGTACAAGGAGATAATTCTTAAGGCTGACAGGAATTGATAGGGCCATTCTAGCGGCACCAATCACTTGGCAACTCAAGTAAACAGGTTTTCTGTATATGACCAACCATATCCCACAGATGTGGTAGGTCGGAAAACCTGTTCACTTGAGTTGCCAAGTGATTGGTGTCGCTAGGACTGATAAGGTTTAATTCCAGTCAGCCGTAAGAATTATTGTCATTTAACTTTAGGGAGGGAGGGTATAGGGAGGTTTATACGGGTATACACGACCAAGAGAGAAGATGCTTGACAACCTAGCATTGTGGCATGGGAGAACATCGGTATTGCAAATGATTGACATCACACGACATAGAAGGCTGTGGAAAGACATGATAACCAACACCACACGGCAAGGACTATAAGAAGAAGGGAGGTCATGAAAAAACAACCCAGAATTTGGATAAGGGCGATAAAAGATTTTATCAATGTCAGCGTGACATTTTGGTGAATCTGTGACCAGCTGAAGTTCTTGAAACATTCCCATACTTTGAAATTTTCTCAGCCTTGTTCTATGACACAATCAGAATTATACAGATGTCCAAGCATTAATTTTGATGTAGCTCTTTGGCGGAGAGGTATCAGGTTCAAACCCCACCACAGCAAATTGTGAGTCCGAACTGTTAAGAAAGCAATGACAACCTACTAAACATTTTTATATTGAATAGATAATGACTAGTCACAAAATGAAGTGTTTGATTGATATGTCCAGAAATAGAATATGTTACCAATATTTTCGTACTATTAATGGTCATATTATATATTAGTGTTGTTATTGATGGGAGATTCATCAGTTTTTGTTTTGTTTGTTTTTTCCTGTGGTTAGTCCTTCTCTGACCTGAAACATAAGCCACAGCTGGTTGACCTGACAGTGGAGGAAGGTCAGAGGTTGAAGGTCGTGTATGGCTCCAATTTTGGCTTCCATGCCATTGATCTTGATACGTCATCGGTGTTTGATCTGTACATTCCGTCACATGTGAGTATTTCCATAGATTGTTGTCTTCTTGTGTGAGCTGTAAGATGATGTAAACGTGCATGGTTTGGACATTATTCCTAGATCTATCAGGATACAGTTGAAGGTGGAAGAAGCAGTGGGGAACAAAGAAAATCATGGGCAGTTAATATAAAAGGCTGGACAAGTCAATATTTTTCTACACTGATCCACATTGTTGAAGATAAAAAAAAATCACTGGAGCATCTGATGTAGGACCCCATTGATGCATCTGATGTAGGACCCCATTGATGCATCTGATGTAGGACCCCATAGATGCATCTGATGTAGGACCCCCACTGACCTGTGATGAGTTATGGACGGATGGTTACAAACAGATGTGGGGTTTCTGTGTGTGGGGTTTCTGTGTGTGGGGTTTCTGCGTGTGGTTGATATGTTGCTGAGAATTTAAGATACACATATATTATTCTTCATATATTATCTACTTCTGCATCTGTACTCAAACTCCTGAAGATTAGCAGAATGTAATCAGGAGAATGAAAAGTGTTGTATTATGGTATACAGCTTGGCTGCGATATGCGCATCTTTTATTTTAACATGTCAGATGTCTGCATGGTATCTAAATTCACTTTGACCTGTCAATGGAACTGCTCGCTCTCACCCATATAATCTCCTTAGCTGCCTGATGTGACATGCATGGTAAGTCAGAGTGCTGCTATTCTGTGCTCCCATTCTGAGCCTGGCAACAGTCTTGTCTTAATGTGTTTTTCCCCTGAACTTCAAAACTTCACATTAAGACTTCTTCACTTGGTGAATTCATCACTTGTAAGACTAAATTCATATTTTCATTCTGAATTTTCTTATCGTAACTTCATTTTGAAACTTAGCATAAAATTTTCATTTCTGATATTACATGAAACTATTGCTTTCAAATTTAACGTTAAATCTTTATTAGAAACTTCACAGTAAACTTATAGTATAGAGTATATAGGATGGGGTCTCCTTTTGTATAAATATTTTTGTGTTTAAACTAGGAATAAAGACAGGGCACATATTTACTGAAAGTTTTAATCAGACATTGATTTTGTCTACATCCACCACATGTTCGGTGGCTTATGTTTGTTTGAATACAATGAAATCTACTTTGAGTTGCCATGAGAAGTTTGAGCCTAATCTTAATAAGCATATTAGAGCTGCTTCAGTTAGAGTTCTCGTCAGTGGAACTACACATCTTCTCTCCTGTACTTTAGCAAGTACAATTCTCTTGTGCATCTTAATTGGCTCCATGTTTTTCTAAAGCTTTATTATCCCTATAATCCCATACAACTTTAGAACCCTTCTATCATCCCATGACCCTTTAGCACCCCATATGATCATGTGACCCTTTAGCACTCCCTCCCCAACAAAGTGTCTTATTGCCCCCTTAGTTGGGATATTGCTTACTTTGAGAAACCATGAAATCATCACTGTAAGAGAACATCAAAGCTTCACATTATAACTGTAAGAGAACATCAAAGCTTCACATTATAACTGCGTAAGTGAATGAGATTTGGTGAAATTGTTCAGTTGTCTAAATGAAGAGTAGCAATCAAATTCATATTTCATAGCTGGACACATATTTCATAGCTGGACACATATTTCAGAACTGGACACATATTTCATAGCTGGACACATATTTCATAGCTGGACACATATTTCATAGCTGGACACATATTTCAGAGCTGGACACATTTCAGAGCTGGACACATATTTCATAGCTGGACACATATTTCATAGCTGGACACATATTTCAGAGCTGGACACATATTTCATAGCTGGACACATATTTCATAGCTGGACACATATTTCATAGCTGGACACATATTTCATAGCTGGACACATATTTCAGAGCTGGACACATATTTCAGAGCTGGACACATAGTTCATGGCTGGACACATATTTCATGGCTGGACACATATTTCATGGCTGGACACATATTTCAGAGCTGGACATATATTTCAGAGCTGGACACATATTTCAGAGCTGGACACATATTTCATAACTGGACACATATTTAATAGCTGGACACATAGTTCATAGCTGGACACATATTTCAGAGCTGGACACATATTTCAGAGCTGGACACATATTTCAGAGCTGGACACATATTTCAGAGCTGGACAAATATTTCAGAGCTGGACACATATTTAATAGCTAGACACATATTTCTGTTTGACATTGTTAACATTTTATCCGGAATTCACAGTTAAGTTATTCACCTGCCTATCAGCAGATCCGGTTTTGTTCCACTTGTTCGTGGTTTGAAATAAAATTACTGCATTCGTTTACCCGGCTACCAGGAAATAGGGTACCAGGGTCATGCTCTGGGAAGGTCGATGAATGGCGTCGTCGCTACTGATCAATTGTAGCTGGCGATGCTGCTCATGCAGAATCTGGTGGACCATCACACGGCACTTATTGGACAACCGTGTTCTATGACACATCTTACCTTGACCTTTTACATTTTGTATTTGATACATTTATTAGTATATGAGAAGGAATATTAGAATTTGTATTTGTAAATATCTTTTGTCGTTTTCTCCATTGCTTTTTTTTTTCTTGTCTTTGATATCTCCATCACCTCTCTGACCTGGCCACGCTTCTCTCAAACCACTTACACATGCATTCGTCCATGTGACCATCTGTCAACATAATTTGTGCTCATGCACCATAGTATCAAGGTCAAGGTAATTCAGTAGCCGGTAACCAATCAGGTTGCATCACATTTTATGTCAATCAGGTAAGATAGCTTGACGGTGTTTCGCTGGAGTATCTATGTTTCCTTTGTTAAGTTGTAACAGCCTTCATTGTTTCGCTGGAGTATCTATGTTTCCTTTGTTAAGTTGTAACAGCCTTCAGTGTTGTTGGGATGTTGCAGGTGTAGAAAGATTTTAATGATTTTGCTTGTTCAATCATGCTTCCTGTTCATGAGCTGATACTGTATCTCTTTCTAATTTGGTAGCCGACTTGTCCAAAATAATGAAGAATTCTGTTTCTTCTTTATTGAGATCCTGGAAATTTGTTCCATATAATGTTTGGAATGGTTGTTTTTTTTTGCTGTAAATTATTGTTTGTTGCATGTGTGTTATATTTATTGTTATCATCGGCCCCCATCATTTCTGACATCATCAATATTGTCATCATCAGCACCGTCATTTGTGACATCATCAATATTGTCATCTGAAGCATCATTAGTAGCTGAGAAGTTATTGATGCTTTCCCCATTAACAACTTACTACATAGACGTGACCTTGTAGAGGGGTGTTAAGTAATGTGAAATGTAGGTTACTATCTGTTAAAGTGTGACAGTTTATTGCCATGTGATTTCGCATGTATGACTTGTCAAATATTTTGGACACATTAAAAGACATGACACGTTCTTGAAGACCTTACTAGGGAGACGAGCAAGAGGTAGACAGAGATACAAGTGGGAGAGTAACATCACAAGATGGATAGGTTGCAATCTAGCAGAGTGCACTACTAAAATAAGAGACGAGATGTAGAAGGTCTGTTGCAACCAACCTTTGTTGCGGAGACAGCACTTGATGATGATGATGTTGTTAGGAGAATAATGTTTACATTAATTATTTTCTCAGGGTTACTATGGTCTTCAGCTGTCTTATGGTAGCCACAGTAGTGTAATGGCAGTGTCACTTGTCCATCGACCAGTAGACCATGGTTTCAAGATCAATGTTTTAATCATTTGAAATAAAATAACTACCGTGGTTCACCTGGTTACAAGAAAGTAGCTTACCAGGTGTCATACTCTGTGAAGATCGAGGAATGGTGCCATTGCTATTGAGAAGGCGCAAGTGAGAAGTCGACACTAGTCAGAATATTTCAAGTCAGCCTCTGACAAGGCAATTGATGAGAAATTGATGAGAAACTGATGGGCTATGATTTAGTTCATAACTCACCTCGTCTATGTCTCAACATGTTTATGACAAATTTTGCTTTGTTTGGTGAATCTATTTATATATCTAGTCAGTGGCTCCATACACTTCTTCTTGAATGTTATGCCTATGTTTGTATTTGATGATAGTTATTGTTCGGTGTATTCTATTCTGTAGTGTGTGTGTGCTTGGGTTTATGTGTACAAGCAGCATGATTATTGTTGTAATATCTGTTGTGTTTCTATGTTTATTCTAGAATCCAGTTTTGCTGTTGCTTGGTTTCATATAAGCAAGCATATTTGTTAGCTTCCGTCCAAACAATATTGTTCTTGTTTACTTTTGTTTGTTGGCAAGATTTTTCCACAGATAAAATTCCTACTCTTGGCGACGTGCAGTGCTTTTACAAACAGCCTCTTATAGCTTACTCAGAGGAGGTAACTGTAAGAAGCACGGACTGAGAGGGGGTAACCATAAGCAGCACAGACATGCTGTGTTTGTCCATCTTTGAACTGATGTTTCTGTATCCTTCCCTCGACCATCTTCTTTATGACCTTCCAGTAAGTTGATGATGAAACTTGCAGATACTTGTTTTACTATAGCATTTCATGGACAATGTGCTATGCTGAACCTTGACTGATGTCTAGATGTGTGGGAATATCATCCAAGTCAATTTTAGTAAGGTATTCATCGACTCTGATGTCACTCATTGACCTGACATGAATAGGCCATCACAAAGCAAATGCAGATGAAAAACATCCTGCCCCACCCAGACATTTGCTAGATTGACAAGCACGTACTGGTACTTCATTCATTGGTGAATTTCCATTTGTTTCACCTGTTCACTAATCAACAAAAAGATATAACAGAACATTGCTTTTCATTGGTGCATGTCAGTAGTGAGCTACCATCTTCTTCAACTGCCAAGACAATGTCATGTTGCTTGTCTGCATCAAGATGGCACGTGTAGGACAATCTTGACATCCTTCACATGAATATTGACATGTCATGGATCTAATTTCTATCGCACATGTCAGGTTTTCATCTGACATACCCTGCGTGACTTCAAATCAAATGACATACTAAGAGAAGAGACAAAACAAGAATACGTGACGAACATCATCAAAAAACGCCGCTGGACATACATCGGCCACGTACTTAGAATGAAGTAAGATAGAATCCCATGACAAGCCTTCATGTGGACACCAGATGAAAAAAGAAAACAGGGAAGACCAAAAACAACGATCAGAAGAACATTTATGAATGAATTAAAATGAACAGGCATAAGTACACAAGATGTACAATCTCTAGAAACTAACCGACACGCATGGAGAACTATGACATCCGCCCTATGTGCTAAACTTGGCAAAAGAAGAACTGACTGACTAATACTCTGCGTGAGTACATCCAATTAATGCCTATAGAGGCACAGATGCTGTTTATGCATTAAATTAACATTCATAAATTTCACAAAATTTGTTTAATAATAATAGCAATAATTAATATTAATAATAATTGTAGTATCAATAATAATAATGATGATGATGATGATGATAAAAGATGTTATGATCCAGATTCTGTTGTTGAGGGTCATACCGAAAACTTAAAACATAATCTGGAAAAATATGACAATCAATACCCAGATATTTTCTTGAAACAATATACTACCTTTATTCAATTATGAATTAACATTAAGGTCAGCAAAAACTTTGAGCCAAGATATTATTCCATGGATGTCATGGCGCTGCCTTGACTGGTACAGCAGGTCTGTAGTCGGAGGTCACCAGTTGTTTTAAGTCCTTTCTTTCATCTACACTATTGATCTTTGATTCACCAGCAACGTTGAACTCAACTCTGGTGTTTATCTGCACCTGCAGAAACTACCCCAAACCCTACCTGCAGTGTTGACCTTTACATATATCTTTAATTTTTAAACCCCCCCCCCCCCCCAATCTATATTTATGACCCCAAGCACCAGTTTTAGTTTTGATTTCAACCACAACCTGTAGTGTCGACTTCCACTTGCAGTTATGACCCCCACGTTCTGCCTGTATCAGTAGGCATAAGCCTTATCCTCAAGCATTTACTCTTGTTGGCACTGCAGTGCTGATCCTATGCTCCATCTGGAGCTGTGAAAGAGTCATGAAGCTTCACAATAAATCATTAGATGTTTTATTTAGGGACCAGGTGATATTTTTATTGAGTAAAATGTCGTAATGTATTATGTTTGTGTTTTGTCTTTCCAGACACATGGACCCATCACACCTCACACAATTGTCATTCTTCCCAATACTAATGGCTTACAGCTGTTGCTGTGTTACGATAGTAAGTACATCGGATCCAGTATTATCATTACTTCCATTATCACCATTGTTACAACCATTTGTGTTACCATCATCATCATCATGACTATTATCAGCATCATCATTGCTATCATTATCATCATTGTTGACTCTGCCATCAACACCAACATCAAGGTTGCCACTAGCATGTAGAATGTCTGTATATCTCGCCAATGGCCCACCAGATCAACCACCCATTAAACAGAAAACTTCAGTAGATGACACATGCCTATATTGAATCTCTCTTCTTTATTAGAACATCAACATTACCACCATCATTATCACCATTATTCTTGTGCATTGCCATACCAAAATAGATAATTTCCTTAGGATATTTAGTTCATGGTCATTTTCTTTTTACCAACTTCAAGCATTCTGTTTTTTGCGATGTTTCCACAGATGAAGGAGTTTATGTTGACACAGTAGGGAAGATTACAAAGAATGTAGTCCTTCAATGGGGAGAGCTGCCCACATCAGTTGGTGAGTATATTCTGTGTACATCCTGGTAGTGGGGGACAGTTGAATCAAATTGGCATCAATGAATGTGTAACTTTTGTCACGAGTTATACAAGAAATCATTGTTGAATTTCCTGTAAGTAGGTTCTCCACTCACGTAAGTAAAAATGAATGGTTCATGTAAAGCAGATGGGAGTCTATTTTTTGTTTACTGAACTAAATATAGTCTTTAAAAAAGTAAATGGTGTTAGTGTAGGAAACTCAGTAGGAGGAGATAAGAAGTGTTGACAAAAACATGAAGTTTATTGTGTCCCTTTATTTGAGACCAGTTGAGGAATATAGCTTGGAGGGGAGATATCATATTTTAGTGTTTTTGGGAAGGAAGGGAGGGTTAGTTGTTGGGGTGTTAGAATAAAAGTTTTTGTTTGGGGGGGGGTGTGTCTTTCAAGCTTAGTAAATAGAAAAATACATTAGCCACATTTGTTTAGTGCTGTGTAGTCTGCTGGTGATGTGAGATTTCTGTGATGACATGAAAGATGAACGAACTATAACAGAAATTGCATGGTTGTGCACATAACATTACAAAAGTTGGATTGTTGTCATGTGATAAGGTCACATTTGCCTAACATGTACCAAATAAATATCTGGATTTAAGAATTAATAGCTTAAAATGTGAAGAGAATTGACTGCATTATATTTGGATTTCAACATATGAACTATCTCTTTAAACCAGAAGCTAGCAACCTTTTTTGGTCAGCGGGTCAGATTGAGTTTTTTCCATTTCGTAGGACTCCAAAAAGTCAGTTTCTAGTTTGTTGAAGCTCTAGGTGAAGTTTTCTAAGATCAGTACATACAGTACATTTAGATCAACCATGCACATCAGTAAACATGGCTTGGTGGGTCAGGACATACAGTACATTTAGATCAACAGTGCACATCAGTAAACATGGCTTGGTGGGTCAGGACATACAGTACATTTAGATCAACCGTGCACATCAGTAAACATGGCTTGGTGGGTCAGGACATACAGTACATTTAGATCAACCATGCACATCAGTAAACATGGCTTGGTGGGTCAGGACATACAGTACATTTAGATCAACCGTGCACATCAGTAAACATGGCTTGGTGGGTCAGGACATACAGTACATTTAGATCAACCGTGCACATCAGTAAACATGGCTTGGTGAGGCAATACAGTATTTTAATATCAACTTGACTTACTGGTCAGTTTTATTACAAGTGAACATGTTAATATTTATTCTCAGCTTACATAAGCACTGGCCAGATCATGGGCTGGGGAAACAAAGCTATAGAGATCAGATCTGCCGAGACTGGACATCTTGATGGTGTCTTCATGCACAAGAAGGCACAGAAGCTCAAGTTCCTGTGTGAAAGAAACGACAAGGTCAGGACATAACTCTGAGCATTTATTTAAATATCTCTGGTGTGTCTTAATTGAATCAGTTTTAAGTATCTTGGCTATACATCAGTTTAACTTAACCCTTTGTATACCACAAGCCTATTAGAAAGGCATGGAAGTAGAACTAGTCTATATAATAGCTCTTTTTTTTTACAATTTATCTCATATGAACTCCTAACAAGATTGATGTAGCATATACTTTTGAGTTTGTTTCGACTCCCAGAAATTATGAACAATATAGCTATTGTATCCTTTTGTGCTGTGGGAAGTTTCTCCAGTACGTTATTGTATAATCAGAAGACTCTCAGCGAAATGCTTTGAGAAGAAACTTTCGAGGGGTCAATTCCAGGGGTCATTTCTAGGCAGTTTTGTAGCTTTCATACCTTTTCTCCACATGTAGAGATGGAGGTTGAAGTCATGAGCGTCAGCTCTTCTGCTGAGAACCTTCCCACCAGAGGTGTCCATCATGCTCCAGCTCTGGGTCACTGGGTTGGGTGAGACAGCCAGATATACATTCCTTACCATCCACGGGGGTTCTCCAATTATGCAGGGCTAACATGTTTGCCTAATTCTGGGCTGTCCCAGGGAGTTGTCATACCCTGCACAGAATTGCTTTTCATCACACCGCCGTGTGCCACCTGTTCATAGCTGGGGTACCCAGTACGTGCGGATAGCTGAGAATATGATCAGGACCTTTGCGTGGTGGCTCATAAGTTTACTGGTGGCTCATGCGGCATAGAGGTTTGACTTCATTGTGTTTAGGTTTCCCCATATGTACTCCATTTCAGTCAACAAAGTGGTATGTGAACTGCTGAGAGTACCAGTTATAACGCTGAACTCTATGAATTCAAGTTCTAATCCTCAGGGATCTCTGAAATAAATGCACTTTGTAAACAAGACATAGTGAGCCGGGTTCAAACCCGTAACCTCTTGAGCAAAATACAAACAACTTAATAACTTTACCAGAGATTCTAGAATCCTGCATGGTGAATAGTATGGTAGGCCATTGGTCAGACTTTTCAGTTACAGATGCCACATTTTTCTACACTTGTCCAAATGGCTGTTTTAATGGGGGGGGGCTTTTTGTACTGATGTATCCAATGTGAAGTCCTAGGATGGTTTCTGGTTTTTATCTATATTATTAGAGTTCAGAATATCAGTTCATATTAACCGTTCATGATCAGCTTGGGTATTTGAAGAAACAGCATAAACAACACAGAACTGGTACTGTTGACAGATGTTGTGTGCTGATGTTGTGTGCTAATGGAAGATATAAGTAATGGCAACACAGAAGTGGTACTGTTGACTGATGTTGTGTGCTGATGTTGTGTGCTAATGGAAGATAGAAGTAATGGCAACACAGAAGTGGTACTGTTGACTGATGTTGTGTGCTGATGGAAGATAGAAGTAATGGCAGCTACATTACTTTTTGGTGGTTGAGGCAGAAGTTCTGGCCTTGATTCATCACCCGCCAAAGTAAGATGTGTCGGGTCAGTGATGCAAATAAAACTGTGATACAGAGAATCTCCATTATCTGGAGGACATCCTAGTGGAAATCTAGTCAGGACATTGTCCTGCTACAAGAGAGATCCAGTGAGATTTTTGATAATGTACACTTAGAAAAAAATAAGAAATCATCAACAGGAGAAATAGTCAATTTCACAAATGTCATTGTCTGAAATGTGAGCAGCTCATGGACATTTACAGCAATGGTTGGAAAGATAACTGTAAGGGAAGACAGTGGGTGCTTTTGTCACGAGCCCATAAGTAGTAGGAGCATGGTAGTAACCAGGACAAAATAACCACTTTCAGTGACTCAATGAGTGTACTAATAAAGATTGAGATTGGATGGCCATGCAGGTGGTAGGAGCATGGATGGCCATGCAGGTGGTAGGAGCATGGATGGCCATGCAGGTGGTAGGAGCATGGATGGCCATGCAGGTGGTAGGAGCAAGGATGACCATGCAGGTGGTAGCTGGAGCCAGTAACAACACTTGTGCTAAACTATTTTTGTTCATGTCTCCAATTTGTCCTTATTTTTTCTTTTCTTATATGTGTCTCCAGTTTATACAGATTTGTTTTTTCCTATATGTCTCTAGTTTATACATTTTTTCAAAATCTATATGTCTCCTGTTTATACAAATTTGTTTTTCTATATATCTCCTGTTTATACAAATTTGTTTTTCCTATACGTCTCCAGTTTATACAAATTTGTTATGTTCTTTTTCTGAACAGGTATTTTTCTCTTCAGTGAGGTCTGGATCTTCTTGTCAAATCTATTTCATGACCTTGAGCAAGCCTGGTCTGGCAAACTGGTGACGTCAGCAACCTTCTAGAAAATCAGACCCCAATCATCATCATCATCAAGCTGTTGCTGCATCAGCGTACTTAAATCAAATGAGTTGATGTACCTAGCAACATATGTGGTCACCTTCCTCTATAGATGATACATGTCACATTATTCCTGTATGGACATTATGAGCTCGAGTCACAGATAAACCCGCCTATTTATTCGATTGGTCATGATAAGTGCATCAGCCACTGTTGCGACCCACTTCGTTCAAGTCAAATGTACAGTTATTATATATTTCATTATCTGCAATTGCCGTTGTCAGATAACTATGTACATATATTTTTAAAACGCCTTGTTTATTTAATCCCTGCTTTGTGTGATGTCATTCATTTGCCATACAAATTCTGGTTTCAGACCTGTCGGATTCTTTAATCAGAAATCCTTGACTGTTTTACCTGTTATATTTCCCATGCATAGTTTCAGATCTGTCAGATTTTTTGATGAGATGTCACAATACCCTGACTTTTACTGCCTTGATACTTCAGCCATGTTTCTTTAGTATTCACAGTGATAAGAGTACCATATAGAAACCATATCTTCACTGAGATATGATGCTATCTTCGACGAGATACTAGACACAGCTGAGATACTAGACACAGATGAGATACTAGACACAGCTGAGATACTAGACACAGATGAGATACTAGACACAGATGAGATACTAGACACAGATGAGATACTAGACACAGATGAGATACTAGACACAGATGAGATACTAGACACAGCTGAGATACTAGACACAGATGAGATACTAGACACAGATGAGATACTAGACACAGATGAGATACTAGACACAGCTGAGATACTAGACACAGATGAGATACTAGACACAGATGAGATACTAGACACAGCTGAGATACTAGACACAGCTGAGATACTAGACACAGATGAGATACTAGACACAGATGAGATACTAGACACAGATGAGATACTAGACACAGATGAGATACTAGACACAGATGAGATACTAGACAGCAGCTGAGATACTAGACACAGATGAGATACTAGACACAGATGAGATACTAGACACAGATGAGATACTAGACACAGATGAGATACTAGACACAGATGAGATACTAGACACAGATGAGATACTAGACACAGATGAGATACTAGACACAGATGAGATACTAGACACAGATGAGATACTAGACACAGATGAGATACTAGACACAGCTGAGATACTAGACACAGCTGAGATACTAGACACAGATGAGATACTAGACACAGATGAGATACTAGACACAGATGAGATACTAGACACAGATGAGATACTAGACACAGATGAGATACTAGACACAGATGAGATACTAGACACAGCTGAGATACTAGACACAGATGAGATACTAGACACAGATGAGATACTAGACACAGCTGAGATACTAGACACAGCTGAGATACTAGACACAGATGAGATACTAGACACAGATGAGATACTAGACACAGATGAGATACTAGACACAGATGAGATACTAGACACAGATGAGATACTAGACACAGATGAGATACTAGTCACAGCTGCGATACTAGACACAGATGAGATACTAGACACAGCTGCGATACTAGTCACAGCTGCGATACTAGACACAGATGAGATACTAGTCACAGCTGCGATACTAGACACAGATGAGATACTAGTCACAGCTGCGATACTAGACACAGATGAGATACTAGTCACAGCTGAGATACTAGACAAAGATGAGATACTAGACAGCAGCTGAGATACTAGACACAGATGAGATACTAGACACAGATGAGATACTAGACACAGATGAGATACTAGACACAGATGAGATACTAGACACAGATGAGATACTAGACACAGATGAGATACTAGACACAGATGAGATACTAGACACAGATGAGATACTAGACACAGATGAGATACTAGACACAGATGAGATACTAGACAGCAGCTGAGATACTAGACACAGATGAGATACTAGACAGCAGCTGAGATACTAGACACAGATGAGATACTAGACACAGATGAGATACTAGACACAGATGAGATACTAGACACAGATGAGATACTAGACACAGATGAGATACTAGACACAGATGAGATACTAGACACAGATGAGATACTAGACACAGATGAGATACTAGACACAGATGAGATACTAGACACAGATGAGATACTAGACACAGATGAGATACTAGACACAGATGAGATACTAGACACAGATGAGATACTAGACACAGATGAGATACTAGACACAGACGAGATACTAGACACAGACGAGATACTAGACACAGCTGAGATACTAGACACAGATGAGATACTAGACACAGATGAGATACTAGACACAGATGAGATACTAGACACAGATGAGATACTAGACACAGATGAGATACTAGACACAGATGAGATACTAGTCACAGCTGAGATACTAGACACAGATGAGATACTAGACACAGATGAGATACTAGACACAGCTGAGATACTAGACACAGCTGAGATACTAGACAGCAGATGAGATACTAGACACAGATGAGATACTAGACACAGACGAGATACTAGACACAGCTGAGATACTAGTCACAGCTGAGATACTAGACAGCAGATGAGATACTAGACACAGATGAGATACTAGACACAGATGAGATACTAGACACAGATGAGATACTAGACACAGATGAGATACTAGTCACAGCTGAGATACTAGACACAGATGAGATACTAGACACAGATGAGATACTAGACACAGATGAGATACTAGACACAGATGAGATACTAGACACAGATGAGATACTAGACACAGATGAGATACTAGTCACAGCTGAGATACTAGACACAGATGAGATACTAGACACAGATGAGATACTAGACACAGATGAGATACTAGACACAGATGAGATACTAGACACAGATGAGATACTAGACACAGATGAGATACTAGTCACAGCTGAGATACTAGACACAGATGAGATACTAGACACAGATGAGATACTAGACACAGATGAGATACTAGACACAGATGAGATACTAGACACAGATGAGATACTAGACACAGATGAGATACTAGTCACAGCTGAGATACTAGACACAGATGAGATACTAGACACAGATGAGATACTAGACACAGATGAGATACTAGACACAGATGAGATACTAGACACAGATGAGATACTAGACACTGCCGAGATACTAGACACAGATGAGATACTAGACACAGATGAGATACTAGACACAGCTGAGATACTAGACACAGCTGAGATACTAGACACAGATGAGATACTAGACACAGATGAGATACTAGACACAGATGAGATACTAGACACAGATGAGATACTAGACACAGATGAGATACTAGACACTGCCGAGATACTAGACACAGATGAGATACTAGACACAGATGAGATACTAGACACAGCTGAGATACTAGACACAGCTGAGATACTAGACACAGATGAGATACTAGACACAGATGAGATACTAGACACAGATGAGATACTAGACACAGATGAGATACTAGACAGCAGCTGAGATACTAGACACAGATGAGATAGTAGACACAGATGAGATACTAGACAGCAGCTGGTAACTGTTTGGAAACCATTTGCTATCACGCTTGTTCATAATAATAATTTCCTCCATATCCTTGTTTGGTATCATATTTTATCAGTTTGACTGAGATAGCTGGTATTTTGATATTTTCTTAACTCAGTGGCCAGTTCATATAGTCATTATAAATCAGCCTGGCTGACCAGTGAAAATGGCTTCCATGGTCGAATTTGGTCTGAGGGCAGTAATTTATCAACCACTAATTTATAGTTAGAAATGAGTGCTGTAGAAGTCTGGTCTTTGAAATTACTCATTTTTGTGAAATATTACAACTAATAAAATGTATTTTATACATACCCATTTCTAACATTGATGTTTCACAATTAATGTGGTCTGTTATGCTGTCAGGTAAAAACATCAACTTCCCTACGTCACTCTGTTACTCTGTCAGGTAAAAACATCAACTTCTCTACGTCACTCTGTTAGGTAAAAACATCAACTTCTGTACATCACTCTGTTACCCTGTCAGGTAAAAACATCAACTTCTCTACGTCACTCTGTCAGGTAAAAACATCAACTTCTCTACGTCACTCTGTCAGGTAAAAACATCAACTTTTGTACGTCAGTTGGAAATATCATGATTCATTTTTACTGTAATAATATTTCATATAAGGGACGTGTTGCGGTTAGTTTACTAGCCCTGCGGTTAGTTTACTATCCCTGCGGTTAGTTTCCCGGTTTATAGGCCTAAGCCCTAGTAGAGCTGAAAATATATTTTACTATAAACGAGTTTTTGGTTGAGACAATCTCTGAAAATGGGCACCAGCAACAATTTCAGGAAAGTAAAAGTGGTTAGTGTGATGTTGGCTACGTATGTTAGTCACATATAAAAATACGATGTAACATTTCCACGTTAAGTCTCAGATTGAATATTTTCAGCTATCAACAAGTTTGTTAGTAAAGTGTTTGTTGCCAAAATTGTAATTCATGTAGAAATTATTTTATTTATGGAGTCATTCAAATTTATTTAAGAATTGCCTTGCATTGATTTGTTTAAATTTTGTTGTTATTTGTGTTTTAATTGTCTGGTTCTGTGGGTGAGAGGTAGTGAACATTTATTTCTCTGATGGCTAGGTTGTCTGGTTCAAGAACTTCTCCGCGAGAATTCTGCTATCTTATTTTAAATAGCATCACTTATCTTGGCTGATTTAACTTTTTCCATTTTTCCATGCTGTTCTTTTGCCGACAACACAAAGTATGCTGAAAGTGACCAATGATTAGTTATATCAGCCAAAATGTATGAGATCTGCATACAAGATTATTCTGGAGAAGGACTTGAACCAGAAACTGGAATTTTCCATTGACCAATAAAAGTTGCCATGGACCACATAAAAGCAAACTTTGAAATCCTGTTCGTTTAATTTATCTTTTTTTAGTGATCAAGCTTCCCCTGAAATAGCAACAAGGGGGATACATTCGGTTTTTTGATAATCATTTTGATTGTCAGAGTTGATTCCCTTATTGACATAATTTGTAAATCCCAGTACACACGCACACACACATAGATGCTACAATATTTCAATTGGCATAATTGTTGTTCATGTAATCGACACTTGCCTGAATAATTCTTGAACTTAATACTCGTTATTATATTTCAAATATTACCTCATATGGTGATGCGCCCTCTTTTCAGCTTCAAACGTTAGCCCAAGGTTGTTATATCAGAACTATTTTACCATAAAAATAATGTAGGTTGTAATATATGTAATTTTACTACCACAGCCTGCAGAGATTATCCAGAAATTATGCAGAGATTATCTAGACGTATATCTGAGATGTGACTGCCACATATGTACACATGGTACAGATTGTTCAAGTTCTGACTGCCACATGTACACATGGTACAGATTGTTCAAGTTCTGACTGCCACATATGTACACATGGTACAGATTGTTCAAGTTCTGACTGCCACATATGTACACATGGCACAGATTGTTCAAGTTCTGACTGCCACATATGTACACATGGCACAGATTGTTCAAGTTCTGACTGCCACATATGTACACATGGTACAGATTGTTCAAGTTCTGACTGCTCTTGTTGAATGTATCATGATAGTCAAGTCCTGTTATTTCATATATTCTGATATTCTTCTTCTGCGTTCATTCTCAAACTCCCGCTGGATTTATCTTTTAGCAGGACACATTCTCAAACTCCCGCTGGATTTCTCTTGTAGCAAGACAATGGTTCTTCTAGATTTCCAACAGGATTTAGTTCAAATAATGGAAATGTAACATGTCTCCATTTTTGTGTGTGCCAATGTTCCAATACATCCTAAAATGGTGAAGATGAAAAATACACCCCAAAAAAATGGCATTAGATCTATTCTCCTGCTAAATGCCTAGCATATCATATTTATAATGTACTTTCGTAACCAAACTAACGTGCTCATAATATCATCTGTGAAAATAAATAAAACACATTGATGTCACTGACCTTGTCGATCCGTTCTTCACTGGGTTTAGGAATATGAGTGATACACAACATAAATGTCAAATATATTGTGGCTACTAGGCCTATTCTGCGCAATGTCATTTCATAACAAAACTAACGTGTT
Source organism: Meghimatium bilineatum (assembly GCA_034231615.1). Taxonomy (NCBI): domain Eukaryota; kingdom Metazoa; phylum Mollusca; class Gastropoda; order Stylommatophora; family Philomycidae; genus Meghimatium; species Meghimatium bilineatum. The sequence goes on from CM067301.1 coordinate 1,605,175, forward strand.
TATATCTTCTTTGAAAACAAACATAATTTCCAAGAATATCACATCATTAGAATCACAGTCTATAAGAATTTCACTAAAAAAAGGCCTTCCATTTCAACTTTATTTTCGCTGATTAGAACAGATGAGTAAAAAATAAAATACTTCAATGGTTTACCAGTATTTTTGCACCTGATTCTAGTGTCAAGAAAGTTAGATACTGTAGTCTTGAATTCGAATTTGGATTAAAAACTTGAACTTGTAAAATATTTATTATAGTCACAAAACTGTTTAGCAAGGCTTAGCAATTTTGCTACCAAGCAAAATAGAAATTGTTGCATAATAAAGGATTGGATTCATTGAGTTGTTTTTGACTGACACTGAATTGTGTATCTCAAGTTATAATTGAAGAAAGAATTTGATCCATTCAGCTGTTTAGCGAGCAACACTTGAAAGTGAAATTACTATATAACAAATTGATCCGGACTGACCAGATTATTTCTGTCATAACAAAATCTCATATACAATATTCAACAAATATTTTCTCTTATTTATGCCAGAGGTGTACTGGGTGAATATTATTTAAGCCTGTATTTTTCATTCACCACATTCATTGCAACAGATGTGATCAGTACACACTCACTGCCTTTACTTTCCAAGAAAATATGGTACCCATGATTATGATGGATGTAATTTGCAAGACCAATCTGAGCCAAAAGATGATCGGTTGATGAGGATTTCCTGAATATGATATCAAGAACCAAGTTTTTCGAGTACTTGCGATTTTGCTAATCATATATACGTAATATTTACAGAATGCGGTAATGAATTCTGATTATGTGCTACATTTTTCTATGTCCACGTATGTGCTATACCTGATTGTTACAAAGTGAAATATCTACATGATTAAGAAGATTATGTTGTGAGAAATGAAGCAGACTGATCTGGTGCCTATTGAATGTTTGAAATGGAAAAAATGTCTGTAACTGTGTGATATCCCTACGCTGCTTTAGTGTAGCAAATTATGCATTCACATTATTTTTAATTGCATTTTTATGAGCTGTACATTTTCTAGAGAATACATTTGTTGTGTGCAAGATTGTTGTATGCAAGATTATTGAATGCAAGATTATTGAATGCAAGATTGTTGTATGCAAGATTATTGAATGCAAGATTGTTATAGTGACAGTTCATCATATATTCATTGTGTCTTTCCCTCCCTGTGCCAACAATTCTAGATAATTGAGATTTGTATACATCGTGTCTAGTAATGTTAAACTATTCTTTTTGGGTGGTCTCCATGGTGTTGTGGTTATGCCATCTGCCTTGTTATCAAGGAGTTGCAGGTTCAATCCCTGCTCACGATACCTTGTCTACAAGTGGATTTTTTCAGATATTCTTGCTTGGATCTACAGAATAAACATACTGCTACTTTCAGCAGGGTCAGAGTACACCTGTGAAAACATGAGTACAATGAAGTCAATCCTCTATTTCTCTTTTATTCTTCTTGAATAGTAACATTAGTCTTGTCTGATGACATCATTCTTGATTAGTCACACCTATTGTCTATCCTAAGGGGGGGGAGGGGGTGGTGGTAATCAGAATATTCACCCCCCACCCCCCTTTTAAACGTTAGGGGTGATGACTGGGAGCTTTAGTTGTCAGATGTGTCGCCTTGGCTGAGTTGTCAGATGTGTCGCCTTGGCTGAGTTGTCAGATGTGTCGCCTTGGCTGAGTTGAATCTGTATTTATTCAGGGTTGCCTTGATGTTATCTATCCATCTTTTTCTAGGTCTTCCTCTGGCATATTATTCAGATCTTCTTATATGTTCTTGTCAGTAGTTGGTTATGGTTCATTCTCATAAGGTATCCAAACCATTTTATTTGTTGTTGTTCGATGTTGATTCTGTGCATGGTCTTATACCGATTCTTCTCCTGATTTCATCATGTCTCATTTTGTCTAATTTAGTTACTCTTGCTGCTTCTCACGGGCATTTCATCTCACATGTTGTAAGTTTTCTCTGCTGGACTGCTGTCAGTGCCCTTGTCTGGCATTGATAGCAGAGTGTTGGCATAAAAATAATGTTTACTGTCTCTCTTGACTTCCATCTTGATCTTTGGGTTGAGCAGTAATGGTGATAGCTGGTATATCACTATGTTTGTCTCTTGCTTTCGGACATCTTGTCTCAATCTCTCTGTCTAATTTTCCATTGTCTGTGAATATACTTCCCCGGTATTTAAATTCAGAAGTTTGTTTCACTTTAGTTTTGTTTATTATGTTCACTGGATTTGGTGACTTGCTGATTGTCATTAGTTATGTTTGTAGCGTATTTATTTTCATGTTATACTTGTTGCATGGTGTCATGAGTGCATTAATATGATTTTATGATTGCTGTTCTTCTTCATAGGATCATCAGCAAATAGCAGTTCATTGATTGCATTGTTTAATTCCTCATCAGATTTCTTCTCTTATTGCTGTACTGTTTACTTTCTTGTTTTGGGATTCTTTTGTTATTCTGTCCTTGTATTTGCTAAAAAGTATAGGTGAGAGCAGACATCCTTGTCTTACTCCTAAGATTAATCACACCAGTCTTGATTAATCACACGAGTGTTTCAGTGTCTGAAGAAGTCTTATTGTTTAGCTAAATATTTATAACAATCTATTGGGAGACCATTTCTTAATCATTGCTGTTTCTGAAAATTTCGTACTTTCTTCAACTGTTTTAGGATCCTTCAAGTACACCACCCCCCCCCCCCCCATCCTTTACATCCTTACTTGTTTAATCAAGAATTTTATATTGTTGTAGAATCTCTCAACTGACCTTATCCTTAATATACAGTCAAGTGATTGCATTAAATTCATGTCTTCAGTCAAGTGATTGCATTAAATTCATGTCTTCAGTCAAGTTTGCTGTCACATTTTGCTCATGACTTACTATTCCGTCAGACTTTTTGTTGTTGTTTGCACTGGTTCTCAAACTCCTACCAAATCTCTCTTATATCAGAACAATATTCCTACAAGATTTCCAGCAGGGGATAGTCCAGAGAGAATGTAAAATGTATTGTGTCGCCGTTTTATTTGAGGCAATGGCCCAGCACATCTGACTTTGGCATTGGTAGCTAATACATTTCATGTTGTTTACCACTTCCACCAACGGTGGGCATCTGTAACCATATTCTCTGTAAATGTTGGTCAAATGTACGAGAGAACTGGCTCATGGTCAAACATACGAGAGAACTGGCTCACGGTCAAACGTACGAGAGAACTGACTCATGTACGTACATGCTGGTTACCTAACTCAAAGCTAGCCACGGTCACACATTCGTGACCTTGTTTGTCACTGTCTTGCATCAGTATCATCATAGCCACATATTCCCATGATTTCATGTTATGATGTGTGTTTATATGTATGTATATATATATTTACATACTTAATAATATACAGTCAAATTCCATTATAACAACATGGTCCAGACAACGGAGTGTTGTATGTAATAACAGAAATTCACTATCTACAGTACAAACAAGAAAACAAATTGGGGATTTTCAAATGTCTTGTTAAATCAGGAAATTTGTTATAAAAGGATACTCTATAGAGGGATTTTGAAAAGTGTTTTAAAATTGAGAAATTTGTTATAAAAGGATGTGCTGTTTAGCAGTGATTCTCAACCTTTTTAAGACAATGACTCAGGTACACAATAAATCTTTATAAGACCAAGGTTAAGGTTAGTTCCAAGCGAATCCTATTTATTCCACTCATAAGTTACTTGACAATTTAAGGAGTGGGTCTCATGATCCGGTAGACATGTTATGACAGCTGAAAACCACTGGTATGGAGAGATTCCATTGTTGTATACTCATAGTCATCCACAGTCATATTCATTCAGTCATCTTCCATATTCATTCAGTCATCTTCCATATTCATTCAGTCATCTTCCATATTCATTCAGTCATCTTCCATATTCATTCAGTCATCTTCCATATTCATTCAGTCATCTTCCATATTCATTCAGTCATCTTCCATATTCATTCAGTCATCTTCCATATTCACATCCTGCAGTCATATTCGCTTATGACTTCCATATTCAGCCACACATATGGCTTTATTGCTGTGTCACACATGGCTTTATTGCTGTGTCACACATATGGCTTTATTGCTGTGTCAGTGATAGTAGTAGTCTGATAGCAGGACAACACATATCATTCTCTTTACTTTCTAATGATTTCCCTTACATAGTTGTTCCACAGGATCTTGAAACTACGGCAGCACAGTGGTTGGCACACTTGCTTCTTAACAATACAGTTCTGGGTGAATTCATGAAAGATTTGACTTTACTGCAAACAATGCTGGTTTGTTTAGTAGATCTGATGTGAGCTAGCCTAGCAAACTCAACATGTCGTATTAGGTTGGGGTTCAAACCCTGACCATTCACATGAGGTACTGACGATAAGATTGGATATATTAGTTTCACTTTAAAACTCAAGAGTAGTTGAATATCACTGTCCTCTAAACATTAAAAAAAACCATGGGGGTCAACGTAGCTTCCGATCATCCCTAGACACATGGTGCTCCACATGGGGGTCAACATAGCTCCTATGACCCCTAGACCCATTGTACTCTACAAGCATCGTGTCAAAGAGAACTTTCCTGATAATATTCATAGTAATACACAAAAATCATTTAAATATATCCTAGGTAGGACATTAGTATTGTTGAATTTATAGCCATCACTTCGTTATCTATGCATGTTGTCTAGCTCCTGTAGTACAGAATGCATTGTGTCATATGTGCTAGTTCAACCACTGAGCTGACAATGTGCCCTAGTTCAACTCGGATAACTAACCACTAGACCACTGAACTGACAATGTGCCCTAGTTCAACTCGGATAACTAACCACTAGACCACTGAATTGACAATGTGCCCTAGTTCAACTCGGATAACTAACCACTAGACCACTGAACTGACAATGTGCCCTAGTTCAACTAAGTAATGTTATCGGACGGATCACTGAACTGACAATGTTCATATTAGTGCATGAGATGTGCAGCTTAAACAATGGAAATAATATCAATACAGTAGAATCCCTCTAGAGAATAGTTTTATCAACATTTTCCCCTAATGTAACAGTTCTGAACATCCCCCCAATTAAATCTCTAATGTGTTGGTACTGTACATAGCACATTAGTTATCAATATTTTTGTCATTCCTGATCAATGTGTTATAATGGACTAGTCAAGCCAAATCTTTCATTCACAGCTGTTTTACTATGAAACAAGTATGCCAATATAAGGGAGACTGTACCCAGTTTGTTATAATGGAATTCGACTGTGCCCAGTTTGTTATAATGGAATTCGACTGTGCCCAGTTTGTTATAATGGAATTCGACTACCCAGTTTGGATTTTTAGTTACCATTGTGTTTTGTGTCATTTATTTATTTCATAGATTCCCACAGGTTGCAAATACAATTCATATTGTTATGCCACAGAAATGTTTTGATTGACAGCAGGGTAGTTGCAAATACAATCATTATTTTATTTATTGAAATTTTGTTCAAGAGGACAATGATGCGTCTCAATACAGAATAAAGAAAAGTAGACATAACTTGTAATTTGGTGCCAGGTGTCTCAGTGATGAGAAGCAGACACAACTTGGTGTCTCAGTGAAGAGAAGCAGACACAACTTGGTGTCTCAGTGAAGAGAAGCAGACACAACTTGGTGTCTTAGTGAAGAGAAGCAGACACAACTTGGTGTCTCATGGTTGACTCAGTGAAGAGAAGCAGACACAACTTGGTGTCTCAGTGAAGAGAAGCAGACACAACTTGGTGTCTCAGTGAAGAGAAGCAGATACAACTTGGTGTCTCAGTGAAGAGAAGCAGACACAACTTGGTGTCTCAGTGAAGAGAAGCAGACACAACTTGGTGTCTTAGTGAAGAGAAGCAGACACAACTTGGTGTCTCATGGTTGACTCAGTGAAGAGAAGCAGACACAACTTGGTGTCTCAGTGAAGAGAAGCAGACACAACTTGGTGTCTCATGGTTGACTCAGTGAAGAGAAGCAGACACAACTTGGTGTCTCAGTGAAGAGAAGCAGACACAACTTGGTGTCTCAGTGAAGAGAAGCAGACACAACTTGGTGTCTCAGTGAAGAGAACCAGACACAACTTGGTGTCTCCTGGTTGACTCAGTGAAGAGAAGCAGACACAACTTGGTGTCTCCTGGTTGACTCATGCAGTAAATCAAATCATAAATGTTAGCCATCATTTGTGTATCTTCAGATACTAGAGAATGTATCTTCACTTGTTTAGAAAATAATTTGTGTACAGACAGTGCAATCGGAATAATTTGAAGTAAATATTGAACAAATATACAAGGGTTAAATAACATTTCTGTTACACAGTACACAGGATTGAGGATTAAATAACAGATTAATATTTCTTTCAAAAAGTTTTATCAAAATAAGGGACAAATAAACAATGAATGTGGAACAAAATATCAGACATACAAGGGGATGTTGTATAAAACTGACAAGTATTGGGGGAGAGAAAGTGTGTAATCCATGCATGTTTTTTCCTCCCAGTTTTTAGAAAATCTGACACAATCTTGTATCATGTGAGATGTTCTTGTTTTATAATGTACCTCTGGCATCTCAAGTCACCAATCACTATCCTCTCTATTTTTAGTCACCAATCATATCCTCTCTATTTTTAATCACCAATCATATCCTCTCTATTTTTAGTCACCAATCACTATGTGCCTATTTTCGTCTACTTTTCAAACCTGTCCTTACATTGTTTGCATGTAATCTCCGTTTGATTTGGTGGTTCCTATTCTGTGCTTGCACTTATCTGGTTAAATAAACCCTTTGGTCAAAGTGTCAATCCTCTTGTGTTTTTCACAGTACAACTACTATGTACTTAACCCTTGTTATTATTTGTTCTTTATATTTGCTTGCCACGGTGCACATTTTTTCTAGTCTCTCTTGATCACTCAGTTTTAGAAATAATTTGGTGAGATATTGATAAATTGTTATATCCACTTAGTTTGGGGGCAGACATTGCAAACTTTTAATGTCTCAAGTTGATACTTGGTTGAAAATTGTTTTTAATTAAAGAAATCACAAATTTGAATTTGTTTATGTCACTTTTATAGTTTGTGTTATATTTATGTTTTACTATATGTATATTTGATGTCATACCCAGTACTTATGTCTGCTGCAAGAACATGAACATTTGCTCTACAAGAACATTTGAGAACTGAGGAATTCATACAAGAATGTATGAGAACCAAGGGATTCCTACAAGAACATCTGAGAACTGAAGGATTCCTACATGAACATCTGAGAACTGAAGGATTCCTTGTGAACATCTGAGGACTAAAGGATTCTTTCAAGAAACAAGAACATCTGAGAACTGAAGGATTCTTACAAGAAACAAGAACATCTGAGAACTGACGGATTCCTACATTAACATCTGAGAACTGAAGGATTCCTACAAGAACATCTGAGAACTGAAGGATTCCTTCAAGAAACAAGAACATCTGAGAACCGAGGTATTCCTACAATACCTCCTAGACATGAAATATTTCTCATCCAGTGGTTGTCAATCTTTTTTGGCCTGTGTCCCATTTTTGGGACAAATCTTATTCTCTCGTCTCCTTTTATACAAGATTACTTGAAACATGAGATTCATTCAAATCTCAAGCAAATGTTACATTCTAACCCAGAGATTTATACAAGATTACTTGAAACATGAGATTCATTCAAATCTCAAGCAAATGTTACATTCTAATCCAGAGATTTATACAAGATTACTTGAAACAAGATTCATTCAAATCTCAAGCAAATGTTACATTCTAACCCAGAGATTTATACAAGATTACTTGAAACAAGATTCATTCAAATCTCAAGCAAATGTTACATTCTAACCCAGAGATTTATACAAGATTACTTGAAACATGAGATTCATTCAAATCTCAAGCAAATGTTACATTCTAACCCAGAGATTTATACAGGATTACTTGAAACAAGAGATTCATTCAAATATCAAGCAAATGTTACATTCTAACCCAGAGATTTATACAAGATTACTTGAAACATGAGATTCATTCAAATCTCAAGCAAATGTTACATTCTAACCCAGAGATTTATACAGGATTACTTGAAACAAGAGATTCATTCAAATCTCAAGCAAATGTTACATTCTAATCCAGAGATTTATACAAGATTACTTGAAACATGAGATTCATTCAAATCTCAAGCAAATGTTACATTCTAACCCAGAGATTTATACAAGATTACTTGAAACAAGAGATTCATTCAAATCTCAAGCAAATGTTACATTCTAACCCAGAGATTTATACAAGATTACTTGAAACATGAGATTCATTCAAATCTCAAGCAAATGTTACATTCTAACCCAGAGATTTATACAGGATTACTTGAAACAAGAGATTCATTCAAATCTCAAGCAAATGTTACATTCTAACCCAGAGATTTATACAAGATTACTTGAAACAAGAGATTCATTCAAATCTCAAGCAAATGTTACATTCTAACCCAGAGATTTATACAAGATTACTTGAAACAAGAGATTCATTCTGACAAAAATGTGAAATTCTTCACATCTCAGGCATACATTTAGACTATCTCACAAGCATGACAAAACATGTGCCACTATCATACAAAGTTTAACAAAACGAGACTCAACAAAAGATCAAATGTTTGTAATTTTGATTACATCAACTAGAACTTACAAGATGAACATTGGCACTTTAGATAAACAACACAAATCATTTCAAAACAGACACAAACAATCCATGCTCCAATTAAATAGGATATTGTTTATTTGATAATGACTGTCCATAAAAAAAGAAGTGGGTACGTGTAGGTGTATAAAATAAAAAATAAAAGCCAGTTGGTAAACAAGTGTTGATAAATAGAAGATTTGTCCTCTCAGGAAAGCAAAGACTTGAAGAAATATTATGAGATCTACATCTACAATAAAAAGATAAACAGACATATATTTTGGGTGTCAGCTGAAAACATATTTAAAGGGGGTCTGTGACATAGAAAGTTGAATACATTTGAGCTTGAGTTTAAGAAATAACTCGCTGAACGAACAGTTGGATCTGGACAGATTTTTGTATTAATACGTGAAGAATTGAACTAAAGAAATAAATTGCACCGGGAAACTCGTTTCAGCAACAGACGATGTTCAATTATATTTGGTATTAGTTTTTAGATTGCTGTAGATGGTTGACCAATCTTTAGCCTGGTGCATATGTCACATGCAACATTTAACATGGTGCGTGTCACATGCAACGTTTAACCTGGTGCATGTCACATGCAACATTTAACCTGGTGCATGTCATGTGCAACGTTTAACCTGGTGCATATGTCACATGCAACATTTAACCTGGTGCATATGTCACATGCAACATTTAACCCAGTGCATGTCACATGCAACATTTAACCCAGTGCATGTCACATGCAACATTTAACCTGGTGCATATGTCACATGCAACATTTAACCTGGTGCATATGTCACATGCAACATTTAACCCAGTGCATGTCACATGCAACATTTAACCCAGTGCATGTCACATGCAACATTTAACCTGGTGCATATGTCACATGCAACATTTAACCTGGTGCATATGTCACATGCAACATTTAACCCAGTGCATGTCACATGCAACATTTAACCTGGTGCATATGTCACATGCAACATTTAACCTGGTGCATATGTCACATGCAACATTTAACCTGGTGCATATGTCACATGCAACATTTAACCCAGTGCATGTCACATACAACATTTAACCTGGTGCATATGTCACATGCAACATTTAACCTGGTGCATATGTCACATGCAACATTTAACCTGGTGCATATGTCACATGCAACATTTAACCCAGTGCATGTCACATGCAACATTTAACCTGGTGCATATGTCACATGCAACATTTAACCTGGTGCATGTCACATGCAACATTTAACCTGGTGCATATGTCACATGCAACATTTAACCCAGTGCATGTCACATGCAACATTTAACCTGGTGCATATGTCACATGCAACATTTAACCTGGTGCATATGTCACATACAATATTATAATGGATGGGTCTGTGATATGACAGAGACAGAACTGAGTTAATTAGGGCAGTTATGCATGCACTACCCGGCGAAGACGGATGTGTCCAAACAAAGAGAGATCCAGCGGAAGTTTGAGAATGAACATTTCAGCGCTTTAGATGAAGAATGAGGGAACTACAAAGTGATGAAGATGAGGCAGAAAGTGATTATGTTCATATTTTCATGGAATGTTAGAAATGGGGGGTAACCATGGGAAAGGGAAAGAATTGTCTTGTCTATGGAAATATAAGAATACACAACTGACTAGTACACACTCAGCGTATATACACCCTTGGATATGACTGAGTGTATATACACCTTTGGATATGACTGATGAATCAGCAAGTTCAGAATTTATGTCCCCAGAGCTGTCATGCTGGTTCCTAATCATGAACAAAATCGAGAACATATGACCGAAAAGTACCCAAATGACAAATTAGTCCTGTAACACAGTCTATTAGATTGCCTTCGCCGTGGCTTCTATGTCTTGTAACACCATCCATTAGAGTGCCTTCGTCACAGCTTCTATGTCCTGTGACACCAGTCATTAGAGTGCCTTCGTCACAGCTTCTATCTTTATGCTGAAAACAACTCATGGTTGTGGTGATGTTACTGCTGGATCCTTTGACCAAGGAAATCCCAGCTAATACCACTCCTCATGTATAATGTGTATGTTCTCTCATGTATACCCTACAGACAATCACTGTCACAGAAGCAAAAGTATATACATCAATGCACACACTTACACCTAGTTATGTATATATATATATATGTACACAGAAGCTCACAAAACTAATATACACGAATACTAATGAGGTATTCATCATCAAGCAGAGACTGTGGATGTTCTCTGAAATATATTTGATCATACAGTGGAATCCAATTACAGAGCATACATTTATTCCCAAATTAAAGCATCAAAACTCCATATGACTTTACTCTGATATAATTATATATAACAAATTTGGCTTAAAACAGAAATATTTGGTGTGTTCCTGGCCAATTTGTTGTAAAAGGATTTCACTGTATTTACATTTTCCCTGTCTCTGAGCCTGCTACTTCTCAAAGCATTGCTCACCAATGAAAGTTGGGACCTTACCAAAGTTGATACCTAACCAATGAAAGTTGGGACCTTACCAATGAAAGTTGGGACCATTTATATTTGAAATACAGTTATGGAGAAACCTTTCTATTGCATAAAAGGATTCAAGAGCTGTATTGTTCCTAATTCCTGTGGATGAAAACACACATACAGAAACCATTTTCACAAAAACACATTTGTACATAGACACAGCTTTACTGGGCTGTACAATCAATCATTCATTATTCAGCCTGAGCTGTGTACATGGGTCCCTGTAATCATCGCACTAGTCTCTGTTGTAACTGAAAATCATACCAAATAATTACATTATTATGCTTGATCTGCCCATATCTCTTCATATCAAAATGAACAAAAAATAGGCATAAGTGTTACCAAAATAAGTCGATAACACAGCCTAACAATAAGACACAGTGACAAATGATGTTTTGACTAAAAAGCCATCAGGACAAACAGAAGACCACAACTTTTTTCCTTCCTACCACCATCATTTGTGTCTCTATGTAAGATTTGTTGCCTGTGGTCTTTTCTTTGTCCTGATGAAGGCTTTTTAGTCTAAACGTCGTCTGTCACTGTGTCTCGTTGTTAGGTTGTTTTATAGACTTATTTTGGTAACTCTTATACCTATTTCTGTTCATTCTCATATTTGCCCTGTGTTACCCCAGCCACCCATTTCCTGCGTAGGGTTGTTACCCAACACTGGAACTTTTATTCATATCTCTTCAGAATCATGAATATCAATCTTACACACTACTCTTTCTTCACAATAATGAATGCCAGTATTACTCACAGAATTTCATCTTAAAGTACACAGACCACCAGCTCAGAATTAATAAAGAACTCTTTAAAGTCATACTGTATAGAATTCTTTCAATGCCAAAAATCAGATTGTATAAAATTCTTTCAATGCTAGAAATGAGACTGCGTAAAATTCTTTCAGCATCAGGAATCAGACCATAGAATTATTTCAATGCTATAAGTCAGACCACAGAATTCTTTCTTCTTCTTCTTCAGCATACATTCTCAAACTCCTGCTGAATTCTCTTGTAGCAGGACATGTCCTACTAGATTTCCAGCAGAATGTAGTCCAGAGAATGGAAATGCGTTGTGTTGCCGTTTTATTTGCGCCAATGGCCCGACACATCCGTCTTCGGCGGTAGAATTCTTTCAAAGTTTTAAATCAGAACACAGAATTCTTTAAATGCCAGAAATGAGACTATAGAATCAGAAATTAGAATGGATAGAATTATTTCAATGTCAAATATAATATACATTTTGTTATTACAAACTATATAATGTTGACAATAAAACAACATTTCTTGTACTTCAGTGACGATTCCTACAAATACAAAAGATTTAATAAATGACAGATCACAAAATTTAACTTTGATAACAAACACACTTACTCTAGAGATGTACTGGGGTATACACTCTTCAGTCATTGGAAAACAGTGTGAAACAATGAAATGTCAGGATAGAGAATCAACAAGGGGTGTTTGATAGTTGGTTGAGCTCATGCTCTTTGCCCCATGTGAGGTCTCTGGATTTTCAACCCAAGCAGAGCCAGAAATTTAAATGTCACATAATTTTAATTTAAATGTCACACCATCTGGATTAACGTTTAAAAAAAACAGAAGTTATGAAAATTATCAAGTCTGCAACACCAATGGATAAAACTAAAGTGAAATAAGCCAACAAATTTAAATATTTAGGCAGCATTTTTTCCTAAAATGGAAGACTAGACAGAGGAATAGAAACAAGGTGTCAGAAAGCAGAGTGACGTACCAACTTTCATCATTACTTCTTCACCCAAAGATCAATATAGAAATCACAGCCCAGACAGGATTCGCTGTGCTTAATCCGAGCTCTGTTCCAAGGTATTGCGGCTAAGACAAGGGTTTACTGTGTTCAATCTCTGCCACCCATTTCCTACTTGTTGTGTTGAAATTCCCTAAGCTTCCAGATATTACAATAGCATATGTTCCATATAAGTACAATATTGTGGTACTTAAATATATAAAGCTACAATATTTTGGTACTTAAATATATAAAGCTACAATATTTTGGTACTTAAATATATAAAGCTACAATATTTTGGTAATTCAATATATAAAGCTACAATATTTTGGTAATTCAATATATAAAGCTACAATATTTTGCTACTTATATATATAAAGCTACAATATTTTGGCCATATCAAATGCTATAACAGCCTAAGATCATAATGGAGGGGATGATGCCGGAGAGACGAACAAGAGCCAGATCAAGAAGAAGATGGACCCAAGACATCAAAGACAACCTGAACATGACAGTAACAGAAGCAGGAAGACTGGCTCAAGATAGGAGTTTCGAAAGGATGTAATGACTGCTACATCCTGTTCTAGATATGCTACCTGATCATGATGACTATATAAGTCAAGTTTATGTACCAATGTTATCTGTACCATGTAAGTCAAGTTTATGTACTAATGTTATCTGTACCATGTAAGTCAAGTTTATGTACTAATGTTATCTGTACCATGTAAGTCAAGTGTATGTACCAATACGTCAGTTGTACCACACATCAGGCACATAGAAAAAGAAATCAACTTCAACAAAATCTTCAAACACAGGTTGAAAGACAAGACAAACAGGTTTGTTCTTTACAAAATTCATATACATAAAAATAAAAACATAATAAAAATAAAAACATAAAATAATTGGGTTGCAGGTTAAAACTTGTATATGGCCTCTCAAGAACTTGACCACTTTTTTGTCCTTGACATTATGCAAGTTCATGTGTTGACATTCTGTCATAGGCATCTCTCTCTGCCGTAGTGGTCAGGTCATTCACCTTGTGCTGAAGAGATCGAGGAGTTAACACTATGGAAATTCATGTGTTGACATTCTGTCAGGGGCCTGCCACAGAGATTAGGCTGTTCGCCTTGTGCTGTAGAGATCAAGGGGTTGACACTATGCAAGTTCATGTGATGACATTCTGTCAGGAGCATCTTCATGCCGTAGCTGTTAGGTCGTTTACTTTGTGCTGAAGAGATCGAGGGTTCAAACCCGGCTCATGATGTCCTAGAATCCGGCTAATGATGTCCTGCTTACAAAATGAATTTTTGTGGGAGATCCCTGGGGGTTATCAATTGAAGCTACTGGGTTATGTGCTCTATAAGTGATACTCTCGGCAGGCGGTGCTGAGAGGGGTAGAGTAGATATAATAATAATAAACCCATAATCCGTCAGGGTCATAGGGGTGTCACATTGAGACATTTGGTGCAGAAAGATCTGGTATCTCTACCCTCTACCATCTACCCTCTACCATCTACCATCTACCCTCTACCATCTACCCTCTACCATCTACCCTCTACCATCTACCATCTACCATCTACCCTCTACCATCTACCCTCTACCCTCTACCATCTACCCTCTACCATCTACCATCTACCCTCTACCATCTACCCTCTACCATCTACCCTCTACCATCTACCATCTACCATCTACCCTCTAACATCTACCCTCTACCATCTACCATCTACCATCCTGATGTGTTTGGTAACTTCACATTCTATCCATTCTTTAATATTATCCAGCCATGTCTTCTTCTTTCCACCTCATCTTCTTATGCTCTCCACTGTACCTTCAAGAACATCTTCTTACACTCTCCCCTGTAACTTCAAGAACATCTTTTACTTTCGAAGAATGTCTCATCTCCTGCCCATACCATTAAAGTTTACGAAGTTTTACGATCGTCAACATCGGTTCTTGTTGCCCAGCTAATGACGGAATTTAATCATGTACACAAACTTTGTTCTTATGTTCTCAGTAACAGATCCCCCAACGCACGTCTATATCATTTGTTTTCAAACGCCTGGATTATTCGATCTAAATCTGCTGTTAAAGTCCAGGTCTCAAGTCACAGCCATTATAGAAATATTGACAAAACCAAAGATTTATAAAGTTGATCTTATCACGGGTGGTGATATTGCTTTTCCAAATGGTGGTTAATCTTGTCATGGCCATTATCAGTCATTTCTTAACTTCAGCTGTTGATTCACTATCGCCACTAATCTGGGCTCACAGTTAAATAAACATAGAGACCTCCTCCAATCTTAGATTGTTCAGCTTTATATTGGTTGGAACTAAGTACTTCTATTCACCAATATTTTCCTCTTATCTGCATTGTAGATATGGGGAAACCTGAATACAATAAAGTCACTCCTTTTGAGCCATTTAAAAAAAATAGAGATATAAGCTGTGACTTCCTATCATTCTGTTCCTCAAACTAAAACATGCCATGTCACTGTAGACCAGAGACATCCACTATACAGTGGAATCCCTCTATAGCATATTCTTTTATAACAAATTTCCCTGTATAACAACACTTTTCAAAATCCCCATTTATATTTATACTATATTGTTTGTACTGCATATATTGAATTTCTGTTATTACATACATATTTTGTCGGTCATAACCAAGTTGTTATAACAGAATTAAACTGTATGAGAATCAATATTAAGGTGGCATATTCTCAACTCTTTACGATTCTAGACGAGTTGACCTGCTACAGACATGGACATATTTAAACTCTGAAATGTCGCTTGACCACCGCTGCCTTGGGTGACAATTTACCGTATTGCCACAAACCAGCTCGGTCATTATTAATTTTGTCTATAAATGTTATATATCGCTGTATATGAACAGAAAATGTCAGCTTTCTCGTTATAATTTTCTGGAGAAACCAGCCCACTTCCATAATCAATGTTCTTCACACATCTCAAGTAAATATAAATATTAATGATGAAGAAAGGGCATGAGAAGCAAGAGCGGGTTGTCATGTGAGATGGATGTCACTGAGTGAGAGGACAGTAGGCAAGATTATGACAAACTTGACCATACCAAACTAGAGAATGGTCTTAAATTGATACAAACGCCCGTGTGTTGCCGGGGTAAAGGGGAGCAAAGAATAGCAACACTGTTTACCTTCCACGCATGTCGTAAAAGGCGACTAAGGAGGTTATGGGATGGAGTTGGCTGTCCCATCCCATATAGGGTCAGTGACCCAAAGCCGTGCTGAAGTCGGATGTGTCAGGCCGAAAGGCGCAGATATCACAGCAATGCTGTAAACCATGACACAACGCATTCCGTTCTCCAGACTACATCCTGCTAATCTGCAGGAGTTTGAGAACGAACGAAGAAGAAGAAATTGATAAAACAATGTCACATTTACATAACGTTATAATTACTTTTGGCTCTCTGAGCACGCTACACAAAATAGAAAAGTTCAATATAAGAAAGGGTTACCCTTCTCAGCATCATTTAAAGTTTCACATAGAGAAATTGTCATACTGTCTAGGCCATGAAGGTTTTAGAGGCAACGATAGAGCTGACGCATTGGTGGAAAATACTTATAGGGGATGGGTCAGTGATAAGAGGAAACAGAGCAGAGTTAATTACGGAAGTCATGGATGCAGTACAAAGTGATGGGGTAAGGATGGTGTACAAAGTGATGAAGAGGAGGTTGTAACAGACAATGTTCCGAGAATACTAGAGATGAAGAAAGAAAGTGTCTCCTCTATGGAAAGATCTGAGTAATGCACAACAAACAACTGACAGGTACACTGAACTTATATACCCTTATATGGTCGATGGATCGACAAACTTTGAGCATTTATGGGAATGTCCTGAGCATTGTGATGCCGGTTCCTCATCAAGAATCAAAACTTGGACAATCATCAATATATATATCAATGCTGCTATCCTTATTTTTCCAGATGGTTTTGTGTCATCGTGAGAAATATGGGGATTGATAGATAGTACTAGTAGTGGAGTCATCCCCATGCACAATATGACATTCACAATGACTATTTGTAGTATGAGGATGTTGGCTAAACCCATGACTACAGCCTCAAACTACTCAATAAACCCATGACTACAGCCTCAAACTACTCAATAAACAAATGATTACAGCCTCAAACTACTCAATAAACCCATGATTACAGCCTCAAACTACTCAATAAACCCATGATTACAGCCTCAAACTACTCAATAAACCCATGACTACAGCCTCAAACTACTCGAAAAAAAAGTATGGTAGATATCATATGTGATTTTAATTCCCTGCTTGAAAAGAAGATTCAAATAGCAGGAGCAGGTATTGATAGTATTGAGTAGATGGTACCTATAGCAGGAGCAAGTATTGAGTAGATGGTACCTATAGCAGGAGCAAGTGTTGAGTAAATGGTACCTATAATTTTTTTTAACTTTCTGCTTAATACGAATCTACAGCCTACAACATGCTGGCATTTGAAGTCACAAGAGAGCATCCATATATCTATTGTCTTGAAATTTAAGATGAATAAAGGCGGTGTGTTGAAACTGCAGTACATGTTGAGGTCCTGGGAATGAAAGATCAGAGTTAGCATCTTCCGACTTCACATAGAAAATGTACAGCTTCACAATCACCTGAATAGAATACAACCACAAACACACTCCAGGGTGATGCTTGTGAGTTAGAATACAACCACAACACACTCCAGGGTGATGCTTGTGAGTTCAACCCTATGAAACTTTGACCACCACGTTTTTACATGTCCAGCACTAGTTCTAACTCTCTCCTCTGTTCCCTTCAAGATAGGTAGTCATGTTGGGTGGCATGCTTGAATCACATCAGCTTTCTTTGTTCAACTACTGAAAGAAGTGATTCTTTGAATCTGTACATGCATATTTAATTTATAACATAGTTAATTTAATCTCTGTTTCAATCATATAGATCAGACATCTTGCAAAAATTCATAATTGAAGATTTGGTTGCTGTAAAGTTTAGTCACTGTAAGGTTTGCTTGCTGTAAGGTTTGCTTGCTGTAAGGTTTGTTTGCTATAAGGGCTGCCCCAGATGACGATGGATAACAGATATCTCAGATTACTTAAACATACTCGTGACTGCAACAGGTCAAATCGTGATGAGTTCACCCATAAAAAGTCTATGTTCTGAGAATATTTCACTGCCGCAGTAATAATTAATATTCATAATAATACTAGTTAATAACAATAACACAATGTTCATGGCAAATCTGTAGCATTTATGTTCAAAGACATATCCTTCTCTCTATATCTGTCATAAATGTCCATTTCTCACATCCATAAAGTAGGATAGATAATACTAGTGTGCTAGGCTGAGAATCTATAAGGAATGCCCAGAGAGCCACAATTAAGTCAATTCATAACCAGGAATCATTACCTGTGATTCACTTGCGTACACCATACGTCACTTCATATAACAAATGGAAACGCTACTCTGGGCAAGTACGTATTGCATAGAAAAATCTAGACCATATTTCTACAGTAACACTATCTTCTTATACAATCATATCTGTAATTTAATTTCTGAACACATTCTTAACACTTTACTGACCAGCAGTCCAGAGCATACATAACTTCCACTACCAAGATCAGAGGTTGGCATTTGCACATTTTTTATACACCAACAGGTGCCATCTAAAAAATGTTTGGTCAGGAAAGTGTTACAACTCGAGCTTATAATTTGTGTGTAATCGTAAATATGATAAGAGAACTATTTATTGAAGCTTTTTTGAAACTCTTTAAACACGGAAGTCATAAAAATGTGTGAACGTAAACATTTAATATTCTGGTATGAGTAAATCAAATATCACAATGAAAAAATGTTGCGTGTGTTGTTATAATTATATTTGAAATGTTTATTCAAAGGTAATTATCAATGCGATGATGAAATCGCTGCCATACATATGAATGTGGTAGGAGGTCTCTTCAAATTCATATTACTTCCATATCGAATACAGCATATCACACACTTAATGTTAGAAAAAAAGTAATGATGACAGGGAAAGCTCTTAGGGTAGAAATTGACATCCGTTCATATGATCTCAAACTCCTCATCATCCACACTGCATCCTGCGGTTGGAACACCATCAAATACGGCAAAGTCTAATGTCAGAAATGAAAGAACAAACAGCAAATAAAAATGTGGACACCATCAAACACGGCAAAGTCTAATGTCAGAAATGAAAAAACAAACAGCAAATAAAAATGTGGACACCATCAAACACGGCAAAGTCTAATGTCAGAAATGAAAAAACAAACAGCAAATAAAAATGTGGACACCATCAAACACGGCAAAGTCTAATGTCAGAAATGAAAGAACAAACAGCAAATAAAAATGTGGACACCATCAAACACGGCAAAGTCTAATGTCAGAAATGAAAAAACAAACAGCAAATAAAAATGTGGACACCATCAAACACGGCAAAGTCTAATGTCAGAAATGAAAAAACAAACAGCAAATAAAAATGTGGACACCATCAAACACGGCAAAGTCTAATGTCAGAAATGAAAAAACAAACAGCAAATAAAAATGTGGACACCATCAAACACGGCAAAGTCTAATGTCAGAAATGAAAAAACAAACAGCAAATAAAAATGTGGACACCATCAAACACGGCAAAGTCTAATGTCAGAAATGAAAAAACAAACAGCAAATAAAAATGTGGACACCATCAAACACGGCAAAGTCTAATGTCAGAAATGAAAAAACAAACATCAAATAAAACAAACATCAAATAAAACAAACATCAAATAAAACAAACATCAAATAAAACAAACATCAAATAAAACAAACATCAAATAAAACAAACATCAAATAAAACAAACATCAAATAAAACAAACATCAAATAAAAATGTGATTCTTTTGTTGGAGGATGTTGCTTCATTATATTCTCATCTGATAGAAATTATCTTCATGACATCTGATGACATTTGTATTTCGATGTACCATGACATGACATTTGTTAGACATGGCATGACATCTGATGACATTTGTATTTCAATGTACCATTAAATGACATTTGTTAGACATGGCATGACATGTGATGACATTTACATTTCGATGTACCATGAAATGACATTTGTAAGACATGGCATGACATGTGATGACATTTGCATTTAGATGTACCAAGAAATGACATTTGATGGATGGCACGACATGAGATGACATTTAGATGTGCCATGAAATGACATTTGTTAGACATGGCATGTGATGACATTTGTTAGACATGGCATGTGATGACATTTGTATTAAGACCCATTCTGTGACGCTGATCGTTATCTCAACAAATATAAATATATAAATATATAAATAAATACATATATAAATATATAAATAAATATATAAATAAATAAATAAACTCCATGATTTTGTGAAGAAACAATCAATTCTGCATAAGTTCAACTTACCAGAGAGTGACATGCCCCTTGATGAATTTGATGTCACCTTATTTGATTTTCTAACAGAAGATTCTTCATACGGCCAGGCTTTTGGTGCCTGTTTGTGGATCTCAAACATCGGCCGACATGTTTTGTCTTGGATTGAAAAACACATACACAGGTCATTGAGGTCCTTCTCTGTTTCACAATAGAAACCCTGAAAATAAACAGCACAACTGACTGTAATCAGGTATTATGAAAGTGATGTATGACAGATGAGGGGGGGGGATAAGACGAGTGTGAGGTGATGGGACAATGCCTCACGGTGAGTGGCAGCCACTCCCCCTTAAGAAGGCCAGGATCCTAAAAGACAATGTTCATGTTCAGAGAAAGATAGAAATAGAAGAGACTTTCAATGTTCATGTTCAGAGAATGATAGAAATAGAAGAGACTTTCAATGTTCATGTTCAGAGAATGATAGAAATAGAAGAGACTTTCAATGTTCATGTTCAGAGAATGATAGAAATAGAAGAGACTTTCAATGTTCATGTTCAGAGAAAGATAGAAATAGAAGAGACTTTCAATGTTCATGTTCAGAGAATGATAGAAATAGAAGAGACTTTCAATGTTCATGTTCAGAGAAAGATAGAAATAGAAGAGACTTTCAATGTTCATGTTCAGAGAAAGATAGAAATAGAAGAGACCAAGAAAGGGAGATGGAAGAAAGTACATCGTGTCTGAAAGATCACAAGAATGCTCAATCAATAACAGACATTTAGTGTATACACTCTTAGATGTCTGATGTCTTGTTTCTTATAAAGAGAATTAAAGTATCCATTTTCTGAGGCACGATCATTTATACTTAAAGCCAGAGTTTATTTTGGTATCAGGCTGTGTAACCATATGGTTTGAGTGACCTTATGATTTGAGACAAAGTTAAAAATTACATTATTGTTAACAAACATCCAAATGTGTCATCCTAGGTCCAGCATACCTCTGTTCAAGTGCTGCTACATAATCAAGCATAAAGGGAACTAACGATTTTGAGACGGAATTATTGGACTGAGTCAAAAAGAGTACACCGTTCAGATGCAGTGGGGAAAGAGTTGAAGGGTAGAGTCTCGCAAAAGTACCAGAGCAAATGGCATGACACAGAGAATGTAGCATAGAATCAGAATCCATGAACACATTCTACAAATATCGTGTGCCTATGACTAGCGAAGAATGTAAAAGTGGTACGCTGTGCCTGTCGTCACCAGCCCAGACCCTGTCAATCATGTTGGGCAGAAAATCCTAGTCATATGTGCTTCTGTTCGATGAAAATGTCACAACAAGAAACCCAGATCTCATGCAGGTTAAAACTAATACATTATTTCCTATTTGAATGTGTAAGACTGCATCAAGCTAGACAGAAACTCTAATAATCCTCCCACCAGGGTTGTCATGATGACCATGTCACAGTCACATGACACATACAAAGGAATGGTTAAAAAGTAATCCCTCCTAATTTGTATCTAATTAAATACTGTAACGATGTACAATCTGTTAATTTTTCAAGAATCTTCAAACACTCTTCTGCACTGTATACAACCTGTTTCATTAACAGATTGCAAAACAGTAACCGTATAAAAATGGCTGCCAAAGAAGTATAGTTTAAACAAGGATATGTCATAGAAGATGAAGGCGAGACCCCAATTTGCATCCACGAACATTTGAAGATTGTTTATGGAGATTCAACAGTGGATTTTTGCACTGTCTGACGTTAGGTACATTGTTGTGACGAAGCTGCAGTAGGTCAATCCTCAAAGGATGACATGAAGCAGACTGGTTGTCCGTCTACTGCAGAGCAACTACACAGCATTCATCGATTTGATGACATCATTCGTGGTGATTGTAGGGTAACATCATTCATGGTGATTGTAGGGTAACATCATTCGTGGTGATTGTAGGGTAACACTGGATGAACTTTATGCCATGTTGTCCATTAGTAAAGGTAGTGTCCAGGACATCGGTTAAGGATCTGGCTGCACTACTGTTGCACAATAATGCCACGTCACACACCGCTAAATGTACCATTGATGAGAATGTGGCTGGACAGAATTACAACATCCAAGTTCAAGCAATGTTACCACAGCACAGTTAAACAGATGAAAACCATGTCAAGGATCCATGACCATTTCCTCCAGACCAACAATACTCACCAAAGCAATGGAAGGGTCCAACTTGCTAAAACTCATACGTGAAGGAGGTGTCAGACAATGGTAGGTAGTATCACTTGTTCCTCTGTCTTCAACATCCACCACATTTTGGGTAGTGTGAGGGTCTAAGTAAATCAGTTCTTTACCTAAAGGAAGAAATTCAAGTTAGAAATTGGAAATCAAGTTAGAAATTGGAAATCAAGTTAGAAATTGTTAGATTAAAACTGCTTATCAACTAATACAGGTGATCTTCATTTTGTACAAAATATAATCAGGTGAGTGCTACATCCTGTCCAAGATACACCACATGATGATGATAGTCAGATGATATCCTACATCCTGTCTAGGATATGCTACCTGATTTTACGTGAAACTTAGAAATGTCTTCTTCTTCCGTTGGCCTGGAACATGCTTATATCTGAAGTTTTGTTAACTCATACAGAGGTGTGTACAAGTTTTTCTTCCATTGTTATTTCTCTGGGCCAGTGTGTTTGCCTCAGCATTTCATATTCTTGGAATTCCTGAAGATATTCTGCTGTCTGTGGTACACGTACACATGGCCATATTTGTCAATCTTGACTTTTGTATACATGTGGCTGCGGAGTAGATTGTGTCCTGTTCTGAGGCATAGATGGACAGCCTCTTCTGGTGTGTTCATAATTTGGTAGTCATCTTGTGTTGGAGTTGGCTTTCTAATTGCTTTGATCATCTGTTTCTTTTGATTGTACTTTATTAGCACATCTGGTTGATTATCAGCAGCTCCCTCCTTAGCCAGACAGTCTACTTTCTCATTTCCAGGTATTCCACAATATGATGGTATCTACTGCATAGCTACCCTACGCTGACTGCCTAGTTCGGTCAGTAGTATTTGCAGATCTGGTAGTTTTCTGGACTGAAGCACTTAGAGTACTGATCTTGCATCTGTCAGGAATACTACAGGCTGTGATTCAAGATTATTACTTATTCGTTTTTCAGTTACCACCTTGATTGCTGTCTTGTAATTATGGCAGAATTTTCCCGTTGGTACTTTAATTGTAAAATTGCTTGGGAACTCTATACACCTATTCCTTTCTCCATTTTTTAACAGCATTTCTGCTGATCCATCTGTATAGACTCTGATCCATAGGTCATGTTGGTTTTCATCATCCAGTAGACTAGGAGTAACTGCTGACCCACAAAGATTCCCAACTCTGATCTATCTAGATAGTAGATACATTCTTCCACAATCAACGTAACATTGAACAAGAGAGACACAGACTTACCCACATTGAACAAGAGAGACACAGACTTACCCACATTGAACAAGAGAGACACAGACTTACCCACATTGAACAAGAGAGACACAGACTTACCCACATTGAACAAGAGAGACACAGACTTACCCACATTGAACAAGAGAGACACAGACTTACCCACATTGAACAAGAGAGACACAGACTTACCCACATTGAACAAGAGAGACACAGACTTACCCACATTGAACAAGAGAGACACAAACTTACCCACATAACCAATAAACCAATGTGCATGGTTAGGTTTACCCCCAATAATGCCAACTGACTGTTTTAATGTGAAACATTTCTGTGAAGATCAAATAAGTATTCAAATATTTCAATATACTGTTAAATTTCAATAATAAATTACATTTCACTCTTTCAGACAAAATAAAGACAATTTATTTGATAACATAAAATGTATTTAGTCAAATAACAACATAGAAATAAAACCCTTATCTTTCAGTTTCAAACAGAACACCCTACTCCTCTCAATAACCATTTCAACAATATTAAACCCTAGCAACTACCCACATATTAGACCCTAGCAACTACCCACATATTAGACCCTAGCAACTACCCACATATAAACACTGCTCTTAGTTGGCTAATCCTAGAAAAACGAACAAATAAATTGTCCGTCCGTGTGTTGCTGGGACCTAGAAGGGAAAGAGTGGTGACACTGTTACGTGCAATACACATCAGAGAGTGGTGACGCATCAGACGTAATTAAGGAAGTTTTGAGAAAGGAGTTGGATGTCAATAGAGAGTCAAAGTGATCCAGATACCATGCTGAAGTCAGATGTGTTAGGTCATAAGGCGCAGATATCGCAGTCAAACTGCTACCCATGACAACGCATTCCGTTCTCCAGATACATCCCACTAAATTGCAGGAGTTTGAGAATGTAGGCAGAGAAAGAAATGCAATATAATGATCTAACGTATATCACAGACAGAGAGATAACCTAACGCAGACATCTGCAGAGATTTGAACATAAATCACTCTCACAAAGTATTAAAAAACACAAGCTAACCTATTTTGAGCACATAAAAAGACGATTGGTTGAAATCTTGGAAGGAAAAGTGACAAAATAAATAGTGATGTAGCTGAAAACTCTGAAGGACACACGATCTTCAAGACATCATAAATATGAAATTGAAGGAAGCAGAGAAGTTTGCACAGAACTGAGAGACTTACAGAGTGGCAGTGAACAAATGAGTAAACAGAAGACTGCAGTAAAACTTAAGTAGAAGTGAGGAGAATGTTTGACACAAACACGTCACAAAGAAGACGTAGAAATACTGTAAACATTTGTAACTTCGAAACAAATGATTACCTTCAAAGATTCAAAATAAATTGGGTTGATGTCAGTAAGACCGAGCCGCAGAGGAATTATCAGCAAAAGTGGTTTCCACTGTGATACTTGACTTTGACAATCAGGACTTTTGCTGCGGGGGGCATCATTCACAAATTTGGAATACTTCTCCCCAAGCGGAAGTACTTCGGTCTCCCCATTTGAATGACTAGACTTGACCCTACCGGCCGCTGCTGACCTGCACAGTTTATCTACAGATGAACACAGTAAAAAAATGTTCATATGTGGTCAGTTAAAATAATGAATGCATCAATAATACAAGCTATAACACATTCATCATCTCCTATGTGATACTATAACACAAACATCATCCCCTAGGTGATACTATAACATCTTAAACAGAACCACAAGCGATCATATATGTCAAAACATGTTAGCTGCTATGGATTTCTACAGATAACAGTCACTGGTGGGACAACAGTTGAAGATCTACTAACTACTAACATGTAAAGGCATCAACTTACTGATCTCCTCCAGTATAATCACATTATCTAATGCTATGTGGATGGCAATACCGCTCCAGTCATCGTAGACAGATATACGCCTGCAGAAAACACAACACACTTTTATCATATTTCTCTTGATGCAACAATCTCTGAACAAGTAACAACAAAAACATTAACTACCAAAATTAAAAAAACTAACAAATGAACAAACTAAATAACAATAAACACAAATAACATGGACTGTTTCCACGTTGCAATGAAAACGGGACATTCCTCAAGAAACGAAAACACACGGAAATAACACAAACTTGTTTGTATGCACAGAGATGTTTATACCAAGACATGTCTGTACATGAACAGAAAGAAATCAATATTAGGGAAACCTGTTCAATTATGTTTACAACAGTGTTTGTATAAAATATCCTACAATTTATTAGTAGATAAAAAAAGTGATATATAAAGAGATGTCAAAGGTTGAAGAAGTTATCAGTTTTAAATCAGATTGAGAGATGACTTCATTTCAAGGATGATAATTTCAAACATAAACAACACAAGCACTCACAATAGTGTATGTCTGTGATGAGGACAAACACTGAGCAATGTTTGACAAAAAATAATCTATTGTCTTCTTCTTCTTCAGCGTTAGCTCTCATATAACCACAACAAATATATCGTGTGATGTCCGCCAGGGACGTGAAGTACGTTGTGCTGCAGAATTCACAGTAAAGCTGTGTTATTTGCACCTCAGTTGGCCACTCTGTGGTCTGGACGTTCGATGTCCAGCACATTTGATTTCATTGTGCCTTTAATTTGGGTAGTTGGCTTCCCTAGTCCATGGCAGCCTGCTTGTCTGTCCCCAGGCACGCGGGTGTGTGGTGAATCTTCGCCAAGATGATTGTCGTTCACGTCTATCTCGCACGAGGTGTTCCACCGTTTATGAACTTACCTCATGTAATTGGATGTACTGTGCCTGTGCCCATCGGGTACTGAACCGTTTCTTATCCGCGAGCCTGGTTCCGTATGAGGAAGAACTCAACAGAAGAGCTGAACCCTGGCTCTTTTGCCTTCTTAGACGAAGTGTCGTTTACCGACATCGTGAACCCCTCACCCAAGTTTGAGAGCAAGGCGTTATCGAGCTGAGCGACCTTGTTCCAATAGCTCCTGAGCCCATTTGGTACTTAACACATTTCTCTCTGCAAGCGTATTTCCAGTATAGGAACCTTAACAGTAGAGTTGGGCCAGGGCTAAAATCATTGTCCCATTTGTGCCTGAGCCCTTCGGGTACTGAACCCTTTCTCTTCACGAGCATGTTTCCAGTATAGTCCATCTATTGTCATGTGACTTGTATTTGTTTGGATATTAAATAAAGCTCTAAAGGGACAAAAATTCCACTCCAATGAAGATGTTATGATAGAGGGAACACAATGGCTCAATGACCAAACTAAGTCCTTCTTCTTGCACAGAATTCACCATCTACCCAAAAATTGGAATGAATGTTTGAATGCCTATGGTGACTTCTGATTTACTCCAGGTGCATATAGGTCCTGATGACTCCAGGTGCATATATGTTCTGATGACTCCAGGTGTATGTATATATGTTCCATAATAATTGCTTGACTTAATTACAACACAACTGCTGATGTACCTTTCCTAATCGGTTAGGGTTAGCTCACATATACTGTATATGTCAGAAACAAGTGCTCTCACCATGTCCAGGGGCATAGACAATCATGTTTCTCCACAACGCAACTCTCTTGTCTTTTGTATTGTGAATAAGTTCAGTTGGTGACATTATTTGATGCTACAGTGAAAACTCACCTAACAACATTTCTCTTTGTCTTCCTCTGTTTCTTCTCTCCTTGATCTTTCCAGTGGTTATTCAATGTTCAATTTTTTGCTCTTATTATCACATGTCCTAACAATATTGACTATCCACCTCTGATTGTTGCTATAGTTTCTGTCTCAGAGACATCATTAAATTCTTTAACTGCTCATGATATTTTCATCATTCACAAAAATCCACAAAAAAGAATTGATTCAATATAGCACCAAACTGCAACGGACAAGAAGAGACAAGAGAAGAAACAGTAAAACACCAACTTATTGAATGTCCTGCACTACAAGACCTATGAAAACTGTTACCACCAAACCCCTCCATCACCAACACCTTTTATACTGACACAACACAGCGGAAGAAAACATGCACCTACCACCACCTGGCACAGAGATTAAAAAGAGTGAAAGCTCTCAACTCTGGGGATCGGATAAGCAAGTAAGTATATATAGCCCCATACATATATATATAACATATATATATATATTGAATTCATAAGCCATAGCATTAAAATTCTCATATAAATTGATAGTACTCCATTACATAGAAAATGTTCTCATGTTGTGAAATGCTGATTTGGCTTGTGTTAGATCACCATTCATCTAATATTAATATGGTGTCAAGATCCACTCTGTCATTCGTCAAGTTTACTGCACATTGTCAAGTTCCTTGACTTTATCATTCTATCTATCTATATGTTGTATCCTTTGTTTGCCTTATTGCGTCAGAGGTAGAAGAGTTCTCTGCAGATGACCTTCCTGTGTGCTGTTTGTAAGCTTGTTTCTGTGGCGTCTTTGATTTCTGTGATCCATCTTTTACATGGTATGCCTCTGGCTTTATAGCCATGATATCTATGTGTCATGGCCATTTGTGGCAGTCTGGAAGTGTGTGAAATCCACTCGATCTGTTGTCTTTTGATATGTTCCAATACTGGTATTGTTTTGGTTATCTGTCTGATGTTATCGTTTCTAATTCTATCTCTTAATGACATTCCGAGGAGACTGTATCATTGATCTTGACATATTCTGTAGTGAGTGCATAATTCTAGGTTGCAATGTTTTGGTAATGGGATATGAACTGGTCTTTTCCGGTCCTTTGGCCATATACCAGTTTTCCAGATCTTGCGAATCCATACGTTCAGTCTACGTTCAGGGAAAAATATGTCACACCCCAATAGGATCATTGATCCTTATACTGCATCTTGGTGGTATATCTTTGAGACAACCATTACTTCTGTTTTCATACATACAGTATTACAGTACCTTCTTCTTCTTCAGTGTTCATTCTCAAATTCCCACTGAATCTCTCTTGTAGCAGGACAATGGCCTGACACATCCGTCTTCAGTGAATTATAGTACCTCATAATTCTCATCTTCAGTATATTTTTTTTTTAAAGAAGTGGAAAAAATCACCTACAGTCACAAAATGCTGGGATGATGGCTACGTCCTGAATAGGATACGCTACCAATTTGTTAGTATATTTGTGATTTGCTGAGACGGCAGTACATTCTTGTCATTTCACCACTTTACTCATCCTACTCTCTTGTTTACGTCTAGTTCACATGAGGGCTGTAGAAAACAGTACAAGAACAAGACATCTACTTTACAAGAACAAGACATCTACTTTACAAGAACAAGACATCTACTTTACAAGAACAAGACATCTACTTTACAAGAACAAGACATTTACTTTACAAGAACAAGACATCTACTTTACAAGAACAAGACATCTACTTTACAAGAACAAGACATTTACTTTACAAGAACAAGACATCTACTTTACAAGAACAAGACATTTACTTTACAAGAACAAGACATCTACTTTACAAGAACAAGACATCTACTTTACAAGAACAAGACATTTACTTTACAAGAACAAGACATCTACTTTACAAGAACAAGACATCTACTTTACAAGAACAAGACATCTACTTTACAAGAACAAGACACTTACTTTACAAGAACAAGACATCTACTTTACAAGAACAAGACATCTACTTTACAAGAACAAGACATTTACTTTACAAGAACAAGACATCTACTTTACAAGAACAAGACATCTACTTTACAAGAACAAGACATCTACTTTACAAGAACAAGACACTTACTTTACAAGAACAAGACATCTACTTTACAAGAACAAGACATCTACTTTACAAGTACAAGACAGACACTCACTTTAAAACTTGTGCTATTGTGTTTGGTCCAAACCACTGACCAACTGCTTTACCCTCTGCCTCTCCCATGGAAGCTTGACCACACATGAAAATTAGATAAATCGTTAGATTTCATGTATAAATGACAGCACAGATTCCATGTATAAATGACAGCATAGATTCCATGTATAAATGACAACATAGATTTCATGTATAAAAGACAGCACAGATTCCATGTATAAATGACAGCATAGATTCCATGTATAAAAGACAGCACAGATTCCATGTATAAATGACAACATAGATTTCTCTACTTCAATCATTTATTCTCTGTATGTGGAGAATTGGTGTCAACAAAAAAAGTCATTCATCTGTATGCGAACAATTGTTACGAGAGAGTTTTTACCCACATTTTAGCCAAATACCTAGTACTAAACGTTATTTTCTGATTTCCTGGTTTTGAACACTCGCGCCTCTTTATCTATAGGCTTTGTTCATGCCCTTTGCCATTATGTGATATATGCATATGATTATGAGCTGTTTTTGTAATGGCATTATTTTTTTCTGTGGATTTATGTGTCTGTGCTCTGATGAGGATTGCTTTCATGGGGTTCTGATGAGGATTTGTGCCATGGGGGCTCTGATGTGAAGCTTATATGTTATCAGAACTCTGATGATGAGGATTTATGTTATGGGGCTCTGATGAGGGAAATCTATGTGTAATGTCATGGGGCTCTGATGAGGGTGATCTATGTGTAATGTCATGGGTCTCTGATTTGGGCGATCTATGTGTAATGTCACAGGGCTCTGATGAGGGTGATCTATGTGTAATGTCATGGGGCTCTGATGAGGGCGATCTATGTGTAATGAAAAGATTTGATTTATAAAATACACATGCCAGCTCTTTGCAAGTCTTGTCTGTTCACGAATTTTAATGTCCAATATCTTGAGACATCAGCTTGTATCAATTGACATCTCTCTTCTATTGTTCTTTAATGAATAGATTTAGCAAGACTCACTTGTCTGGCCGCTTGATGAACAGATTTAGCAAGATTCACGTGTCTGGTCGCTTGATGAACAGATTTAGCAAGACTCACTTGTCTGGTTGCTTGATGAACAGATTTAGCAAGACTCACTTGTCGGGCCGCATGTTAAAACTAATGAAGACTTTATTTTATTTTGTGATATTAGTTAAATAGTGATGATTACCTATCTGGTGTATAGAGTATGTGGCTATTTTTTTGTCCTCAAACATCTGTAGTATTTTCCAGTAAACTCGATCTGTACATTCTGTGTTCCATCTCCAACCTGAAAACAGTCAGTACAAACTTAAGATGTGGCTTAAATATGATGCCCTAATCCCTTATCTTCTACATAATGCCACAATCCTTTATCTTTTAGATAATGCCCCAAATCTTTATCTTCTAGATGATGCCACAAACCCTTATCTTCTAGATTGGTGGTTCTCAAGTTGTATGATATGATATGGAAGTGACAGCATTTTGTTAGGGTCTGATCAATCACTCATCATAACTCCAATTTTATCTTTCAATCAGTATACCTCCCATCTATTCTACTCCAACAGTATACCTCCCATCTATTCTGCTCCAACAGTATACCTCCCATCTATTCTGCTCCAACAGTATACCTCCCATCTATTCTGCTCCAACAGTATACCTCCCATCTATTCGTGAAAACTTATCTCTCCCCAGATGTCATGAAAACCTACCTCTCCCCAGATGTCATGAAAACCTACCTCTCCCCAGATGTCGAAGCATTAAAGAATGAGCCAGCATCATCTGTCCACAACGAAGCATACAACCCCAGCCTTGATCAGAACTTGGACCTGTGCCAGCTAACAATAAGAAAGCATTTTTAGTACAGTGGAATCCCTCTATAGCATATTCTTTTATAACACATTTCCTTATATAACAACACTTTTCAAAATCCCCAATTATATTTATTCTATATTGTTTGTACTATATATATAGCAAATTTCTGTTATTACTTACTTATTGTGTTGGTCCGGACCAAGTTGTTATAATGGGATTCTGCTGTACCACAATATGGCAGAATCTTGTTTATGCATGTAGAGTTATTCAATCATTCACAGTAAGGTAGCAGGACCAGAAATGAAATAAATGAATAACAACACCATGACCTGCAAGTGGCAACTTGGAATGTTTAGGGGTGGAGTTGACAATCCCATACCATATGTCAAAGTGAGCCAAAAAACCATGCTGAAATTGGATGTGTCAGGCTGAAAGGCAAGCATAGTCAAGCTGTAAACTATGACACATCATATTCTGTTCTCTGGATTGCATTCTGTTAACCAGGGGGAGTTTGAGAATTAATGAGAAGAAGAACCTCTTCTAATTGCTCTGACTACATTTTCACTTGCATAAAGTTTTATAGAAGAAGATTAGAACACTACCCCGTCAGATGGACATTGCTGTCACATGCTGAGGTTATAAATTAGGACACTACCCTGTCAGATGGACATTGCTGTCAAATGCTGAGGTTATAAATTAGGACACTACCCTGTCAGATGGACATTGCTGTCAAATGCTGAGGTTATAAATTAGGACACTACCCTGTCAGATGGACATTGCTGTCACATGCTGAGGTTATAAATTAGGACACTACCCTGTCAGATGGACATTGCTGTGAAATGCTGAGGTTATAAATCGCCCAAGCAGATGTTGGAAAAGAAAAACTGGCTGTAGTAATCTGAATATTCTAGAAACTAAACAAATGGTCACCACATTTTCCTTAATTTGCAGAAACCCAGAGAAAAATAATGCATACTTACTCTGGCACCAGGCCATTTCTTTATGACTTCTGGTTTTTCTACACGTGTTTGCTTTTTTGGCATAACTGTTTTATTTATTGAGTTATTGATTTCAAATTCAAAGACAAGTGGATGCTGATTATGTTTTGAGGGTGTTTGCTTGTGTGTGTGATTAATTTACAGCAATTTTGAAACACAAATCTATCCAGAAGGAAACCAAAAGGCAAATCATAAATTCAATCTTCATACCATTCTGTAACATTTTGTTATCAATGTCAGACATGGACACTAACAAAAGAACAAGCTTACTACGTGTGAAATGAGATGTCTTAGAAAAGCAACAAACAAAACAAGAAGAGATCATGCGAGGAATGAGGAGATTACAAGGAATAACAAGGAATCAGTGGTCAAATATGTTGAAAAATTGAAATGGTTCGGCCACTTAATGAAAATGAATCTTTATTGGCCAGCTGCAAGAGCATAAAACATGAAAATGGAAACAGCCAGATACAGAGGAAGACCAAGAAGAAGGTGGATTGAAGAAGTTACAGACATTCTGAGACGTCATAATATTACCGCATATTAGGCGACCAAATGTACCATAGCCCAAAAACCGATCGTCACTCAGTCCTGTGACGCCTTACAGCAAAAGCAGATAAAAGCAACAATTGCTAATTAAAGCTAAAAAATTTACGTGTAAAATTTCTCACAGAACCTGCACTCTATTCGACTGTGTTCAAATGTGCATGTGATACAACCAAATCTTATAGATACATACCAGAAATGAAGCTGCTATCAACAGAGAAATAGTTTTGAGAAATCATTGTATTCATATAATGCTAGTCGAAGAAGTGTGGGTTAGAGTTGAGTAAGGACCCATCTGTCTATCTACTATCTATTCTCTGCTTTAGCTGTAAGGTGTTACAGGATTGAATGACGTTCGTTTTTCGTGCTATAGCACATTAGGCTGCTTGATATGCAGTAATACTGTGCCATGTCAGTAACGCCTTCAATCCACCTTCTTTTTTTACCTTGCTCTGTATCTTGCTGTTTCCATTTTCATGTTGTATGCTCTAGGCACTGGCCAATGAGGGTTTATTCTCATTAGGTGGCCTGAGCCTTTTCACTCTCTGTGTTTCAATATATATTTGATTTGGGGTCACTTAGCACAGTGGTAAGCACACTAGATTCATATTTGGGTGGTTTTGGGTTCATTCCCTAGCTGAGGCGGAAATTTTTTTCAGACAACAGTGGCTCCCGAGTCGACCCAGTCTTAGCTGGATGCCAGATCAGTCTGGGAAGTAGACTGTGAGGGAGAGGAGATGGCTAACGACCTCAAATAGCAGAGCTTCTGAACTCACCCCTAAGGTGTGTAAAATGCTATGTGTTACCTTTACTTTACTGTATATTTGAATAAGGATACCATCTAAAGATGTTGGTATTCTGCATAGTAACATAATGGTCAACAATACATTCTGCATAGTAACATAATGGTCAACAATACATTCTGCATAGTAACATAATGGTCAACAATACATTCTGCATAGTAACATAATGGTCAACAATACATTCTGCATAGTAACGTAATGGTCAACAATACATTATAAACAGACACATTTTGCAATGTGTGTGATCCCTCCGCCTATTTTTGTATGGAAATCTCCATGGAACACTTGTTGAACTTTATAAAATATTTAGTTTAAAAGTATCACAAAAACCAATCCACATTATTCTCCTAGAATAAAAAAAATGAGTATAAAAAATAACACAGTGGTTATTCTGTTATGACAACTATAAACTGATAAAAATAACACAGCGGTTATTCTGTTATGACAACTATAAACTGATAAAAATAACAAAGCGGTTAGTCTGTTATGACAACTATAAACTGATAAAAATAACACAGCGGTTAGTCTGTTATGACAACTATAAACTGATAAAAATAACACAGCGGTTAGTCTGTTATGACAACTATAAACTGATAAAAATAACACAGCGGTTAGTCTGTTATGACAACTATAAACTGATAAATTACCGATGCTTGGAAAATTCTTTCTGTAAGTTAACCAGATCCGAGATCGAATGTCATCTTTCAATTCATCCCGATCTGGAATTCATAAAAATAAAACAATTGGAGGGATTGAATGTTAAATAGAAATATCAATGCAGTAACATATTTGTACAAATCACTAAACAAAAAGGCCTCACCGGATGTTTTGACAAAAAGGTCTTTGTTACAAAATGAATACCCCAAAACAACATGAACATTAGTGTTTAAAGATCTCAGAAAGATGGAGAACATCAAATAGAAAGCCACTACATACTTCATAAACTCTGTGCTGCTCAAGTCCAAAAGAGGAGCAACAAATAGTAACTGTGTGACCAGTCATGCATGTTGTAAGTAGAGACTAAGGATGGTTTTGGCAGAGAGCTGACTATCTTCCTGTAAACGTTCAAAGTGATCTACCAATGCCATGATCAAGTTGAATTTATTAGGTGTTGTGCTGGAGAATTGTGACTTCGTTGCTACTTCATCAATTTTCCAAACACAACATTACCCTCTAGTTCCTGATTTAAAAAAAAGACTAAATATGTATTCTAGGCATTGCCATATTGTAGCAAAATCTATTCATATCAGGACACCAACATTGGTCGTCCTTACAATCCTTCAACATTTCTGTTGACTGAAACGCAATGTATAGATGCCCCATGTCACTGAGTCAACAGTGATGCTGGATTCACGATTCCTAAATGTGTTGATCAGGAACACGGCATGAGCCGCTGTATTACTGTTTCCAGGGTGCACCACAAGGAGGTACTTTTAGGATCTTGTCATGGCTATCTGTTAACCCTGGGTCTGCACGAGAACAATGTGGAGCCCTGTGCACCCCTGAGACATGCCATAGATATCATGGTTGACACTGGCCTCTTGAAGTCTAGGTATGGGTCTTCAGTAAGCTTCATATCGGAGAAGATCATAGCATCAAGTAAACAATTCTATTTCCTGCTTAATCACCATCAAATGCATGACAGGCGAAATTATGTGAATCTTTTTTTCCAGAACACACTTTAGCAATACTTATCAGCTTGTGTGTACACATAATTAAGAATGTATTGTAATCATATCTGAATTACTAGCACACACACTCTTCTTCATTCATTCTCAAGCTCCTGCAGATTAGAGCAGGATGTAGTCCAGAGATTAGAATGTGTTGTCATGGTTTACAACTTAAGTGATGTGACCAGTTCCCTTCCTTGCTGTCTTTACCTCCCCTAACTCATGCACGAGGTATTCATTTATAGCTGAGTCAACTGAAGGAGTGGTTATGTCAAGCGAGAAATCACAACCTGGACTTTATTGTGTGTCCGGACTTGGTTTCGAACCTGGAATGCTATAACCCAGTTATAGCAAGCAAGCCCACTATCATCTAGGCTACAGCACTCCTCACAATATTAAACTATCCTATATTTTCTCACAGTCTCATCCTGTCTTCATTCATGAGATCCTGCTCAATTAACGATGTTCTCAAACTCCCGCCTGATAACACAGCTAATTAAAGAACATCTCACCAACACCATCAATTGCTTACCATGTAACAACACCATCAATTGTTTACCATGTAACAACACCATCAATTGTTTACCATGTAACAACACCATCAATTGTTTACCATGTAACAACACCATCAATTGTTTACCATGTAACAACACCATCAATTGTTTACCATGTAACAAAACCATCAATTGTTTACCATGTAACAACACCATCAATTGCTTACCATGCAAGGCACTGTAGACTTCTCCAAGAATGTAAACAGGATCTTCTGTGAGAGGGAAGTCTTCATACTCGAAAGGTCCACTCTCATAAGTACTTGTGCCAAGGTTCCCTGACAACATAACATAGATTGATTATAAGCCAATGTCACTGCACACTAGGCAAACCGATAGGTGCTCAGTCTCCCCAATCAAACATTGAAGCATATGCATAATGGTAGTTCTGCGACTTGCTAATTGAGCACATTCCACCAATCAGATTCTCTGGTCCTACTCATGCCACACTGAATACCACATTTTACCAATCTTATTCTAGATATATTATATATCAAGTGACATATTCTTTCCAGAATGTTGTCTTCCTAGTGGATACTCTGACTGCTTCTCTGTCCAGGGCAAGCAGGCCTGCATTGGCGATAGACATGTTCATATATTCTTCGATGTCGCTGATCCACCGTCTTCTTGGTCTTCCTATTTTTTTTCCACCTGGCACTCCTCCCTCCAGAATCAGATGTTTGATACCATCATGTCGCTTTAAGTGTCCAAAATAATGTAGCTTTTTTCTTATGATAGTATTTAGAAGCCAGCCTTCATTTAGTTTCAGTAATTTAAAAACTTCAATGTTCTTCTTTTTCTCTGTCCATGATATTCATAGCATCTTTCTGTAACACTTCATTTTAAATTAATTCTAGATACCACATCTATATTAGTGTCTACATTCAACAGATGCTTGACCACAAAATGTCTCTATAAATTCTCAATTCACCAACTATATGTGCATTGGACACAAACCTATCTACTCTCTCATTTCTTCCAACATCAGGTAGGACAGTCTTCAATCAACATTTATTCCAAGATAATGTTTTCCATGTTTTGCCCATCAAAATTGACTCCAGGTAGGTCAGTCCTCGCCATAAAATTATTCAAGGAGTAAATACATGTTAGCTTTTGCTTTATTCTTGACACCAATCTGGTATTGCATTTAACATACCCTGAAAGTCTACTATTTCTTACCTGTTAAATCCAGTCCTATATGTTAGAATGCTGTCTGTAAATGTTAACATTTGACCTATTCTGTGAGTTATATGTTGGCTACCTTTATTGTGTATATGTTAAACAGCACAGGTGATACAGGTGAACCTTATAGTAGTCCTGGACATACACAGGTGAACCTTATAGTAGTCCTGGACATAGACTATTAGTTCTGAAGTTCTTGTTCTTAGGTGAAGAGCAACAGTTTTCCATTAGAGAAGCAGCGATTTAGTTCACGATTGACTACACAGTCCAGAAAAGACATAATTCGGGTAGAATTATGATCAATCGCCACTGCAAAATTTATATAACATACCATAAAATAATCTCGTTTCAAAAAAGATTATGGTACTCCCATAACAAGTCATGCTGCAGTGATAGAAACCTCGCAATACTAGACCACTGCAACTAGATGTAAGGTGGCCAATTTTCAGACTTTTCTCTTACATCAGAAAGCGAAGAACCAATTTTTTCAGCAGTTATTGTCATGTGATGTATTCTCTCCAGAACATTATCTTCACAATGAACTGTTTGAACCCCTCTTTGCCTTGCATTTTCCAACAATGTATTCATGTTATCTTTAATATCGTCAGCAGCCACAATTGTAGTATATCTCAGTAGGAAAGTGAATCCAGATCAGCTTCATTACAAGTTTTTGTTTAAACAGAGCAGTGGTACTTCCAATGCTGTTATCTGCAGGTGAGACATGGCTGGACAGTATACAAGCATCATGTCAGGAAGCTAAATCACTTTCACAAGAATTGTCTCAAAAAAAAGGTGATGAACATCAGATGACAAGATAAGATTTCAGACATTACTGTGCTTGATAGAGTTGGTATCACTAGCATTGGCATTATTCTGATGAAGAAAGACATGCGCTGTCATAGTAACAAAAACAAGCAATAAGATAGTAAACTCTACTCCTCTAGACAATGGACATGTTGTGCTATTCATGGAAAATTAACAAGCCGACAAATTAGTTAGCCCTGCCACATAATAGATGGTCAACCTATGGACAGAGCAAACATACTCAATGCTTTTCGTTAATCTGTGGATTGCGAGACACATGAGCACGAGTCAATAATGAGAGTGCACAAATTGGGAGGCATAGCCAAAAGAGAACACCTAACAAAGATTTCATAAAGAACACTGAACCAAACTTAGAACCAGAACCATCAGCCGATATACCCTGAAAGTTTTACTGTAGCAGAGTCTTTAGCACGTATGGACATGTCCAGTGTGCAAAGAGGATTTAATGTTTTAGAATTTTAGGACCTAATAAATTTCAAAGGAATAACTTAATTCTGTAAAATATATAGGGTCTAGTTAGCATATTACTGTAATTGACTTCCTTCTTTCTTGCATTACTTGTTAATGTCCTCATGACAGCAGCTTCTGTAGTATAAATGAAATGTGTCAGTGTTTTACAGGGTAGCTAGCCTTGATTATAAAGTAGGCCTGCCTATTGTTGTCTTAGTCTAGGCTTATAGCAAATTCAGTGTGTGTGGTATTCCAACCGTTTTTCTTCTTCCAGAGATTCATATACTGCTATCTTATAACAAACTTTAAATAATAGCAATCAATAATAACTCTTTCTGTGTCACGGTCAGCGTGCATTTATTTCTACAGCTACGGTCTAATGCACTGGTCGAATGGATAATCACTAAAGTACACTGTACACAGTCTACAATTTCTTGTCTTCGGATGATGAAGTCATCATCTGGTAGTAATCAATCATCAATGATGAAGTAGTGTAGGAGGCACTGTGTAGGTAGAGTGTAGTTTGCTATGTCCCATTTCGTAATATAGATTTGAGTTACATGTTCACTGATGTAGATATCTAGGTAACTTGTGAATGCCTTGAAAAGAATCATTCTCTTTTTGTACTATGTTCAACAAGAAGCTGACAGATAAAGATGGCCATAAAGATTTCTTATAGGGCATGAAAAGTAATATTTACCGTCAAAATCCATTTCCTCCCAAATCAAAACATTAAAATGCGCATGCGTGGAGATTTTCAATTCCGTATCTTGTACAACGACGGTCACCACTAATGTTTTAAAACTAAACTTGATTCCCTCGAGAAAAACCCCAGAAAACCGAAGCTTTTTTTTTTTAATGCATCAAATGCATTAGATAAACATTGCTTAAATAGCGTTTAATGTGACTTTAAAGCAATAAAGTTGAGTAGTTTTTAGTGTGCTTATTACTTTAATATTATATCTATTGTCTTGTCTCTCCTTATTCTGTAAGGCGTCGCAGACTTCATGTATTTAGTTAAATTACCAAACATCTCAACTATATAAAAATGATTATAATTTCAACTTCATTGTAGTACTATTTACAATTCTGAATGAGCTTGTCAAGATAATATACCTACCTAAGTTGGATGTGTGAGGCTATTTGGCGCAAATAAATGGCGACATAAAGTGTAGTCCATTCTAAGGACTATATTTTGCTGAAAATCTAGTAGAACCATCGTCCTGCTACACGAGAGATCAAGTATAATAATAATAACCAAAGTGTCAGAGGATATCCAAAATTGTGCTGTAAAATACGTTGGAAGCAGTGGAAATGTTTTTGTTGTCGAATACGATGGAAGCGATGTGAGGATGGACCAGTGTATTTATTGCGTTAATTTGTGTTCATTTATTAGTTTCTTGATAAATGTCCCATTCCGATTTCATCATAGAGAACTTAGTATTCCTTTGTGTTTTCGTTAATTTCTTTATTTGCAATATTTTATATTTAGTATTATTTTACTAATTATTGGATTTACTGGTAACAGTAACAACAGTGAGATAAAATGGCATGTGAGATGAAATGCTTGAGGAAAGCTGCAGGGGTCACCAGGCTTGATAGACTACGAAATGAAGACATCAGGGAAAGAATAGGTATAACACCTTGCACAGAATACATAAAAAGGTAGCAGAACAAGTGGTTTCCCCACATTATGAGAATGCATCACGCAAAATTGCAAAACGTACAGTAATATAACCATATGAGATCAAGGTACAAAGCCAGGGAAGACCACGATAAAGATGGATAGAAAACGCCAAAGACATCTTGAACAAACACAGGAATAGCACAGCCGAGGAGATACATCTGGCCATGGCACACAAGCTCGAGCTTCAATTGCCCCTATGCTTTACGGCAATAGTGGATAATAAACCACCTGGGGATAGACAATAGACAAGACAATAGTAACAATAATGCATTATCCATAGTGTTACTACAAAATAGATCAGGCGGAAGTTCGAGAACACGTGATTAAATAACAGCATGTTGCTTGTTATAGCTATCAACTGTCAGTCCCGCCGAAGACGGATGTGTAGGGCCATTGGCTCAAATAAAACGGCAACACAACGCATTTCCATTCTCTGGACTGCATCCAACTGGAAATCTTGTAGGACCATTGTCCTGTTACAAGAGAAATCCAGGGGGAATTTGAGATTGAACGCTGAAGAAGAAGAACTGTCAGCAATGTAGACAACTTATACTTCTTGAAGATCATATGTATAAATCGAAAAAATAAAATCTAGATCGGAAAGTTCCAAAATATTTGCATATCAGACACAATTTTCTGACAAAACGCAAAAGTTATCTATGTGTTCATATGGGCTAATATGCATAGTGGATTACAATAAAAATTTACCTCTCATGGCCAGGAGCTTTCCAATTAACCGATTCCATTTGGATATATCAGCACTGTGACCATACAAAGTAATGAAGGTTGTGCTTCCACCATGATTTGCTAGTTCACGAGAACGATATAATATACATTGAGCGCCTAATGCCAAGACACTGACATATATGATACTCTTCTTCTTCTTCTTTCGTTCACTTGAAACATGTCTTATATCTGTAATTCTGTCTCCTTAATAAAACTCACTGTCTTTTGTAGTTCATACAATGTCCCGTAGAGTTTTGATACCAGTGTTGTTTCCTCTGGCCAATATGTCTGCCTCAGCGTTTCATGCTCAGAACACTCTTGAAGTAATTGTTTGGCACTCTGTGCTGCCTGTCCACATGTACACATGGCCGTGTTGCCAATCTTGAACTTTGTATACATGTGACTGCGGCTTCGGTTGTGTCCTGTTCTGAGACGTAGAATTATAACTTGTTCTGATATGTTCATAATGTGATAGTCATCTTGTGTTGGTGTTTGTGGCTTTCTTATTGACTTGATCATCTGTTTTTTTTATATGGTAGGTGATTGGTATATCGTGTGTGTGTGTGTGTGTGTGTGTGTGTGTGTGTGTGTGTGTGTGTGTGTGTGTGTGTGTGTGTGTGTGTGTGTGTGTGTGTGTGTGTGTGTAGTTCTGGAGTGTCTAACCTTAATGTATACTTCTTGCAGGTAACCATTTGAAATCTTAGATAAGTCAAGCCACGTGACGCTGTATGAAGTCGCGAATATCTTATGTAGATTTTGACAATTCAACTGTAAACTTCGAATTACTTTCATTACATAACGATAGGTGGCATATGATGAGATAACTCTTACCCGTTTTAAACTATATTTATATATTACTTGGTTGCATCCCCTATATCGTAATATTCTTTGGATAATACTAAGTTTTACACAACACGCATACATCGCACGCTCGCTCCCAGCAAGTATCAACACACACAATCATACGTGCATACACCAATTCTGAAATCAGAAAGTGAAAGGTAGTAGACTAAATAGGACTGCAGTTTTTCTTTCTTTTTTACCTTAGACTGAACAGAGGGAAGATACTGATGAGGTGTGCGATATACCTCCTACAAATAGCCCGTATGCCCCTAGATCATTTGGAAGCTAACGTCTGATTTCAAGATCTATGGTTATAAGTCTAGTTACAATTCTCTCTGGAATTTTTCAATACACGTTAAGCAATTTAATAATAAAATAGCCTGTTGTGTCGGTTGCATCTGTGCCTATTTTTTTTAAGGGATAAGATAGCTATGTACAGGGAAATAAGTTAGCTTTTTACAGAGGAATATGCTAACATTTTACAGGGAGAATATGTTAACATTTTACAGGGAGAATATGTTAACATTTTACAGGGAGAATATGTTAACATTTTACAGGGAGAATATGTTAACATTTTACAGGGAGAATATGTTAACATTTTACAGGGAGAATATGTTAACATTTTACAGGGAGAATGTTAACATTTTACAGGGAAAATATGTTAACATTTTACAGGGGAACAGGTTAGCTTTTTACAGGGGAATATGCTAACATTTTACAGGGAGAATATGTTAACATTTTACAGGGAGAATATGTTAACATTTTACAGGGAGAATATGTTAACATTTTACAGGGAGAATATGTTAACATTTTACAGGGAGAATATGTTAACATTTTACAGGGAGAATATGTTAACATTTTACAGGGGAACAGGTTAGCTTTTTACAGGGGAATATGCTAACATTTTACAGGGGAATATGCTAACATTTTACAGGGGAACATGTTAGTTTTTTACAGGGGAATAAGTTAGCTTTTTACAGGGGAATAAGTTAGCTTTTTACAGGGGAATAAGTTAGCTTTTTACAGGGGAATAAGTTAGCTTTTTACAGGGGAATAAGTTAGCTTTTAACTGGCAATCAGGTCTGCATTGGCCAGAGACATGTGCATACATTCTTCGATTCTGGTCCATCGCCTTCTGGGTGTTCCTCTCTTGTCTGGCATTCTGATCTCTAGAATCAACCTTTCGATACCATCATGTCGCTTTAAGTGTCCAAAATACTGTAGTTTTCTTTTTATGATGACATTTAGAAGCCACCTATCGTTTAATGTCAGCAATTTCAAAATTTCAATATTCTTCTTTTTCTCTGTCCAATTACATTCGTAGGATCTTTCTGTAGCACTTGATTTCAAATGAATTTATTCTTTAGGATATTGTCTTGTTTAAAGTCTAAATCTCGCATCCATATGTTGCCACTGGGAAAACACATGATCTTAAAAATGTTACTTTTGTGTCGTTATTACTACTTTGCCATGGCTTCCTCATTTGTGTTAATTTGAGTGTAGCAATTGCGAGTCTTCCTCTAATCTCGACTGAACAATCTCCAGAACTGTTTATATTTGCTCCCAGATATTCAAATTTGTTTACACATTCTAGTTCTATATTGTCTATGTTGATTCTTTAATTGATTCTAAGCTTGATCTTTGTTTTGTCTGTTGTCATAATTTTTGTTTTCTATGCTTTTAGATATAGATTTTGTATCTAGCTGTATTATATTCATACGCACAAATAAATGTAACACGAACATAAACTGATATAAGATGGATATAAAGTCACACGGATCCGCACTAACTAAAATTCATATGACGTAGTCTCGCCACCATTGTAAAAGAGTGCGTTTTGCCTTTGTAGACACCGTGTATGTACAAACATACACGGGGATGGAGACACACACGATAATACACAGAGAGACAAATACATATGCACACATACTCTACAATTAAAAGGTACGTATATATATATATATATATATATATATATATATATATATATATATATATATATATATATATATATGTGTGTGTGTGTATGTATCGATATATGCATACAGGTACGCCTCCGTGTGTTTATTGGTGCATCTGCCTGTGATAGATAGCATGCCACTGGAGAATGAGATCAACAACACTAAGTAATAAAAGAAATCTGTCAGCAACTCTCTCAGAGATAGACAGCAGTTCAATAATCAAGTCTTTCTAGCCAATCCGGTAGTAAAAACACAAATTATCGCGACTACTAATGACAAATCACAGCAGTGACTTCCGGTCAGAGACAAATGGATTTCCTAGAATTTCTTGTTTTTTCTTTTTTGGTTGATTTCCAGTGCCCAAATTTGTTGCAAAATTGTCTTTCCTGATAAATCTAGGCAGTCTATCCTTCCACCTGTCCTGACGTCGCTTTAATTTTGTAGGGCACAGATTTCTAACGTTTTCAGAAACAAGACCCTGATATATATATATATATTTATAAATATGAATTAATTTTATTAGAATTAGCTAGACCAGATGTATTTCTACCCTCCTGACAATACATGATGTATTTCTACCATCCTGACAATAGTTGATATATTTCTATCCTCCGCACAGTACATGATGTATTTCTACCATCCTGACAATAGTT
Organism: Meghimatium bilineatum; assembly: GCA_034231615.1. Taxonomy (NCBI): domain Eukaryota; kingdom Metazoa; phylum Mollusca; class Gastropoda; order Stylommatophora; family Philomycidae; genus Meghimatium; species Meghimatium bilineatum. The sequence goes on from CM067301.1 coordinate 1,649,622, forward strand.
GATATATTTCTACCCTCCTGACAATACATGATGTATTTCTACCCTCCTGACAGTACATGATATATTTCTACCCTACTGACGGTACATGATGTATTTCTACCCTCCGGACAGTACATGATGTATTTCTACCCTCCGGACAGTGCAGGATGTTTCACAATCTACATTTTAAACACGTATGATGGGTTCAGTGTTGCCAGTTAGCAGGAAGGTTTATGGCCACATTTCCTAAATTAAAAAAAAGTGAACAAGAAAACCGTACTAAAGATTATCGTGTTTCGAAACCTGCTTATCTTGTGGTGAAGTCGTATATAAGAATTTAATCTTATTATAAGGCTTACACCCATTTACGCCATTTGGCTTATTTTGTTCACAGACTTTTCACTTTCGCGAGGATCTCCGTGAAGTAGTTACTAGACATTTCTCCTTGTGATGTTGTTGTTGTTCGTCCATCACAAGTGATGATGACCATTTGTTACATCCACTTTTGAAAATTCCATTTTAGTTATGTCCTTGATTATGAGTTCGTAGATGGCTAATGAGCCATATTAGAGCTGTAAATGTCCTTTGACAGTTTGGACATGGAATAACGACTGTAGACGGATCTTGGTCTATCCGTGACTTTCTAGCTGCTCTCCGCTGTTGAGCTGCTGCATTTCTCTTCTTTTCACAAGATGATGCGCTCTTTTTTTAATTTTAGAACGCCATGTAGATCTATTTTGTGCAAGTTCTTCCCATGTATCGTAGTCTATTTCAAAGGCTTTCAGTGAATCCTTTTAACGAGTCCTTGTAGCGCTTCCTTTGGCCACCTTGAGATCGTATACCCTTCTCTAGCTCACCATAGAGAAGTATCTTTGGCAGACGATGTTTTGGCATACGCACCAAATGACCTGCTCAACAAATCTGTGTCTGCATCAGGATCGTGTCAATGCTTAGGATACCAGCTTTATCAAGGACAGTGGTATCTGGAATCTTGTCTTGCCATCTGATGTTCATAACTTTTCTGAGACAATTTGTATGAAAATGATTGAGTTTTTTCACATGACGTCTATACACAGTCCATGTTTCACCAGCGTATAGCAGCACTGGAAGTACCACTGCTCTGTAAACTTTCAGCTTAGTCTGTAGGTTAATGCCATTTCTACGCCAAACATTTGCGTACAATCTGCCGAAAGTACTGCTTGCTTTGGCGATCCTTGTATACACTTCATCATCAACGTTGGCATTTTGTGATAACGTACTGCCTAGATATGTGAATCTATTCACAACTTTCAGTGCTACACCATTTACCTTTATGCATGGCTCGAGTTAACTTTTGCCAAGTGCTGGTTGTAACATGACTTCTGTTTTTTTTTGTGTTAATGGTAAGCCCAAAGTTGGTACAGGCTTTGGAGAATCTGTCTATAATACATTGTAGATCAGCCTCAGAGTTGGCATTTAGGGCACAGTCATCAGCAAATAGAAGATCCCTGATTGTGTGTGATTTAACTTTGGTTTTTGCTCGAAGCCGCCGAAGGTTGAACAATTTTCCGTCTATGCGATAGGTGATGTTTACTCCAAGGTCTAGATCTCTGAAAGTATCATTCAACATAGCAGAGAACACGATGCTAAATAGGGTAGGTGCTAATACACATCCTTGTTTTACTCCATTTGAGACAGGAAAGGTTTCAGATAACTCTCCATCATCCTGAACTCTAGCTTGCATTCCATCATGCAATTGCTGCACCATTGAGATAAATTTCTGTGGACATCTATACTTTGCCAGAATTTTCCACAGACCCTCTCTACTTACTGTGTCAAATGCTTTTGTCAAGTCTATGAATGCTGTGTACAGGTCACAGTGTTGTTCTTGACATTTTTCTTGAAGCTGTCTTTCAGCAAAGATCATATCAGTTGTTCCGCGTTCTTTTCTGAAACCACATTGGCTTTCGGGTAGTAGTCCTTCACAGGGACTACTAGTATTAGTCTAGTATTACGGGTAGTAGTCCTGAAGGACTACTTTATCCTTGTACTCAAGAGGTGACGGGTTCGGAATCGGTTCTGGGCGCCTTGTTTACAAAATTAATTTTTTAGAACCCTGTATGTTATTGCTTTCCATTCTCATATAGTATGCTCTTGCTGCTGGAAAACATGGATTCATTCTCATTATATGGCCGAACCATTTTCTTTCAATATATTTGACCACAAATGCTATTCCAACAGTTCTTGTGATCTCTTCATTCCTCACATGATCTCCTCTTGTAATCTCTTCATTCCTCACATGATCTCCTCTTGTAATCTCTTCATTCCGCACATGATCTCCTCTTGTAATCTCTTCATTCCTCACATGATCTCCTCTTGTAATCTCTTCATTCCTCACATGATCTCTTCTTGTGATCTCTTCATTCCTCACATGATCTCCTCTTGTAATCTCTTCATTCCTCACATGATCTCCTCTTGTAATCTCTTCATTCCTCACATGATCTCCTCTTGTAATCTCTTCATTCCTCACATGATCTCTTGTAATCTCTTCATTCCTCACATGATCTCCTCTTGTCATCTCTTCATTCCTCAATGATCTCTTCTTGTTCTGCTTGCTGCTTGTCTTAGACATCTCATTTCACACGTAAGATCTACCAACAGAAATCAATCAAGCATTTTGAGTTATGTTTTCTAAAAGCATTTCAATCATCGACGTTGGTAACACACATTATATACATCTGACCAACAAAATCACATCAATAATCAAAAACATTACGTCAGAAGGCTCATATTAATACTAAGGATTCATGTCAATAGTGTATCTAGCGCCTCTGTGATGTTAACATTGTTTTTACTGTTTATTTTATATATTCTTGAGAAAGACCTGACGGTTCGAAACGTTGAAAATGTCTTGTGTATTGTAATTTATGTTTTCTTGTTTACTACGCATAACCCCTTAGTGTGAGTGATAGTCCGTCATATTGAAGTGGAATTCTCTAAAAAAAAAACATGTGTTCTACGTAAGTACTATTGTTGTAGAACATGATACTTTGACAGAGACGGTACATAACCACCATAAACTCAGACATCTACTATCGTGTATGCGGCCTTATACCCCTGTTGAGTTTGTGACGTTATGATATCCAGTGAACGGGATGTATTCTGTCATGGATTACAGCTAACCTGCGGGTCACTGTGATATACAGGATGGGGCAGCATACTCAATCCCTGAATCTCCTTAGTCGCTTCTTATAACGCATATTGCAAGTACAGTTTGTACTCTTTCCTCCCATTTTGTTTCCCGGCAACACATGGATGAGATTCAAACCATCTTTCTTTTTAAAAAGGTCCGTTTAGTAGAAACGTAGATTTTACGCTAGTTCATGTATTACATAACTATTTTGATATAGTCATGATTAAGGCCGTATGGTCGAAACGTCTATTTGCTGGTGTTATTATATGTGTTTTCAGTTATTAGCAATATTTCACTACCCCGTTCCAAGCTTTGTCTACATTTTGATGTGATTTTTTATATAAATATCTCCCATACATTTTGTTCGAACATTGTTAAAATATATTACAATTCTATTGCTGGTCTGTGACCTTTCCAACGCATCTTCCAAGACACGACCCGGAGATCTTTGGTGTCTCCTGGCCATCGCTCCTCATTTCTCAAGAACTGGCCATGTCAACTCCATACTCCGGGACCGGATATTAAACCCGCAGAGATGTCACGTGACAAAACAAAGATGGATGCCAAGTTGGCTAAAAGTTTGATATAATTCACCACATGGTACTAATGAGCGGGGGGCATATAGAAAGACAATCATTGTGAGATGTCGCGAGAGAGGAAAATGGCTAATCTTGAAGGATGAAAACAAAATTGGCGTAACTCTGATTAATTCTGCGGTAAAAGAATACGTGCCCAAATCGCAGACATTCGTGGCCGAAACAATGAGTCCGGAAGTGGAATGAGAAATGACGGGATTAACCATCATTTTGAGTGTGACGTTATTTAGCGTTTATTTCTGTAATCATGATCTCTAGCTGTGGAAAATCCCAGTCAACGTTTGCTATTTGTTAAAGAACCGATGACAGAGTACTATAAGAACTCATAGACGCAGAGTGTTTCTCAGTTGAAAAGTATACACGATGTTGATTAAGAGTGTTGGTAAACAGTGGTCAGAGAGAATCTTCAGTAGATTAAAAAAAAACAGTCTCCACTACTTTATAAGATGTTTTTTTTTAATCCATGGTTTTTTAAAATCCTGGTTATGTTGGAGTAGAGTGAAAGATTTTAACCCCCCCCCCCCCCCACACTTCTACCCGCATTTTGTTAATATACAACTCTGATATAGACAAATTTGAAGTTAGATGGATGGACCTTACCATGGAAGTCCATGGATTCTTGATAAGTTGTCGATAGGGGAAGAAGGGTGGAAGTAAAAAATAATTGCCAAAGAGTTTTGGCTGAATTTATTGGCAGTCCCCTGTTCATCATCATCAGGTGCCATGCCGGGTGGCGTAGGCGGTCATGGCTCTCCACAGCTCTCTGTCCACAGTATTATGTATCAAAGTCGTTGTTGTTTCTTTGCCGTGCCAGGTTGTTAACAGTCCCTTGTTAACTTTAGAAATATCCTTGACATTAGTATTAAACCTCTTCAATTTAGAAGTTGTACTATTTCCATGCTTTTATATAACCTTCAGAAGTAAGAGAACTCTTCAATATTTTTTAGTTCTCTAGACAATAGCGTGAGAATATTCCATTACTGCATCTTTGTTAAAATCCTGTCTTGGACAAAATAGTGCAGACTTGTACAGACAAGCCATGTACTTTCACAGATCTGTGAGCACTATGCGCGTGTCACTGTCTTGGCAAATGGCCCCTAGGTTAAACACTCAGGAAATTAAGCACGACATCTTCCTAACAATCAGAAAAATCAGTTTACAAGGTCAGATGTAACAGGTTTTGAATCTAATGGACATTGGTCAAACAAACTATATCCTGCTATTCTACTGGACTATATTCTGCTATTCTTCTGGAGATAGAGAGACCGTAGAAGATCAAGGAACACTTCTCACAGGCACGTAGATTAACTTAAGTAACAAATTCAAATTTTAAAAAAAGCAACAACAAATATTATAAATATCTATATGTCTTTTGTCTTTTCTCTGCTTAAGCCGTGAGACGTGCAGGATTGGATGACAATTGGATTTCGGACAATTGCACGTTTGGTCGCTTGATATGCAGTAATACTGTGCCGTGTCCGAATGTTGGTAACTCCTTTAATCCAACATCTTCTTGGTCTTCATCTCTATCTTGTTGTTTCCATTTTCGTGTTGTATGCTCCTGCCGCTGGCCAGTTGAAGGTTCATTCTCATTAAGTGACCGAACCATTTCAATCTCTGTTTTTCAATATATTTGACGTTGTTGCTGATGTTATTCCAACATTTCTTGTAATCTCCTCATTTCTCACGTGATCTCTTTGTGCTATATTTTCTGCTTTTCTTAAACATCTCACTTGAGAAAAAAAATAGTCAACCAAAAGTTAATCATCTTGTTTTTGTGGGAATTCTGATTATCTTTCTGTGGGGGACAAAGACCATTAAGGAGGGGAGGGGGTCGGAGATATCTGTCCTCTTATCTGTTTCTTAGCAAGAAATATAAGATAAACAAACAGATACCAAGCCCTTCTCTAACATAGTCCCATGAGCTGATCTCAAACAGCGTCATTTATCTTGTAAACACAACATACTAACAACGATGATGATGATGATGATGATGACGATGATAATCCTCCTTCGCAGGAGATGATGACTATGGCAGGAAAAACAATAAATATATGTGACGAAAACATACAAAACAACGAAATACAAGGACAGGCGATATTTCGAATAGAAATCTTTCATCGGGACAAGAGACAGCAGACAAAAGAAACATAAAGACACATTTATATGTCTAAAAAAATAATAGCGGTAAGGGCCTAATTTGTAATACTGCAACCAATTTATGTTTATACCCAAATTATCTCTGTGTTGCCTCAACCTCGATATTTCCAACTTGTTGGGTTGTTTCCTGTCACTTGGAACTAATCTCACACTAATCTGAGCTAATCCGACTTCTTTGTTCATAATCTGAGCTAATCCGAAAGATCATTGGTCAGTGTGTGTCGCTTGCCAATGAACAGCGCGGAAAAATCCGGATCATCGTAAATAAGATTACCAGTTGTTGTGAAGCAATGCACTAAAACTGTCGAAGGTAGGACTTGCAAGAAACATATCAAAAAAACCAAGCACACCTCAGAAAAGATAGCCGTAAGATAGCACGCTGGTGACAGACAAGACATACATTCAGAAGTAGTAGGTATCTGTAACACATTTGTTTATTCACAATTACTACTTTGTTATCGGTGTTACTACAGCCCACACCTGATAGTTAGTTCTTCTCTGGCGTGTTTGGTAGTTATAGAAGAACCAGGCATTATAAGGCGTGAATTCCACTTCATGACACACGTAAAGAAAAGTAATAGAAGCATAACAGGAATCACTGTGTATTTCAAATAAGAATTCAAAAGGGATAGAGGTTTGACTTCATTGTACTCGGTTTTTTCCAATATGTACTGATTAGCTCTCAGTGAAGCGGCATTTCATCTGCTGAAAGTACCACATATAGCGCTTAACTAGCGTGAAGTAATAATCCCCCAGGGATATTAAATAAAAATTGTCATCCGAAAACGGATCTTTCGGGCCATTGACGCAAATAAATCTGTGATACAATGTATTTGCATTGTCTAGACTACATCCTGCTACATACCTACGACCAATGTCTGCTGGATGAGAAGTCCAGTGGGAGTTTGAGAATGAAAGATGAAGAAGAAGAAGAACATTACTTTGTAAGAAGGACGTCACGAGCCGGATTCAGACCCACGACCTCTTGAGCAGAGAGAAAACAGCTTAATCACTAGGCCACAGAGATGCCGAACAATATAATAATTATCATAGTTACTAGCTTTTATTACTAAACATATTTTTAACAATATTATTCCAACTACTACATACCTGTTTTTAACAATATCAGTCCGTCTACATAACTTTTTGACAACAATTCATAGGCTAATAGCAACCCTCATCAGGGGCGTAGATACATATTCTGTAAGTGGAAAGTGGTAGGGGTGTTACTCGATGTTTTTGTGTGTGCTTGTTTTCTAGCACTGAATTCCATATTCTGGTTTCCAAGGGGATAGGGTTTAAATCATCCAAGGTCCCTCTCTCCCCAACCCCTTTTATTCGGGATTGGCCCTCACACTGTGTGAGTACTGCTTCTTTGCCTTACTTATAATGGCAACATGGTCAAGTTTATCCGTGACCTTGCAACAGTAACAAGCAAGGATTTCTTCTTCTTCTTCTTTCGTTCGCTAATAATGTCTATATCTGCAGTGTTGTTTCTTGTATAAATTGGACAGTGTTTTCCATTTCTTGTTTTGTACCATAAAGTTTAACATTCATTGGTGTATCAGAAGGCCAGTATGTGCATCTTAATGTGTCATAGTTTGCACATTCTTGAAGGATATGTTCTGAAGTCTGGTTGACTTGTCCACAATTACACTTTGCTGTTGTGCCAATTTTAAATTTTGTATACATATGGCTGTTTAGTCTATTGTGTCCAGTTCTCAGTCGAAATATGATGACCTGTTCTTGTCTGTTAAGTAGGTGGTAGTCATCCCGTGGAGGTAAGTTAGGCTTTCGTTGTGCCTTTATCATGGATTTCTTTTGGTGATAGCTGATTGGTACATCCGGTTGCTGCATGTTAGCACCTTCCTTGGCGAGTTGATCAGCTCTTTCATTTCCTGCTATTCCACAGTGTGATGGAATCCATTGCAGTATAACTCTACACCTATTTTGTACTATGGACAATACCTCTTTTAACTCTGGAAGTTTATTGGACTGTAATGCCTCTAGCACTGACCTTGCATCTGTAAGTATTACAACAGGGTGTGAGGTCCTGTCCAATGTTAACAGTTTCTCTGCAGCTGTATAAATAGCCTTGACTTCAGAGTCATAGTTGTTGCAGTAATTCCCTGTTGGTATACAAGTGGTATCAGTGGTGCCATCTGGGTATTCTACATATACACCACTTCCTCCATTTTTTACTGCATTCTGTGCTGATCCATCTGTATATACTCTGGTCCATAGATCACTTGGGTAAACATCATCAAGGAAACTGAGAGCTGCTACTCTTTTCTGCAGATTATTCTGATGTTCATCCCCATGCACACCTGCTACTGTTGTTTGGATGGTCACTGGTAGGCATGTCCGTTTTTCCCATGGGGTGTGTTCTGGTTGAGATGTCAGTGGTATTGTTACCTCTGGTAGATCCGATACCTGTCTACGTAGACGCTTGGCCTGGTGTATGAAGCTGCTTCTTTTAAGCCGTCCTTGTGATAGATTCTGGAATCTTTCCTTCATTGGGTGACTATGGTGGGAAAGAAACTTTTCTCCATGAATTATAATTTTAGTATCTCTACGCTCTTTCAATGACTGCATCCCTTCGATATTCTGCATTTCTATGATTGGTGTGGATCTCATTGCGCCTGTAATGATTCTAAGTGCTTGGTTCTGTACTCTATCTAGGTTTTGTAGTGTAGTGTTTGATGATGAACTCCATGCTGTAGAACCATATTCCAAGTGTGGTCGAATGGCTTGTTGGTATACATTTTTTAGAATTCTTTCATTAGCTCCCCAAGTTGTCCCACTCAGTTTTCTTAGTATAGCTATCTTCCTTCTAGCCTTTGTTTCTGCTTTGCTGATATGATGTTTCCATGTCATTTTGGCATCAAATGTTACACCAAGATAAGTGGGTTGGTCATCTACCTTTAAGATAGTTTTATTTACATAGATGTTTCCTGCTCTTTGTTTTGGTGAAAGTGTAAAAAGGGTTGTTGCTGACTTCTCTATATTGATACTTACACACCATTTGTCAGCCCAATTAGTCAAAATGTCCATGGCTCTCTGAAGCATTTTTGTGGTAACCATGGCGCTCTCATGTGTGCACCACAGAACCAAGTCATCTGCATATAGTGCTGCCTTAGTTCCACAGGGTATTTCTTCAATTAGATCATTGATAAATATGAGAAAAAGAGTGGGTGATAGAACTCCTCCTTGAGGCACTCCATGGCGTAGTAATACTTTCCTACTTTTTTTGCCATTTACTTGTACTCTGGCTCTTCTATTGTGAAGAAAGGCTTTCGTCCATCTATACATATTTCCACATATCTTGTAGTTTCTCATTTTTTGAAGCAATCCTTCTTTCCATACTTTATCAAAGGCCTTCTGTAAATCAATCCATGCCACTAAAACTGATTTTTTGTCCTGGAAAGCATCCTCAATTTCCTGTGAGAGGTATGTGGTTTGATCCTCTGTGGAGTAGCATTGCCTGAAACCTGCCTGCTGTGGTGCAAGGAATTTTCTACTTTCCAGGTGAAATTTTAGTCTTAGGTTTATGATGCGCTCCATTGTTTTGCACAGGCAACTTGTAAGACTAATTGGTCTGTAGCTAGTTGGTGTGTTCCATCTTTTCCAGGTTTAAGCAAAGGGACCATAATTGATTCTCTCCAGATTTGTGGTATTTTCCCAGTAGTCCAGCTAATATTTAGGATGTCCAATAGTTTCCTTCTGGCTGTTGTTCCTAGATTCTTTATCATTTCATTTGATATTTCATCAATTCCTGGGGACTTATTTAGCTTTAGTTTAGAGACTGCTAATTCTAATTCACTATATGTGAACAATGTATCCATAATTTCATCTGCACTGTTTTCATCACTGATGCTAGTCTGAGCATGTTCCAATTTACTTTTTTGGTCGCTCCGCACTGTATGCTGTTTCTCTGGACTAATTTCAATATTGCAGTCTTGAGCAAATATCCTAGCGAAATTATCTACTGCTTGCTTTCCTGTAATCATTTTGCCATTTTGTACGAGTGTTATGTTTGTGCTTCTTCCTGTTCCCTCATCATTTAGTTGTTTGACCAGTTTCCACAGTTTTCTTCCATCCTTTTCAAAATTTAAGGATTCTGTTTTCTCTTTCCAGCTCTTTCTTCTAGCTTCTAGTTTGGCTCTTTGGAATTTGGCTTTTGCGTGTTGATGTTTGTTGTGATGTTCCTGGCTTGGGTTATTTTCCACTTCCGTCCGTGCTTTTTCTAATTCCTCTTGCAGCAGTTCTAGTTGTTCACTCCAGTATGGCTTGTATTGTTTGCGTGCTCCTCTTGGTATTGCTTCCTTGGCAGCTTGATGAATACATTTATTGAACTCTTTGACTATGGCGTTTATGTCTTTTCCTTCCATGTCTATTTGTCCAGCTAAAACACTACTGCGGTGTTTAAATAGTCCCCAATTTGCTTTTTTATAATTCCATCTTGGAAGGCTACATGCATTTCCTGTGAGTTCATTTTTAATACTAAGGAGGACTGGTCGATGGTCGCTACCTCCAAGTTGCTTCCCTACTGTTCTATTGATTTCCCAGTTTAGGTCTGCTGAGTACAATGCCACGTCTGGCGTGGAAGTGGTTTGCCATGCTCTTGAGTAGTATGTTGGAGGATCTTTTGGCTTATTAAGCAATAGAAGACATTTATCGTCTTGCCAGCTTTCAAGTTCTTCTCCTCTTTTATCCATGTGGTCATAACCCCAGCTTTGTGAGTGACTATTAAAATCTCCACATACTATCAGTCTTCCTCTGTACGGTATTGTGTCCAGGGAAAGGGACTGGTCATTTGGACAATAATAATTTAGTATGTTGAAGTCTGTGTTCTTGGTCTTTAGTTGAAGGACCTGATATTCTGCTCCTTCCATGTATAGCTCAGTTTGATGTGCGCTGATATTATTTTTGACTAGAGTTAGTATACCTCCTTTTCTTCTGTCTATTCGATCAGCTCTAAAGCACTGATAACCTGCAATTTTAAAGGCTACATCTTTGCTGAGGTGTGTCTCTTGTATGCAACAAATGCTGACCTGTTCCTTGTGAAGGGTGTTTTCTAATTCTAATTTCTTGCTAAGGCCATCTTTTTTGCTATTTACACCCTCAGCATTCCAGTGCATTATTGTAAGTGATGTCTCATTGGTTGGTAATATTTGTTGGTCAGTGATATTACTCTTGTGCCTCCTGGCTCCACAAGGCAATCGAAGAGGACCTCCAGTCGTATGGGGTGGGCCCTTTCGAGGTATAGGGCCCGGTGCTACTCCTGCCTGGTGAGTCGTCACAGGGTTAGCACCATAACGGGGTAATGCAGATATAGACATTCATGTGCGATAATGCATGACATTCTGATTGTTGCGGTGCGCCTTCTGGCCAAATGTCGCTGACTTCAGCACCTTTACTTGCTAGGCAAGACTGTGGTCCTGCCCGAATGTGGGAGGGCCCGGCCAGTCTTAGTTTCCAGCCTCTGCTGGCTGGACTAAGCCCCATCTCCACGTCAAGGAGCTGGCCTCGATGGGGACAAGCAAGGATAATACGACACTGTGCGTCACTGCGAGAGGCTAGATCGAAGTTTTCACTAGCTAATGATACATAGTCCATGAAAGGTGACCAATAGAACGCTCGAAGCAGCCTCTCGCAGTGACGTCCAGTACCATAGTTGGAAGGCCGCATCTATCTAAACATCACGATCTATCCGATCTTCAACAACCTGAATTTACAGTGTTAATATTGACCTAACAGAAAACGATGAATTATAAAATAATGCAATTTTCTCTCACCCGTAACGGGCACGACAAGAACAGACTAGAAATACATTCTGTTCTCAGTGAAATGTGACAAAACGGAAACAATAGTCAATGGGTCGGATCGGTTTCTGAACAGCTAGGTTTGTTCTACGAGGTATCGCATGACACGACTCAATACCGCACGTGCACCACTGCTTTTGAATGCAACACACCGTTTATACAAAAAAATGTGCAGATTACTTTTACAACATTGTATTGATTTCTTTGTAAGGACTTGTCGTTCTGTAGCCATCAATTAAAACTATCAATTAATTATCTCCGTGAGATTGCTTTTTATTTATATTTTTAATGTCCTTGTTCTACGTTTAAAAAAAAATTCTGCACAATTGCAAGATGCATGGAACAAAATGTAATAATTGAATCAGTGATATGCAATACAGTGTTGCCACTAAAATTATCGGAATCGCATTGAATTTGGTTTCATTTATATTGAGACATATCTATCATGTTTATTTTTGAATTTATTTTCCAGCTTTTCAAAAAAAAAGTATTTTGATTATTTTTGTGGGTGTATATATAGTGTGTGATAATTGATCTCTGCAGCACGGGTAATACCGGCTTCAGGAGATTTAGGACTGATCATTCTACATCTACATCAGATATGGCATCCGACTGGTTTGTAATATTGACATCTTCATGGATAATACATGATTGGTTTGGAGTCATGACAGATATTCAGGAAATATATCTGATAGGTTTAACGTCAGGATAGGTCTTTCAAAAATACGTCTGGTATGTTTAAGATAAGATAGGTCATCAAAAATACGTCTGGTATGTTTAAGGTTAGATAGGTCATCAAAAATACAGCTGGTCGGCTAGGGATTATGACAGATCGACAATAAAAATGCATCTGGCCTATGTGAGGTGATGATATGCACAGATTTGTCAAAAATTGAGTGTTCCTTAGCTGGGTAGCAAACCGGAGCATGATAGTGGCTGTCTCTTAGCTGGGTAGCAAACCGGAACATGATAGTGGCTGTCTCTTAGCTGGGTAGCAAACCGGAACATGATAGTGGCTGTCTCTTAGCTGGGTAGCAAACCGGAGCATGATAGTGGCTGTCTCTTAGCTGGGTAGCAAACCGGAGAATGATAGAGGCTGTCTCTTAGCTGGGTAGCAAACCGGAGCATGATAGTGATTGTCTCTTAGCTGGGTAGCAAACCGGAGCATGAAAGGAAACACATCAACCACTTCAACAAAATGATCCGTAATTGTAATTTTTAGAGCACAATCTTCTTCACTTCAACATTACATCCGGACATCCTGACCAACAGTCAACTACGGACACACAAAAAGCAATATTATTTACCCACAGAATCAACATTATGTCAGAACAATGCGACCAACAGCAAACTGTGGACTAGAAAGAAATATTGTGTTAGAACATCAGGACCACAGCCAACTGTAGACTAGAAAACAACATCGTCACTGCTACAATTTGTTGCCGCAATTCAACCATCAATTATAAATATCACTTAAGTGGGTGTGTATATCTCTCTCCAGCGACGAACCACTGACACAATTACGACGCCGATTTAAGAAGGGGAGAAAATTCCTGATTATGCCGATAATTATATATCAACTAAAACCTATTGATTGGGAGTAGTTGCCCGTGAACAGTCAATACAAATTCTGGGAACTATAGTCAGGAATTCGATTTTAAAAATATATATATTCGGTAAATTGTTATGGTTTGGAAGAGAAAGGGGTGAAATATGTGTTCAAGGCGTGAGAGGAGTCTATGATAAATGGGAATGACACTAAAGAGAAACAAATAATGTAGGGGACGATATTTCATTAGACGATATTTGTAGAGATTTTTCAGGAAAATCGTTTTAAACTTTATTGTAAACGTGTTTATGGTAAATTAAAGTGTGTTAGATGTGTGTTGGTCCTAATAGTAAAATAGGTTGGGGGGCGGGGTCCTTACTTAATCGTTTCGTGTTCCCTACAGCGCCATTTAAAAAGAAAAATAATTGTAGGGTGAAATGACAGAAGCTGAACACTTACATGCAAATTACATGAGAGGAGATGAAACATGGGTATGTCTTTCTCTTCTCGACTTCTTGTCTGGAGAGAACTGATTATCTGCTGATTATGTCTGGAGACCGCCGAAGACGGATGTGTCGGGCCATTGGCGCAAATAAAACGGCGACACAACGCATTTCCATTCTCTGGACTACATCCTGCTGGAAATCTAGCAGGACCATGGTCCTACTACAAGGGAGATCCAGTGGGAGTTTGAGAATGAACGCAGAAGAAGAATGTCTGGAGAGAGTTGATGATCTGTTGATCCTTTGTGGAGAGAGTTGATGATATACTGATCCTATCTGGATAGATTTGATTATATTCTGATCATGTCCAGAGAGAGCTGATGATCTGCTGATCCTGCCCGGAGAGAACTGATGATCTGCTGATCCTGTCCGGAGAGAACTGATGATCTGCTGATCCTGTCCGGAGAGAACTGATGATCTGCTGATCCTGTCCGGAGAGAACTGATGATCTGCTGATCCTGCTCGGAGAGAACTGATGATCTGCTGATCCTGTCCGGAGAGAACTGATGATCTGCTGATCCTGTCCGGAGAGAACTGATGATCTGCTGATCCTGCCCGGAGAGAACTGATGATCTGCTGATCCTGCCCGGAGAGAACTGATGATCTGCTGATCCTGTCCGGAGAGAACTGATGATCTGCTGATCCTGTCCGGAGAGAACTGATGATCTGCTGATCCTGCCCGGAGAGAACTGATGATCTGCTGATCCTGTCCGGAGAGAACTGATGATCTGCTGATCCTGTCCGGAGAGAACTGATGATCTGCTGATCCTGTCCGGAGAGAACTGATGATCTGCTGATCCTGCTCGGAGAGAACTGATGATCTGCTGATCCTGCTCGGAGAGAACTGATGATCTGCTGATCCTGTCCGGAGAGAACTGATGATCTGCTGATCCTGTCCGGAGAGAACTGATGATCTGCTGATCCTGTCCGGAGAGAACTGATGATCTGCTGATCCTGCCCGGAGAGAACTGATGATCTGCTGATCCTGCCCGGAGAGAACTGATGATCTGCTGATCCTGTCTGGAGAGAATTGGTTATCTGCGGATCATGCCCGAAGAGAGCTGATGATAGCCAACATTATTTTAACTCAGTGTTCAATTCCCACATTGCTTCGAGATTTAATCGTGGCTTTAATCGTTGTTTTAACAGTTGATTTAATCGTTTATCCGCAAACGCAATACTTATGTCACCCTACGACACTACTCAATCTTTTTTGGTGAGTTTGTCTGTTGCTACATGTCGTCAATCTTCTTTAGTAAAAATCAAAGAAAAAACTGCAATTAAAACTGTATAAAATGTGATACGTAAAAGTTTGTAAAATGAAAAACATGCTTAAATATCAGTTTTACAAGTGGGACAAATACACATTTTCAAAGTTTCGACTAACAAAGGCATGGTGGTCAAAACGTTGAATCTGTGTATTCGTCTCATTGGCAAAACTCATATACATAGAAGAGATGGAGCAACTTGTAAGTGAAGGCATAGTTGCTTGTAACACTTGAAAACGCTGACCAAGACGACGATGGACAAAATATATTTCAGAGCGTTCAAACATATCCTTGTCGTACATCAAGTAAACTAACCCAGAATCCTGAGTTGCTCAGGGCGTCCATGAAGAATACTACGTTTTGGAAAGAATGCCACTTGAAGAAGAGCTCTTGTAGATATTCTTCCTTCTTGTTCTTCGACCCTGCACCGTATGTGCATGGAACTATTTGTTTATTATGCTAATGTTTTTCAATTCTTTCTAGAAGGCCCACAAATATAAGATAGATAATGACACGAACATTATTGTAAGCAAGTAATAAACATTAGCTCTGTTATATCACGGAAAATTAAATATCTTTTAGGCTACAGATGATGTCGCAGCTTGACGCCGTTTAATGTAACTGCTGGGGGGACTTATACCTGCTTTATAACGACTGTTAACATCAACATTGACTCCAGTCTAACAGAGAAAGTGTCCTTACTGCCCTGACTTGATGTTGTTGTGAGTGCTATCATTTCAGACGACATTTGTGTGCTATCCAAACAAACGGTAAAGAGTATGACGAGTATTCCGTGCGCCTGCCCTTTCAATGTCCAAATAAAATCTGCAGAGATATGAAGTTTCGTAGTACCCACACATTTCTTTTGCTACCGTCATCATACCGGACTATTCATCTGCATTTAATGTGAATTTAGGACTCAGCACGGGCTAAACACGTGCACTGTATCACACTTTGATCACTCACCCAAAATGACTTTCTTGGAATTTATGGAAGGGACCCCTGTCCTTGTCTATACTATCCATTCGGTAATCGGGACTTCCCGTTGTGATACCCGCGGACATTCTTGCATTCCGAGAATTTTCCATCCTGGGACGCTTGTGCAGTTCTCGCGGGAGAAGCTTGTCTTTCTCAGTCGTTACGAGACTTGACATGTACTGTCAGAAAACATAGGGGGTCCTCATAATCCCAGAAATGGAACAATTGTGGTGGATGCACATCTTGGGCCCAATTGACTGAAAATAATAAAAATCCGTTTGAAACATCTGCTCACTTCAGAATAATAAAGAAAGACAAATTCAACTATTTGTAAGCCATATTTTTGGATAATGAAACGTTAAGGACGTTTCTGCAGACAGCCAAATAAGCACTAGAGGGTGTGTGCTTTTCAATGGTTAGGGCACTACCTGTGTAGTGGAGTGGTCCGTCTTTGATTTCTAGTTTAACTGGGAAAATGTTTAACTCGCTAATGGATTTAGGTAGATCTAGCTGAACTAAATGGGTACCAGATTTGTTGAGAAAATATAGTCAATGAGTGTGAAATTGAGCACATCATTATTAACAAGCCCGTAGATAAATGGTGGGTTTTTGGGGGTTCAACCCCATTCCTTAGCAAATCAGAACAAGATCTTTAGAACTAGAAATTCAGATAAAACGCGGTAAAACTTATCCCTTAACGATTGTTCACAAAAATAGCATCAAATTTCCTAGCAAAAATATCATCAAATTTCCTAGCAATAATATCATCAAATTTCCTAGCAAAAATATCATCAAATTTCCTAGCAAGAAGATCATCAAATTCCCTGGGGAAAAAAGCGGAATTTACACCCGGAAACCAAGGAATAGGCTAGCTTTTAAAAAAAAAAACCTACCCTTAGTGAAAATGTGTCTACGGCCCTGATTCTAAAGTATGCCTTTGGGTAAAGAAAAATATGTGTTAGCACCTTGTGACCGTGTATGATCTTGGGATACAGAGAAGAGACCGGATAAAATATGTTCTCTTTCTCTACACTAGATGCTCAGATCCATAGATACAACATGCAAAAAAATGTCGTGAGGGGGAGTTTGATGAAGTAAATAAGGTACGCAGTGAAGGACCTAAATGAGAAAGAAGGTAGTTCTGGTATGCACAAGCTTGAAAGAAGATGATTGTGCTGCCATCCACAAGTTTGAAAGAAGAAGAATGTGCAGCCATCCACAAGTTTGAAAGATGATTGTGTCTTACGAACGTTTACCTCGTGAATCTGTCAAATTATTGTTGGGTTTAAAAAAAAAAAAATGACACGAAGACTGTCTTTTCTGATTAGCTGTTGTGGCGTGTTTTCTTAAAGAAAATGTTACATTTCTCAACAGGATCACAGCTGGAGGTGAGCGCAAGCAGACACACTATCAGACGTACCATGTATTCGGGATAACTGGGGTGTAGAAGACAGAAAGATATAGGATACTTTCCCTGCAAGATGACACAAGTCAATGAAAGACGGTCTGAAGATGGTACCATCTAATGTCTAGTCCCAGGTGGATGGTGGTTCTACTAGTCCACATCAGTAACTTAGAGTAGGGAGCTTTAGTTTGTGTTAGTTTGTCCGATGTGTTGCCTCTGTTGTGATGCATCCACGATTGTTCAAAATGTCTTTGATGTTGTCTGTACATCTCTTTCTTAGTCTATCTTTCTCTACATTTTGCTCGTGTTTTTTTATATATGGCCTTTGAATGTTCTTCTGTTCTCTTTCTCGTTCTCCAGATGGAGTCAGACGTTAATCTTGATGTCTTCATTGAGATGTTTTGTGTAATGCAGGTGGAGTCAGACGTTAATACGACTGTCTTCATTGAGATGTTTTGTGGTCAAACGCCACAAGACAAGATAGTAGAACTTGCCCAATAAAGCTATTGTCAGATGACCACATTTTTTATAATAAAAGAAGCTCACATCAAATTTTTGTCAATAAACTTGATGAGGAACTCAATAATGAAATCAGTGAGGTCAATACTCAATTTGACCTTTCCATAGTTTCCATTGGCTTACGAGACAAAGCATACACTAAGTGCCCAATGAAAAGTCAGTTAAGATAAAGCAACCAGCACGCATGACTATACTGGAGAGGGACGTGGCTGTACTGTGATTTAAAATCCAGCTAGGTATATTCGCCGTCGAGACGCTCTCAGAGCAGAGCAGCCACATTTTTTTCTTTAAATATAAGTGTGGACGAAGAATGTGTGGCTATTGAAACATACATTTTGTTTTCCAGGTTGCCATACTAAAATATCCTGAAACATGTGGCTTGAGTTAATTTTACTCTCGTGTCTATTATAGACTTCATCAGTACACGACAGAACCACGAGGGCTGAAATATGGTTGAGGGTCATAGGAAGAATGTTAAAATGTTTGCATACGTTTTTCATTAGGTCTTTAAAAAAAAAACACAACTTGCTGGCAGTTGGACATTATTGCGACCTGTCAGTTTTTATTAGTTAAAACTGAATGAAAAAACTTTCACATCCCGCAAAGTTCACCTTGCATAATTAGTGATTTGCTTTTTCCCTTTTTTTCAAATTTTCATTCCCCAAGGCTTAGTTTATTACAGGACCCTGGTGACTAGTTAAAGAAATGGTCATCTCTTTGAGAAGAAGAAATATAATTTCTTTTCTTGTTGAAATTGTATTGTGTTTCTTCTTCTTCTGCGTTCATTTTCAAACTCCTGCAGATTAGCTGGATGTAGTGCGGAGAACGGAATGTGTTGTGTCATGGTTTACAGCATTGCAGCGATATTTACGTCTTTCGGCCTGACACATCCAACTTCAGCATGGCATTATGTCACTGATCCTATATGGGATGGGACAGTCAACTCCATAGATCAACATCAGCTTCATGTTGTGTCTGTGGGTCTCACCAATGACTCGCTAGACAAACCAACCATGCAACAGACAACCTTAGTAGATGACATGCCGTTATATTGAGGTAATCTTCTTATAGAAGCTTCATGGCACGTCGTCTATACAATCCCGTAGTCGTAACCTTCGATAACAGTTACCATGTTGTTCCGACAGGCCGACGAGTGCTTGAACTAGTTACGGGCAGGGCGTGGATGTGTGGAACAACAAAGAAACCTGTTGCAAGTGCCAGAGTTGTATCCTGATGTCGACGTCTGTTTCGGCGGTATTGGACTCGAACACCATCGAGTCGAATGGCTGCTGGAACAGAGGACGGAGCACTTATGGGAATGCCCCACGTGCTGTGAAGCCAGTTTTCTAATCAAGAATCAAGAAGTCAACTCCATGCCATAACCTTCTTATTCGCATCTTACGACATGCATAGAAGGTAATCAGTGTTGCTATTCTTCGATCACCTCTCAGGCCTGGCGACACATGAGTGTGTGAAAATAATAGGAGGAAGAAGTAAATAATTATTCTGCGGTAAGAGAAGATGGAAAGAAGAAGAGTTAAAAGAACTAGAGAAAGAGGAAAAAGATGATGAAGAAAGAAATATTATAAGAGGAATAAAGTAAGAGGAAGATTCTGTCAGAAGTGTTTACAAGTAAGAGGAAGATTCTGTCAGAAGTGTTTACAAGTAAGAGGAAGAATCTGTCAGAAGTGTTTACAAGTAAGAGGAAGATTCTGTCAGAAGTGTTTACAAGTAAGAGGAAGAATCTGTCAGAAGTGTTTACAAGTAAGAGGGAGATTCTGTCAGAAGTGTTTACAAGTAAGAGGAAGATTCTGTCAGAAGTGTTTACAAGTAAGAGGAAGATTCTGTCAGAAGTGTTTACAAGTAAGAGGAAGATTCTGTAAGAAGTGTCTACAAGTAAGAGGAAGATTCTGCGCCATTTTAAAAATTGTAATTACAATGATTTATTTCGTATTTGTTCTCAGGTTCGTTCTCTGAACCTGGTCCTACTAGATTAGGATGGTTGAATGATTGGTTAGCTGGCTGGCTTGTTGTCTAGCTGGATCACTGGTTGGTTAGCTGAATGGCTGGTTCAATACTTGGTTGGTTAATTGATTGTTTTAATATCTGTTTGTCCGGCTTTATGGCTGATTGACTAGCTAATTAGTTAGTTTTGAGATCGCCATCAGTTCACACTGTAAAGTTCCTATAAGTGTTCCGATTTCCTATTGTGTATGTCTTACAACACGTGATGACTGACTGTGCCGTATTCCTATTACGTGTGTCCTACAATAATGTGATAACTGATTGTTCAGGTTCCGTGTTGAATTGTAACTCTTCTAAGACTCAGTATTGCAATGAATCCAAGACCGTGTGATTTAACCGGAAAAGAACAGTCTGACCAGCGATTAATAAAATTTGAAACGGTCAAGTTTGCGAAAAGGGATATCATAAAATGACTTTTATTTTTAAAAAGAGTCGCATGGAAGTAGAATTTTAAGAATTCACATACACAATTTACTGTAGCCAGGAATTACATAATTAATTATCAATATTACCTATCTCTGGTTCTAAGTCAGAAAACATAGTTGTAACAGTGTGACCTGTCACTCTGATCTGTGTCACCTGTCCTAAGAGACAAGTATATAAAGTTAACTATCCACCATGTAAACGATCTAAGACAGTCCTTGTCAGCGTAGATGTCAAGATAAACAAAAATAGGTAGATGTGTTACCATATAAAACATAAAAAAGCCTAACAACGAGATTCAGGGATAGACGACGTTTCGACTAAAAAGCCGTCATCATGCAAACAAAACATCACCATTTTCCCCGAGAGAGCACTGAATCAGGCAAACATGTTAGTTATGTATAACTCCGAAGAGTCCATTACATTGCGGAGAATGCATAACTTCAATTTGCTAGCAGCAAGGGCATTCAACATGAGAAAGGAAACATCAAAACGTATGGGGAGACCAAAAAGCTTTGAGATAGCTGCTCTGGCCAGGATTTGATTTCGCCCATCAAGATCGACAACCTAGCGTTATCACATACATGAAAGAAGAGGAAGAATACACCCCTGCTTACCAAGTATCACAACATGACATCGCACGAACACGTAAAAACACTCAAACATGTCACGACTAACAGCAACAAAAAAACCAAACAAACATGGATAAATACGCACACAGAAAGAAGAAAGAATGCTGAAATCAATGCTCAGTAGCGCAATCACAAAGTTCATGAACAGTATTGATGCTGCCACCTAATAATTGACATACGAAAGATGAAGTTCTTTCTTTAGACTGTTTTCTTTATCTCCATTTATGAAGGAATTGATCTTGTCTGTTTGCGTACTGCCTTAATTTCAAGAGTAATGAAGTATGCCGTTGATGGATGCAAATGACACACATAAATGTCTAAAAAAATTAATATAAACAAAAAACGGTTGTCTGTTTTACGTGGAACAATCTATCTACCGTCTAAGGCAATATTAGCCAATAAGGAATAATCTCGTATTGCTAGCGTTGCGCGTAATCTGCAGGGGGCGCTGTCTTGTCTGCCGAGTTCTGGAATTCTGGGTACAGCTTCTCGTCATAGTGGCGCCAGTAACCGGTCCAGGTTTTGATAAGAGGAACAGAGAAAACTGCGTTTCGGTAAAATACGAGAAAATTTAACTAATTTTGCTTGATTTTCTTCTTATCATTGCTATAATCAAATCTCCCGCCAATTTTTTTTATGCAGCAGGGGGGTGACGCTTAAAAAAAAAATCTTGTCCAGACGTCGTAGTTCTCTGTGACTGGTTCAGCGACCAGTTCCAGTCCATAATATCTTACTCGTAAATTCGTTTCATTTAATTACACTTTTCTTCTGTCATCTTGTGCACTTTTTTTCTCATCTCTTTTTCAGTGTTCATCCGTTTGATAGAGTAAGTGTGAGCACCAGATTACTGCGCGACACAAAGATAGGTGTCGCTCCAAATTTGGTGGACTACTTTCTATTTGGACGTTGTACCCGCACTAGAACAGATTGTTCTATCTGCACTTGACCCGTAACTATCGACAGTACTATGAAACATTTCAACAGAAAATGTAAACATGATTTGAAGGTCCATTTATATTATTTCCGTGAATTTCGTTGGTAGACGGCTATTTTGGCATGCGACTGAGTATATAAATAGTGACCAATGAAAATCTAGAGAATAATCAAAAACGTTACGAATGGAGTCCTAATTAATTATATACAGAGGCCTTTCACTGGCGAGAGTCAAGATTGACGTCCGACACCTGAACCATCTGCTACCCATACCATATGACTGTCTACTATCTACTGATGCCCAGTCTGTTTCTCGTCTTTTGCTTTGGACAGTTGATTTTTCTTCGGAAATCCCTGGGAAACATCGATTGAAGCTACGGAGTTACGTGCTGGGAGTGGTACTCTCATATATTGCAACGTCACTTTACTGAGAGGGACGGAGTACATATTAGGCAACCCGAGTACAATGAAGTTAGACATGTACTCGTTTACTCATCACTATTCATCATTTCAGCACTTTAATTAATATAGCGAATGTTGATTCTTCATCATTTCAGCACTTTAATTAATATAGCGAAGGTTGATTCTTCATCATTTCAGCACTTCAACATAACCAAGGTTGATTCTTTATTATTTCAGAACTTTAATATAACCAAGATTGGTTACTCGCGAAAGGTTAAAATTTGATTGCCTTAAAATCTCACTGTTTCACTATAGCAACCACATCTGTCATCTTTGTTTCACTATAGCAACCACATCTGTCATCTTTGTTTCACCATACCAACCACATCTGTCATCTTTGTTTCACTATAGCAACCACATCTGTCATCTTTGTTTCACTATACCAACCACATCTGTCATCTTTGTTTCACTATACCAACCACATTAATTTCAAGATGCAGATGATGTCAGTGAGGCTGAGAACGTACACATACAGAGAATGTTAGAAATGGGAGTATATAGAGGGGAAGAAGGAAAAGTAAATATTTTGGAAGGCCCCGAAGATCACACAATCAACACCTGACCGGGACTCTGAGTCTACATACACTAGGATGGCTGCTGGAACGGAGAGCGGAGCACTTATAAGAATGCCCCACGTGCTGTTAAACTAGTTTCTAATCAAGAATCAAGAAGACACGCAAATTTCAGCAATCGGGTAATCATGAAATTCTCTGCTCCCTGTTACATAATGTAATGTCTTAGAATTTCCGTTTCTTTTATAAAGAAACAGCAAAGGTAGAAATACATTTACAAATGTGTAAACTTTTCTCCAAGAAGAAACAGCAAAGATAGAAATATATTCACAAATGTGTAAACTTTTCTCCAAGAAGAAACAGCAAAGATAGAAATACATTTACAAATGTGTAAACTTTTCTCCAAGAAGAAACAGCAAAGATAGAAATACATTCACAAATGTGTACACTTTTCTCCAAGAAGAAACAGCAAAGATAGAAATACATTTACAAATGGGTAAACTTTTCTCCAAGAAGAAACAGCAAAGATATAAATACATTTACAAATGTGTAAACTTTTCTCCAAGAAGAAACAGCAAAGATAGAAATACATTCACAAATGTGTAAACTTTTCTCCAAGAAGTCAGGATGAAAATTCTTTCCTTACTCTATAAAAATAGAGCAACAAATGACCAATGTCCTGAGATGCGGGTTGTTTTTACATTCGATCATATGACCAAAGGTTCGTCACGTGATCTAACCCCTCAGTGCCGTCTAGTCACAGCACGCATCCTCTGCCTTTCAGCCATCTTGCCGGAAATATGATCCGCCCCTCACTGCGCATGTCAGTGCTCTCCCGCTGTTAATTATTTCCTGTATTGTTCCAAAGGTTGCTACCATTTTTGTATTTTTTTAAAAATAAATGTCTTTTCTCCTGTTTCTACGTTTCATTTTTTTTGTCTGCCACGTTCACATTCAGGTTTAACATTTGTTTCTGCCACGTTCACATTCAGGTGTAACATTCTTTTCTGCCACGTTCACATTCAGGTTTAACATTTTTTTCTTCCACGTTCACATTCAGGTTTAACATTTTTTTTGTGCCACGTTCACATTCTGGTTTAACATTTTTTTCTGCCACGTTCACATTCAGGTTTAACATTTTTTTCTGCCACGTTCACATTCAGGTTTAACATTGTTTTCTTCCACGTTCACATTCAGGTTTAACATTTGTTTCTGCCACGTTCACATTCAGGTTTAACATTTTTTCTTCCACGTTCACATTCAGGTTTAACATTTTTTCTCTCACGTTCACATTCTGGTTTAAAATTTTTTCTTCCACGTTCACATTCAGGTTTAACATTTTTTTCTGCCACGTTCACATTCAGGTTTAACATTTCTCACCAGATTATGGCTGCGAACATATTAGTGTGTGTTGACAATTATTTTTTTGGAGAGGGGTTCACTTTTTCATTAACATTAATATAAGCCCCAACAATAGGTGTGTGTGTGTGGGGGGGGGGGTTGGTTTACAAGATAAAATATAATTTGCCAATTATCATGTGCAATATCTTCATTGTTATAAAGCTAGAGGCAGACCATGTAAAAGATGGATCACATAAATCAAAGAAGCAACAGGAACAAGCTTACAAACAGCACAGAAGAAGGCCATGTCCAGAGAACTCTTTCACCCCTGACGCTGCTAGTCAAACAAGGTCCACAGCTTGTAGACGTCTTCATTTTCATGATTTTTATAGTTAGTTTTCTTTTAAAAATCGCTGAATTGGGGAGGGCGTGGATGGAGAGTAAGCGGATAGGTGATACCATAACTGCTGGTGATTCTCTCGGCCTGGTATCTCCGACTTCAGCACATGTGCTTGCTAAGCAAATGGCGTGAATACCATGACTGCTGGTGCACCTCTCGGCCTGGCATCTCCGACTTCAGGACCTGTGCATACTATGCGGATTGCATTATATCATGGATACTGGTGTGCCTCTCGGCCTGGTATCTCCGACTTCAGAACCTGTGCTTGCCTGGGCAGGAGTGTAAGAGATGAGAAACCAGTCTTGGTTTCCAACCTCTGTTGGATGCACGTCATGGAGTTGGCCTCGAAGAAGACTCTAGTACTAACACCTATGTTATAATTTCATTTTGATGGTGGGGGGGAGGTGAGACCGTTGACCTTCAACCCCGACCCGCTTATAAATGGGCCTGCTGAAAACCATTTGGTTATGTATTTAAGTTAGTAAAAAAACATTGAAAATTATTTGGTTATATATTTAAATTATATGTAATATAACTCCAAGGTTTAACATAGTTTATAAACAGCATATTTATTCATAAGAGTCGATAATAGAACTAGATTCGGTTCGTACATCAAAGTTTGAATCGTGCAGAGATCTCAGGATTGTTAGTTGTGCAGTTGTAGAGAGGTGCATCGCGAGCAGATCGTGGCAAAGCATTAAATGAGCCACCACATGTAAGGACGCATGTATTCACGGAAAGTTAAAAAAAAATCATCGTTAGCAATTTGGATATACTAAATATATGACGCCATGTTTAAGTCCTCACTTGAAAGTAGAGTTCAAGCAATGCTATCAGGAGGTAGGCAGAAATACACGTAGGAGGTAGATTTGAAGGGATGCTAGCAGGAGGTAGGCAGAGATACACGTAGGAGGTAGAGTTGAAGGTATACTAGCTGAAGGTACGCAGAGATACACGTAGGAGGTAGAGTTGAAGGTATACTAGCAGAAGGTAGGCAGAGATACACGTAGGAGGTAGAGTTGAAGGTATACTAGCAGAAGGTAGGCATAATAACGTAGATACAAGTAGATACATAACGTAGATACAAGTGGGATGAAATCATGAGACTGACATGATACAGTCTAGCAGAGTGCACCGTCAGCACAAGAGACAGCGGCATTTTATTCTGTTAGCTGCTCCCTTAATACATCATGTCTCCTGACCCTACCTAACAAATAATCTGGCACAAGACACTTCGTTCTGATTGTCTTTAACCGTTTTTCTGTTAGCACATGTTTGTTTCAGATCTAATATGTCTTCCAATTATAAACATACCGTGACCTTTCTATAGTAACCTACCATCACTATCACTACGCGTAACTACGAGAGGCTACTGAATACTTTTCATTGGTTGGTGGCCAGAAAATATACAGAAAATGACCAATAGAAACTCAGAATTACCCCGTGCAGTGACGCGTCGTGACGTATTAAGATGTAATACTACTGTCAAAAGGTCACGGACACACCCGCATGGAAAACTACCCCCGGATGTAACTGCTCATGTACTCTTCAATTGTTGCCATCAATATGTCTAATTACGCCTGCTCGTATTCTCCGGAACATATAATCTATGTAACGTTAATGACGATTAGTATAATCATATAATTATATGTCTACGCTGTCTTAAATAGCGGGGCGTGTTACTGGTTCTATTAGTATTTGTCATAACTGGATCGCCGGTTGAGAATAAATTATAGGCGCACAGTTCTTGTAGTAAAGTAGCATCACAAAATATATACATACTACCTGCATTGGTATATAGTTGCGAAAGTTGGAAATCCACACAAAAATATATACTAAATTAATCATCTTTGAAAACAAGTGCCAAGAATATTGAATATAAAATAGACATATTTTAAAACAAACAATTCACTGAGAGAACAAACAGATCAGAAATCTGTATCGTGTATTATAAGAAGTCGTTGGAATTAACACCAGTCATATACTTAAAATGGATAAAAACAAAGACAGACTTTCTAAACATTCTGTAGTGTGGAAGTAAAGGGGCAAAAGAAAAGTAGAGCGGACAAAAGAAACCTGATTGGTAACAATCAACAAGGAAAACTGAATATTGGGCATAATAATGCATAAGAGAATGCACAAGAGCTACAGCAACTAGCAATGAAAAGCTAATATTGAAAGAAATATTACTACTGCCCAATTCTGTATCTCTGGCACAAAAGGAACGTAGCCAACTAAATCCCAAAATCGCCTTAGTCGCCTCTTATGATATGAATGGAAAATAAAAAGTGTTACTATTCTTTGTTCCCCTTTAATACCCAACAACGGCGGGTGATATCAGAATATTAGAGCCAATAACTGCCACAGACTCAATAAGACTGCTAAAAATAATACAACGATATAAAGAATAAATAAGGAATGGAAGATAAAATAGAATGAGACGAACTTCCTAGGCGCCATTCTGTTGGTTGACAGCAACGTTCGAATGTTTGTGACAGGTTTCAGTTGCGTACAACAGCGTTCTCAGCCAGCTCTCGCCTGGGGTCTATCACGATCGACAGCTACTACTGTCTGGATGAGAAAGTGCTGCCCTTGTTGATGCTGATTGTAATAGACCGACTGTAGAGGCGTGGAGTCATAGAGTTTGCTGTGAAATAATTCATGCGGAAATATGGGAATGAAACGCAAATTCAAGGGAAGACAGGCTCTTAGATAAGTCCTCGTGAGTAAGTGGTTAGGATTGAGGGGGAGGGGGAGGGGGTGAGAAAAAGGTGGGGTCCTTTTTTAAATGTACGAAAGAAGTCAGGGATTTCGGTGGATTTCGGAAAACTAGTCATCACTACCCCCTTATTTGTCATGCTTCATAAAGTTTAAAAGTTGCGTTCCGGTCTTCTGATCTGAACCTGTCTATTGGCTTCAGTGAAGATATTACCATTAGTAGCGTGAACTGTGGGGAGATTAAGATACTGTGGATCTGTCTGATGTAAATATGCACACCCACATTCACACACACACACACACACACACACAAAATAAGAGTATATGCATATGCACATACACATACACGCTATTTTATTTAATAAATAAAAAGATCAAAAGTCGTAGAGGATAGACTTCACTGTACTCGGTTTCCCATATGTATTCCGTCACTCTCAACGAAGCGGCATGCTGCCTGCCGAGAGTACCACTCATAGCACGTAACTCCGTAGCTTCAAGTGATAACCCCTAGGGATACA
Organism: Meghimatium bilineatum; assembly: GCA_034231615.1. NCBI lineage: Eukaryota > Metazoa > Mollusca > Gastropoda > Stylommatophora > Philomycidae > Meghimatium > Meghimatium bilineatum. The sequence goes on from CM067301.1 coordinate 1,677,540, forward strand.
TGAAAAACATCCACCTTGTAAACAATCATGAAATATATATATATATAATGTGAAAGATGTGACCACGTGGAACTGATCTTACGGACAGGCTATACCGGTGTTTCCCAGCGTGGGGGCCCACGCCCCACGGGGAAAGAGGGGAATATGACTTCATTGGAGGGGCGGGGGGTGGAGGATTTCGGAAAAAAATTATTTGTACCTAACATTTATTTGTCTTTTATATGTTTTGAAAATTTACTCCCATTTTGTTTCTTTTTTTTTTTAGTGCTTTTCTTGTAACGCTTCATATATGGAATAATTATGTTTCTCAATATAAAAAAAATATGTATATATTACATGGGGGGGGGGGGGGGTGTCCGAATTTTAGAAAGATAAGTAAGTCAAGGTAAAAAAAAAAAGAAAAGAAAACATTGGACTATATAATAATGTCTCAAGGCTTGTCGTCAGAGCAATCCGCATGAGTGTATTATTACATATGAATATATTATTACATATAAGTGTATTATTACATATGAATATATTATTACATATGAATATATTATTACATATGAATATATTATTACATATGAATATATTATTACATATGAATATATTATTACATATGAATATATTATTACATATGAATATATTATTACATATGAATATATTATTACATATGAATATATTATTACATATGAGTGTGTTATTATAGCTCAAATATGACGTTGATTTAGCTCAAATATGACGTTTAGCTCAAATATGACGTTGATATAGCTCAAATATGACGTGGATCTGACGCAAATATGACTGATATAACGCCGATATGACGCAGACATCATTCTCAAGTGACGCTAATATGTGTTTTAACAGCCTCTTTCTCACACGACGATGACCTAAAATTGTCCTGGCAGATAGTCGAGATCACCGCTGGGTCAAATCCCTTTATGCCGATTGTAGGTGTCCTTTGCCGTGCCATTCAAAATAAATCTGTTAATTATGGAATTAAACCCGGGGTAAAATTCACATGAAATGGATTTAATCCTGCTGTGTCTCGCGTCGTTTATCCACCGAAAATGCTGGAAAAGTAACTGGAGGTCTAGGAGATTTCCCATGGATTTTCTCAAACTAGCCGCAGGATTGACCAGTAAATCTGACATACAACGACATGTATTGAGCATGCTGAAGATTTCACACAAGCAGATGACATTTGAGTTGCCGTATTTGTAATCCATATAATTTATTTCTTTATATTATACATGTCACATCATGTCACAACATGTCACATCATGTCACAACATGTCACATCATGTTACATCATGTCACATTTTAGTATATGATTTAGTATATGACAAAATATATGATTTTATTCACTTTCATCAAAGATATTTTTCGTCTTCATCTGCGGCCGTAATTAACATCTGCCGATTGATAAGATGTCATCGAAAGATGTTATACAGACACAATGGGTAGGACGGCAGAGGCTGACATTGCAGAAGAAGGATTACAGAAATAAAAGAAGCCACGGCGTCAAACATATATGAAGCACACGAAAAGCCATATCTAGAAAACACTTCTAAACCTGAAACTACAAGGTACAAAGACCATCTCCAGAGAACTCTTCTACCCATGGCAATGCAAGACACACAGGGATACATCTGAAATAAGCGGTCTAAAGTTTCCCGGTACTACAAACTCTATCGGGTTCAGAAACAATTAAAGAGCTTTGATACAATTATCACCCATTAATAGACTCGAGCATTGATCACTAAAACTGACCAACCTTCGTTTGTCACGTGCCATCGTTTGTGATTATGTGTCCGAGATATTGATGTTTTTAGCTGTTATAGTTTCTCTCCATGTATGTTTATGTTTAGCACCTGTTCTTCTATGTCTGTACTGATTATCAAGGGGTTTTTTCTTTCATAATTCGATGTTTGATTTGATCTATTAGTCTGGGGTAATTCCTGTTCACTTTCTGCTCAAATCTGTATATCTCAGATTTATTATTATTTTCACACTGATCTTGAATCCTGGCTAACTTTTTATTTGTTTAAAGATATTCTCTGTGTAGAAATAAAATAGGCTTGGTGATAAAATACATAATTGTCTTATCCCTCTTTTTATTTCTGTGTATGGTGAGTAGCTGTTTTCACACCTTATTGTTGCAGTTTGTTCCTAATATATATTTCTAATCAGTCTGATGTCTTTTCCATCTATGCCTATTTCTTGAAGATATTCGGTTAATTGTTCGTGTTGGACTCTGTCAAAAGCCTTGCTGTAGTCTATGCAGCAAATATAGATACTTTCTGGACTTCTATATATTTATCTATCAATAGTCGGATACTAAATATAACTTCTCTGGTTCCTTTAAAAAAATGTAAGTGCTCATTCCTGTGTGTGTTGTATGATATTTTTATGTTTTAGAAAAGTGTGATGACATTTTTATTTCTGTGAAAAACCACTAAGTGGTGGGCTTTTGGACCTATTTGCTTGCCTTTTGGACTTTAAACAAGACAATATCCAAAAGAATAAATACATTTGAAATGAAGTACCCTTTATTTTGTACATGAAATTATTTTGGACACTTAAAGCGACATGATGGTATAGAAAGGTTGATTCTGGAGGGCAGAGTACCAGTTGAGAGAAGATGAGAAAGACTAGAAGACGATGGACCAGAGACATCGAAGACTTTATGTCCATGACCAATTCAGGTCTGCTTGAGCTTGCCCGAGACAGAGAGATGTTCAGAGTATCCACGATGACGACAACATTCTGGAAAGAATATGTCACTTGATATTGATATTTTGACAAAATTTCTAGCACTAAAAATCATGGTTTAATTTGCTAAGGATTACGAGTTGAAGAGCCTGAAATCCCCCCCCCCCTTTTTTTTTAATTTACGGAAATGCTAATACATTACATCCTTAAAATGAATATTTTTTCATTCACACGCGACTCACTCAAATGATAATTCATTCATTGATTCACTCACCCTGCAGTTGCATACCTAGTCATATATTTAAGCACTCACTCAAGGGCTCATTCACTCACCCACTCACACAGGAGTTCACTCATAAATAACTCAGAAAGTCCTCAACGATTAAAAAAATAATGCAACACTCAACAGAACTTACTAACAAACATGTACCAAAAACATTGAAACAACGTGCGGGAATTCCCACAGCGCGGGTTAATGAGCACGCCTGGCGCGGATTTCGTTGCCTTGGTTACAGGAAACATTAACGGAAGACGATCGGGAGTCCTGTGGTTCTGGTAGTTTTCTTCACCAAATCGGAAGATAAAAGACACGGATTGGATGGGCAAATACATATTGCGTGAAGACAAGATTAGGAAACACTTTTTAAAAGTTCAAGTGGATAACACATTCATAGAAACATTTCAAATTTGTTTAATGTCGGGTTATATTATAAAGTCTTACATTATAAACAATACATAAGGGAAATAATTAAAAGGAATGTTGAATATCAAATATGGAATTAGCTCCCATGAATACATTAGGTAGAACTCCAAATAGTAGCTCAAATTGATGACTAGTGCACTGACCTTATAACCGGGTGGTCCAGGCTCGAATTTCTGTGTATTGGAAACATCTTGAATACCGCAATAGCTCTTGTAGGTCGAACTAACCAAAGGAAATATGTATTGTGACAGAAGTATGGGAAATCGACTGCCAAAGGAAATATGTATTGTGACAGAAGTATGGGAAATCGACTGCCAAAGGAAATATGTATTGTGACAGAAGTATGGGAAATCGACTGCCAAAAGAAATATGTATTGTGACAGAAGTATGGGAAATCGACTGCCAATGTACCTACAACAATTTCCGAAGCAGGCATTACTTCATACCGACATTTCAGAATACAATGACAACCTACTTGCCGCAAATAATCCTTAAAAAATCGCTATATGCAACAACTGTTTGCTTGATCGCTACTTCCTGAATAAGATATCCTATCAACTAGAATAAGTAAGGGCAGTGGTCTTCTTCCTGACCACATCATACCAACGCATGACATAGTCTGCGAAACTTATGTACCTAACACCGCATTCCCATATTAGCAATGGCGTATGAAGGGACTTGTTTTCTTTGGCTGAGAGCTGTAATATCCTGGGTATTTAGTGTTGCAGTGTGTAAGTCGTTTCAAAAATGTTCTTCTAAGAACACAACGATGCTGGAAGATGCAAGTCAGTAAATGAGAGGAGTAGATGAGAGGAGTAGATGAGAGGAGGTTGGATTGTATTTCATTTCACTCCCCCTATCTCACTTAGAAAGTAGAACAGAACATTTAATACTGCAAGTCAAAATAGCCCCAATAAATAAGAACTGGGCATCTTGATTGTCCACGACGCGCCCCCTACGATTTCGCCACGGAATCCATCAACATCAGTTGTAAGGGTCTAAAAATATTGAGGTTTTACTTGTGTTAAGCTGCTGGCTTCGTGCTTAAGCTGCTGGTCTCGTGATTTTTAGGCCATGGGTTCGAATCCGGTTCGCAATGTCTTGTATATAAATTGTATTTTTTCAGAGATTCATGTCGATTTATCGTTATAAGCTACGGAGTTATGTGCTGTTTGTGGCACCTGTGTATACGGCGCGCTGCTTTGTTGAAAGGGACGGAATACATAAGAGTTAATCAGAGTAGAATAAGGTGAATTCACTACGACTTTTGAACACTGAATGAGAGTAGAATAAAGTGAATTCACTACGACTTTTGAACACTGAATGAGAGTAGAATAAGGTGAATTCACTACGACTTTTGAACACTGAATGAGAGTAGAATAAGGTGAATTCACTACGACTTTTGAACACTGAATGAGAGTAGAATAAGGTGAATTCACTACGACTTTTGAACCATTGAATCTGGAGAAATCTGTGATTTAACGCACCAACTCACGCACTCACTTGCACATAGGAATACATACACGCACACATACATATATAATATTATGCATGTTTGATTGTTCCTTCCGTTCTCTGTCAGATATCTCTGCAGACACACGTGGCTCTTGTCTGCCTCCGGCACAGTTACGCGGCTCTCGTCTGCAACCCGGCACAGTTACGCGGCTCTCGTCTGCAACCCGGCACAGTTACGACGTGTTTCTAATTAATGCTAATTTGCTCCGCGCCGATCTAAGAAATAGTCCGAATCAACCTGGACACTTCTACGCCCGCTAGTGTCAGGATTAGCAAAGACTGTTTTATTCAAACACTCGTATTTCTTGTGTCTGCTAATTCGCAACAGCCACTGCTGTCTTTGACTACAGGTTATTGCAATCAGTGGAGATGGTCGAAAGAAGGAACCGGAAACAGTTACAAATGGCTTTTACTGATTGACACGTTTGGTCGAAATCGCCAGAGAAACTTGGAAGAAGCCACTTATCGTGTACCCATGCACCTCTTCGACGATTGGTTAATTAGCACGGACTGGGCAGGATGGATCAACATTTATTCCTATTAGTGGCATTGGGAGATTTGATTGGTTAATAGTCGATATTGGCTATAAATTATGCCTGGCATATAGAGTGGCTCAGAAATAAAGCGGTTAACTGTGGTGGCAGTGTCATGTGACGTATTCTCTCTAAAACGTTGTCTTCCCAATGAACTTCCTGAACCCTTCTGTCCTGGGACATGTGGCTTGCATTTTTCAATGACTTATTCATGTTATCTTTAATGTCGTCAGCCCATCGTCTTCTTGGTCTGCCCTTTCTCCTCCTTCCATGTGCTCTTCCCTCAATTATTTGTTTTTCTCAACAGTTGTGTCTCTTTATATGACCAAACAGGTGTAGTTTTCTTTTTGTTATTGTATTTAATAACCAACACTCTGGAATCTTCAATGTGTTTATAATATGACTTTCTCTTTTTCTTCCTTCCATGATATTCTAAGTATCCTTCTGTGGCATTTCATCTCAAAGGCGTTGATCTTCTTTGCAACTGTTTTACTTAGGGTCCATGTTTCCCAGAGGTATGTTGCAACCGGAAAAATGAAAGTTTGTAGAATTAGCAGTTTCGTTTCTATTTTGTTATTAACCATAGATTTTCAACCGCGTTATTTTACAATATGCTATTGCCAATCTGTTCCTCATCTCTGCCATGCAGTCTCCTGCACCGTTGATGTTTGCTCCTAAGTATTCAAAATTATCCACTCATTCTATCTCGGTATTGTCTATTCTGATTTTTGGTTGTTCTGTTGTTATAAATGTTGACATCATTTTTTTTGGTTTTTGGTAAAGAGCTGAGGGTGGAATTGTGTGGGTGGAATTGAGGTTGGAATTTACTGCGCAATTCGTTAGGTCAAAGAGACCCAAAACCCATCATGAAATCGGAGTGTCACGCATAATACGCATATATCGCTGCCTTGATATGACACAACACATTTCGTATTCCGGACTACAGACTGCAACCAAGCAGGAGTGTGAGAACGAACAACGAAGGAGACGTACAGGGATGTATGATCTACATACAGTTTTCTTCTGTCTCATTTGTGTTTTTCCTTCTCATCGTATGCCCGCCGCCCACCAGCAGACTAAAGTCCGGTTTACACATTGACTGCGATATATGCGCTGCCATTCTACCTGACACATGAAACTCCAGCATAACGTTTTTAGAATACATTGAACATCTGTGAATTAGGAATAGCATGGAAGAACATCCTTCACCTCTTAGCGTTAATTCTCAAACTCCCACTGGATTTCTCTTGTAGCAGGACACATTCTCAAACTCCCACTGGATCTCTCTTGTAGCAGGACAGGAGTCACAAACTCCCACTGGATCTCTCTTGTAGCAGGACACATTCTCAAACTCCCACTGGATCTCTCTTGTAGCAGAACACATTCTCAAACTCCCACTGGATCTCTCTTGTAGCAGGACAGGAGTCTTAAACTCCCACTGGATCTCTCTTGTAGCAGGACACATTCTCAAACTCCCACTGGATCTCTCTTGTAGCAGAACACATTCTCAAACTCCCACTGGATCTCTCTTGTAGCAGGACAGGAGTCTCAAACTTCCACTGGATCTCTCTTGTAGTAGGACAATGGAACTACTAGATTTCTAGCAGGTAGTCTAGAGCATGTAAATGCGTTGTATCGTCGTTTTCTTTGATCCAATGGCCTGCCATATCCGTCTTCGGTGGTGTGAAATAACAAAATGGTCAGTTAATGATCAACGTTGTGATACTTTTTTGTTTAAAAATCCAAATTTCTGATCTATGTTCTGAGCTTTTGGCCACCGGGGCCTCAGAACTTCCCTAAGAGGTTGGGTGGTGACTAGAAATACAGAAAGAGAATTGAGAGCTAGGAGAAAGCGATAGAAGGGAGGATGAAATAAAGAAAGCATTGAGGTCCAGTTGGTGGTCCAACACTCGCTGATAATGCTAGCCATTCACTATGTCTAAACGTGATTCGAGACGAGCCACTTCACAAAGGGCTCTTAATAAGCGTCAGATCTTCAGTGTTCGCGTCTTCAATTACAATCTTCCTGCGGTCAAAACACTTGACCAGCATCAGGGAAGAGTACTTTCTGTGGGTGATGGCCAGCGCCTATTCGATACTGCGGCGGGCAGTTGATTAGGATAAGCTAATTCAGATGTGACAGAATGTACAAAATCTGTTCCAACTTCATATTTCCAACAATTTTTTTACTTTGCTAAACATCTTACAACGATGTTTATGTTAGTCTGCCAGTTTCACAACTCACTCAATCCTACTCCTGGTTCGACAGTCCATGTCGTCCACATTGTACTGGCCATGCGATTGGTGGTATATAAACTCTCGCAATAGTTGAATAGATACGCCCTAATCAGGATATGATTTCATTATCAAGCCTTTGTTCAGTTTGTTTAACTACAAATTGTTCATCTCTGTTCAACTATAAATTGTTTAACTACAAATTGTTCATCTCTGTTCAACTATAAATTGTTTAACTACAAAGTGTTCATCTCTGTTCAACTATAAATTGTTCATCTCTGTTCAACTATAAATTGTTTAACTACAAATTGTTCATCTCTGTTCAACTATAAATTGTTTAACTACAAAGTGTTCATCTCTGTTCAACTATAACTTGTTTAACTACAAAGTGTTCATCTCTGTTCAACTATAAATTGTTTAACTACAAAGTGTTCATCTCTGTTCAATTATAAATTGTTCATCTCTGTTCAACTACAAATTGTTCATCTCTGTTCAACTATAAATTGTTTAACTACAAAGTGTTCATCTCTGTTCAACTATAAATTGTTTAACTACAAAGTGTTCATCTCTGTTCAACTATAAATTGTTCATCTCTGTTCAACTATAAATTGTTTAACTACAAATTGTTCATCTCTGTTCAACTATAAATTGTTTAACTACAAATTGTTCATCTCTGTTCAACTATAAATTGTTTAACTACAAAGTGTTCATCTCTGTTCAATTATAAATTGTTCATCTCTGTTCAACTATAAATTGTTTAACTACAAAGTGTTCATCTCTGTTCAACTATAAATTGTTCATCTCTGTTCAACTATAAATTGTTTAACTACAAAGTGTTCATCTCTGTTCAACTATAAATTGTTTAACTACAAAGTGTTGATCTCTGTTCAACTATAAATTGTTTAACTACAAAGTGTTCATCTCTGTTCAACTACAAAGTGTTCATCTCTGTTCAACTATAAATTGTTCAGTAAGAAAGATTCTTCTCTTCTTCTTCTGCGTTCGTTCTCAAACTCCTGCAGATTAGCAGGATGTAGTCCGGAGAACGGAATGCGTTGTGTCATGGTGTACAGCATTTCTGCGATATAGAAAGTATTCAAATCTATTCAATTATATGATTTTATTATATGATTTTATTATATGATTTTATTATATGATTACATTCTAGAGAATTAAATAGGCCTCCATATGTTTCCATTCTTGATCATTCTCTTGATGTTCATTAGTCATTTTTAAATACTAGGAATCCCGCCGAAGACGGATATATCGGGTCATTGGCGCAAATAAATGATGGCACAACGCATTTCCATTCTCTGGACTACATCCTGTTTGAAATCTAGTAGGACCATTGTTCTGCTACAAGGAAAATCCAGCGGAAGTTTGAGAATGACTGAAGAAGAAGAAGAAGAAGAAGAAGAAAATACTTGGAATCGCATACCAAAAATAGCCAATTCGACTTCAAGTATATAAATAGTGACCAACCGAAACCACGACGATAATCAAAAAGAGAGGATGGACACGTAACGAAAGAAGGCCTAATTAATTCTGTTGGAAGGTCTTTTTCGGAGACGGTCGTGGTCGTGCATACTGACGAAGTGACAGGCGCAGCGGCACACCTAATGTCGACTCACGGCACACTGGTTGCGGAGCGAGCTCAGCTGTAAAGGAGAGCATAAAGTGATTATGATGCGATGTCAAGCATCAAACATGAAAACAATCCAGACCGGAACACTGCAATCACACAAAACAATCATAGTAGGTAATGCAGTCTAACAACTTGACCCATCTGGCGCCTGAAGGTCTGACAGTATCCCAGAAAACAGCCACAGTAAACAGGGTTCTATTTCAGTCAAGGTTCTCAAAATACTAAGTGTCAATGTTCGTGTAAATAATAAGTGCGATGAATATTGATAAAAATATTAAGTTTGTAAATGATACATCGCTTAAAAATCAGTCCCCTTGTAGTGTGACACTAACTCATTTGACTAGCCCACATGCCCCTTAGTCGTTGGAAGAAGGAAAGGGGCATGTACTTACACATGAATATTTTCCACATTCACAAGGGTATTTTCTTCATTGAAGTGGACATTTTCCTCATTCACGTGGATTTTTCCTCGTTCACGTGGGTTTTTCCTCGTTCACGTGGACTTTTCTTCATTCACGTGCGTATTTTCCTCATTCACGTGCGTATTTTCCTCATTTACGTGCGTATTTTCCTGATTTACGTGGGTATTTGTGTTGACCTATTTTTGGAAAACCATCAATGGAGCTTTACCAACTTATTAGCGCGCGCCTCTTGCTACACTCAATCGTGGCCGTCGACAAATATTAATACTTGTTGCTTAACTAGAAAACAGCCTTCTAAAATGACTCATTTGAGTTTTCCCGTGATTTTAATTATTTAATATGTTTATACTTTGTGTCGTCAGCCAATGAAAATTACGGGAAAAGTCAAATAAATCATCTTAGAAGATTTTCTCTGGTGTGCAACGGGTACAGCATTGCTCTCGGCGTACCCAGGGTTAGCATATGACAAGATCCTAAAAGTATTTCACCGCGGTGCACCCCAGAAACAGAAAGACAGCTGCTCCTGTTGTCTTTCTGGCCAACACTTTTATGTTCGTGTCCGTGGAGGCGGAGGCTGCAGGTGAAATGAGGATTTACTGCAAAGAAACAATAAACATCACCAAGACCTATACGCCAACACTCCGTCGGCACACAGTAACGTAAGGCACCAGTGCATTCCGTCTTGGGCAGCCAAAATGTCTTTGCTGTATGTATGTGAGGTATCAGCCGGCCAGACCCACCGTCGTTGTTCTTGTATGTGAGGTATCAGCCGGCCAGACCCGTCGTCTTTGTTCTTGTATGTGAGGTATCAGCCGGCCAGACCCACCGTCTTTGTTCTTGTATGTGAGATATCAGCCGGCCAGACCCACCGTCTTTGTTCTTGTATGTGAGGTATCAGCCGGCCAGACCCACCGTCTTTGTTCTTGTATGTGAGGTATCAGCCGGGCAGACCCACCGTCTTTGTTCTTGTATGTGAGGTGTCAGCCAGGCAGACCCACCGTCTTTGTTCTTGTATGTGAGGTATCAGCCGGGCAGACCCACCGTCTTTGTTCTTGTATGTGAGGAGTCAGCCGGGCAGACCCACCGTCTTTGTTCTTGTATGTGAGGTATCAGCCGGCCAGACCCACCGTCTTTGTTCTTGTATGTGAGGTATCAGCCGGCCAGACCCACCGTCTTTGTTCTTGTATGTGAGGTATCAGCCGGCCAGACCCACCGTCTTTGTTCTTGTATGTGAGGTATCAGTCGGGCAGACCCACAGTCTTTCCTGGTCCACGTAGATATTCATCTATGAGATCTCTAGTCGTTGAGATCTCTGTTGAGATCTCTATGAGATCTCCGCCGGCCGAGCGCAGTAGCCAGTTCTAGTGCGAAATAATATACTCCTCTGATGCTATTGAAGGACTGCATCGAGGTTTGCCGTCAACTTCCATTTGTTTCTTCAACTTTGATCAGTATGCAAAAGTCAAGTTGAATGTAAGCCAAGTTATAAACTAGCTTGGTCATAGCATACGGTTTCGCGCAAGTGCTCATGGCTAGCGTGTGTTAGCGTCGCCTTCACACAAACTTTTGTAACTATCATTCCTCGATCTTCCCAGAGCATCAACCCTGGTGCCCTACTTCCTTGAAAGTCATTTTTATTTCAAACTACGAATAACTAGAATCTTCAGAGTCGGCTGGTTGGTTACCGTCTGCAGAAATAGAGCCGACTTGAACCCAGTCGTGGCTTGTGGGAGGGCCTGATTTCTCGCTACACTACAGTGACTCATGTGCTCTGTTGTTGTTGCTTATTACATGAGTGTCTGGGTTGATCATATTTATACATTTTTATTATTCCGTCTGTATTCACGGTAACACATTTCTATACTTATTCTTTTTAATATACCTATTCTCGTCTCTTACGTATAGCCCAGATAACACAAACACGTCTGTGGTTGATAAATTTAATAGTTCACTGGAATAGAATATTATTGCTCGTGGACCTACAGGCCAAATCATACACGCCAGACCTTGTCATCTCTGGAATAATTTTGAGCAAATTAGCCTGGTATGCCATCATGAAATGTGAGCACAGGGCCAGTCTCCCTCTGTTTTTGTTGTCTGGTGTCCTGATGTCTGACATATCTCGTGTAGTGAAAGATCAGCAGAGTTAAATGTCCGTCATTTGGGTCGTCCTTCTGTCGTGTTCTCCGTCTCCATTTGGCTATCGTTGACGCCTCGTGACTGATTCCATCATTGTTCACATAGGTTTATATAGGTTCACTAGGGTTCAAAACGTTTTCCGTAAATTTTGTAAGCGGATAACATTTATAATTTTATTTGCATAAGGACAAGACGGAACAAGTTTTGTGGTTCTAACATTAGCAGGCTCACATTTGCAGGTTTGCTGTTCAAAGTTATATTACCTTACCAGTATACACCATTTTGTGAAGTAGTCACGTGAAGGAAGGATACGAACAATAAACAATAAGGAATAAAAGTATATCACTTTAGTTCCCTGTTTCAGGCAGTGGAGTTTTACCTTCAACACGTGGTTGAAGTTTTACCTTCACCTCTAGATTGGAGTTTTATTTTCACCTCTAGATTGACGTTTTACTTTCACCTCTAGATTGAAGTTTTACTTTCACCTCTAGATTGGAGTTTTATTTTCACCTCTAGATTGAAGTTTTACTTTCACCTCTAGGTTGGAGTTTTACCTTCACCTCTAGGTTGGAGTTTTACCTTCACCTCTAGGTTGGAGTTTTACCTTCACCTCTAGATTTAAGTTTTACCTTTACCTCTATATTAACGTTTTATATTCACTTCTAGATTAGACATTTACATTCACCTCTAGATTGGAGTTTTACCTGTACCTCTAGATTCTCTGGTACCCTTTTTTATAGGAAACATTTTATTCAGAGGTCTTGCAAGTCTCAAATGTTAGTCTGCAGGAGTTTGAGACCGAACTAAGAAGAAAAACGTAGTCCGAAGAACAGAACAAGTAGTACCATTGTTTACAGCTTAACCTCGATATCTTCTCCTTTCGACCTGAAACATCTGACTTCAGAATGTCATCTGAGTAACTTTTAACATAACAGCGATTCTTAAACTTATTTCCGCTGCGGATCTCCTGCTTTGATGTCCAGTACCAACCTTACCCAAATCTTCTTTCAGTGTCTTTGTGAAATCGATAATATATACTCACTGCAGCAAAACTGAAATTCGACAGGTAATGCTTGAAACAGGACAATCAAGTCTTGCTATTCCCTGGAAACATATATAATCACACATATATCAACGTTTCTACTAAAATATCTTTCTCAAGATTCATCATCTGGTAGCATGTCATGAACAGGATGTAGCACTGATCACAGACTTTCGAAATTTCTGTCTATTCTTGATCTAGTCTTCCTGGTTCTGTTAGTGTCATGTTCAGGTTGTCTTTAAATGTCGTGTATCCATCTTCTTCTTGGTCTGTCTCTTCTTCATCCCCCTGACAGCATGCCCCAACCCCCCCCCCCCCCGCATTACGGTCTTCAATAGGCTGTCATAGCGTTTGATATGGCCACAATAGTGTAGTTTTTTTATATTAAGATTACATACAAATATACATTTTTTTTTTTAAAAAGACGAACAGGAACGACATAACTGACGATCGCCTTGCCTAGCAAAATGTGGAATGTCTTCATTTCTCTGTGTAATCGGTATTTATCTAATTGTGCACTTGGGACTAGCCTGGAGAGAGACTTGTCTAAACCCAAGACCTCGCGCATGAGAGGCGAGAGTTATAAATGATCTACGAGATTCAATAAAAGTAAGAACTGATATGCAGCTACACTTAATTAAATGGCTATTGTAGGGCTTTGTGGTAGCGTGGTACAGATCACGTCTGTGACGGTCAAGGTACCACGTTCGAATCTCGCCACAGACAATTGCGCATCCGGACCCTTCAGAAAGCAATGGCAATCTACTAAACACATTTATATTTCCTAGAAAATCACAAGAACCGTAAAATGCTGGGTCGATGGCTACGTCTTGAATAGAATACGCTACCAATTGTGTAATATGAATTGGGGTAACACACAGCCGTAAATATTGTGGGGGTTTGAGGGGTTCAATCCCAACCTCTGCCTCCATAGGAAAACATAATATAGGACACACTCCCAGAAAAAAAAGCTATAAAAAACCCCGCAACATCCAATTGATTAGCTTTTTTTAAAGTGAAAACGTGACTTACCAATGTTACATCTGTGGCCTCTGAGAACTGAAGTATATAAAACAATGTCCAGTTATATGGACATTCATGGCAGAAGATCGTGAGACAGATGACCAGGCAGACGACCAGCATGTTTCCCGCAAGAAGAGATAAGTGGACAGATCTGCCACAGAAATGAAGTCTAGAACAACTGGACATAGTTGCCAGGACTTTACATTGTCTGACAACAACACGTGCAGTGCCCACGTGATTATTTGCACGTGGAGAATCTGACAGATAATATTAGGAGGACAATTCAGAGATACGGGTGCTTTGGAAAAAAAGGGGAGGGGGAGACTATTGGGTTCAAACAATATCCTCATTTTAATAAGTATAACTGCAGAAAAACTATGATCCGACTAACGAAAATTGAAAATACAGTATAGTAAAGTTTTCCGAACAATAGGACGAACACATGAACACGAAACTCCTTTCTCTTACTACACTCACTTTCCTCCTTTCTCTTACTACACTCACGCTCCTCCTTTCTCTTACCACACTCACGCTCATCCTTTCTCTTACCACACTCACGCTCCTCCTTTCTCTTACCACAGTCACATCTGCTGCCGTGGTCGCGTATATCACCTTCATTATTAACCTCCAATTCTATCTCTCTACCTCATATTTCAGGAGTCGTACATAGCGCGAGTGTGACGGTCAAGGTACCGGGTTCGATCCCCTTCACAGGCAACTGTGCATCTGGACCTTTCAGAGAGCATTGGCAAACTACTGAACGTATTTATATTATCTAGAAATTCACTACAGCCAAAAAATGCTGGGTTGATGGGTACGTCCTGAATAGGATACGCTACCATTATATTTTTTTTACTTCATATTTCACCTTTGACCTGGCCTAGTTTCTTTGTATTTAACCTTAGGCCTACTATCATTTTCTCATTTTTAACGTGAAGTCTGACATCATTTCTGCATAGATGAACACTAGATTCCTTATCATTTCTGTGTGTTTGGCCTTAGATTTGTATACCTTCTTCTTCTTCTGCGTTTCTTCTCAATCTCCTGCAGATTAGCAGAATGTAGTCCAGAGAACGGAATGCGTTGTATCACTGCTTACAGAAAAACTGCGATATCTGCGCCTTTCGGCCTGACACATCCTACTTTCGCATGGCTTTGGTCATGTTGACAATTTTATGAGTTGGGAAAGCCATAACCTCTACCTCATAACCTCCTTAGTTGCCTCTTACAACATGCATGGAAGATAAGCAGTGCTAAATATTCTTTGCTCCCCTCTAGGGACACGGCAACACAGGGCGAGGTTTTTACATCAAAACTTCCCATTCTACATCTTGCCTGGTGCAAATTCTAACTACGAGGACGCGCTCCAGTGTGGGGGAATGTGACAGAACGAAATGACAAAAAAGAATTAAACAGATTGGTGCATTTGTTGTTATCACAAAACGCAGTTTGAGCTTTCGTCTAACTCCACAGGATCCCGCGGTTCAAACCCCTGCCCTATCTCATCGCACCACATCTGCCAGCAGCTGGCGTTATCAACTCATCTTTATTCGCAAATAACATATTTCTTCCGTCTATCTTTCCCGCTGTCAATGTTTTTGTTTCTGCCTTATCTTCTCTTATTCTGTAGTTTCTCAATGTCTCACTTCTAACCAGCCAGGTGTTATTATTATTATTATTATTATTATTGTTATTATTATTTTTGTTATTATTATTATTATTATTATTATTATTGTTATTATTATTATTATTATTATTATTATTATTATTATTATTATTCAGCGTTCATTCTCAAACTCCCGTTGGATCTCTCTTGTAGCAGGACCATGGTGCTACTAGATTTCCAGCAGGATGTAGTCCAGAGAATGGAAATGCGTTGTGTCGCCGTTTTATTTGCGCCAATGGCCCGACACCTCCGTCTTCGGTGGGTTGTTATTATTATTATTATTATTATTATTACTATCATAATTAATACTATTATCTTTTTCCACCGCGTTCATTCTCAAACTCCTGTAGATTAACAGGATGTAGTCCGGAGAATGGAATGAGTTGTGTCATGGTGTACGTTGTTGCGATATCTGCGCCTTTAGGAATGACACATCCGACTTCAGCATGGCTTTGGGTCACTGACCGTTTATGGGATTTTATGGGATGGGGCAGTCAACTCCTCTGGAGACTTGCTTTGAAGGTAAACAGAATTGCTATTCTTTGCTTTTCTTTCGGAACCCGGCAACACATAGTGTCATTATTATTTTATTATTGTTATTATTATTATTAATATTATTATTAGTATTAATAGTAGTAGTAGTAGTAGTAGTCGTAGTAGTAGTAGTAGTAGTAGTAGTAAAAGTAATAGTAGTAGTAGTAAGAGTAATAGTAGTAGTAGTAGTAGTAGTAATAGTAGTAGTAGTAGTAGTAGTAGTAGTAGTAGTAAGAGTAATAGTAGTAGTAGTAGTAGTAATAGTAGTAGTAGTAAGAGTAATAGTAATAGTAGTAGTAGTAAGAGTAATAGTAGTAGTAGTAGTAGTAGTAGTAGTAGTAGTAGTAGTAGTAGTAATAGTAGTAGTAGTAGTAGTAGTAGTAGTAGTAATAGTAGTAGTAGTAGTAGTAGTAATAGTAGTAGTAGTAGCAATAGTATTAGTAGTAATAATAATAGTAGTAGTAGTAATAGTAGTAGTAGTAGTAGTAGTAGTAGTAATAATAATAGTAGTAGTAGTAATAGTAGTAATAATAATAGTAGTAGTAGTAATAGTAGTAGTAGCAATAATAATAGTAGTAGTAGTAATAGTAGTAGTAGTACTAGTAGTAGTAATAGTAATTGTAGTAGTACTTGTAATAGTAGTAGTAGTAGTATTCGTAATATTATTGTTATTATTATTGATGGCATTATTACAGTGGCATTATTCCACTATAGCGCAGCGTGTTATAACCAGTCTCCCTATTCAACAACTTTTCAACATGTTCAGTTAACTGTAGATTGTTTGTAATTGCATGTAAAGGGGATGCTTGTTATTACATAACTATTTCTTCGGCCCGGACCAAGTTGTTCTAATGTTATTTCGTCTTTGTTTTCTTTTGCGTTAATTCTCAAACTCCTACAGATTAGCGAATGTGGTCCGGAAAAAATCATGCATTTCAGCATTGCTGCGACACATGTGTCTTCGGTTTGAAACATTTTTATTAAGTTACTTATTTTAACTTGACCCCGAAATGAGCTGGGACAGCCAACTTCGCCCCATAACCCCTAGTGTTCTCTTCTAACATGCATGGATGGTAAACTCTGTTTGCGGTCCCGGCAACAAATAGACAATTTGGTATCGTATTATTATTAATATTTTCTAATCATTTCCAAGTAAGAAGTAAGGTAGTTACTTGTTAGTGCGCTGCCTTGCTAGTGTAGCAGTTATGGTTCAAATCTCACTGAAAGCATGGTATATTCAGACTAGACAGAGCTCCAGTGTCATGCGGTTAGATAGATAGATAGATAGATAGATAGATAGATAGATAGATAGATAGATAGATAGATAGATAGATAGATAGATAGATAGATAGATAGATAGATAGATAGATAGATAGATAGATAGATAGATAGATAGATAGATAGATAGATAGATAGATAGATAGATAGATAGATAGATAGATAGATAGATAGATAGATAGATAGATAGATAGATAGATAGATAGATAGATAGATAGATAGATAGATAGATAGATAGATAGATAGATAGATAGATAGATAGATATATAGATAGATAGATAGATAGATAGATAGATAGATAGATAGATAGATAGATAGATAGATAGATAGATAGATAGATAGATAGATAGATAGATAGATAGATAGATAGATAGATAGATAGATAGATAGATAGATAGATAGATAGATAGATAGATAGATAGATAGATAGATAGATAGATAGGTAGGTAGGTCGATAGACAGGTCGATAGACAGGTAGGTAGGTAAAACACTATCGGACCGACAGGTGGAAGTATGTATGAGATGAAAAAATTCGGCCATAATGGATGAATGAATTGAATGATGAGGTAGAGAGGTAAGGTGGAAAGCTCAGCAGGTAAACAATTAGCAAGCTACTCATCAGGAAGATGTGTGAACAACTTTGGACTCGCTGGTAAGTTTTCCTATTGAAAAGAGGAAGAAACACTCGCGTCCAGTTTGACCACACTGAGATTTAAAATGATCCCACCTACTAAGTATCTGAAACGAGGCACAATTGAGAGTTGAAAATTGAGTGAATATTGAAAAGATATGTATAATAGAAAATAGGTTGCGATGTGTCCCGCAGATGTAATGAAATTTGAGGCAGTCCCTAGGGCAATCTACATATTTTGAAAGAAGTTCTTAAGACATTTCAAGATATCCCACTGATTTTTTTAAACCGAATTGTTGAGTTAGTAAGAGACCTGGCCGTTTATCTTGGCAGGTATTCTGTCGTAACTACTCTAGTTCCGCTTAGTTAGATGGAAGGTTCGGTTCGGGACCAATTAAATGACCACGTGCCCTGATGTTATACATAGTGTTTCTGTTTGCCTCCTGACCTTCATTAGGAAAAGGTGACTCTGATGTCTCTACTAAACTTTGTGACGAGCCTACTCATTTGTCTAGACGTAACGTTGTCATGACGTGGGCCCACATGTCACAGACTGGAAATTGTGTGACACATCACCCACTCTACACAAAAATAGCGCATATAGATTAGGAAATAACAAATACGCACGGACACGGCACAAACAAGGACACGGCACAAACAAGGACACGGCACAAACAAGGACACGTGTAGAACGGAATGCGACATGTGATTGTTTTACAGCTTAACTGCAATATCTGCACCTTTCGGACTGACACATCCGACTTCAGCGTAGACGTCTACTCAAACCTGTACAATGTTATGTATCTGTCAGTTTATCATAATCACTGATCTCCGAACATCTGCATGGGTGCTCCGATCTCATATTGAGTATGTCCTTTAGCGTGTTGTAGCTGACTGTTCCGATTCTGTGTTGGTCGATACCTCTCCTTTAGTTCTTATATGTCGCTCATTTCCTGCAACACCACGCCTCACTTCCAGGTCCTGTATTCTAGTCATACACATGGAAGAAGAAGAAGAACTACATCCCATATCTTCTAACTGCTCTAACTTATTGATTGCAATGAAAGCGCGTCAGGAATTAACTTTTTAAAAATAGATATCACCGCCCCCCCCCCCCCCACGGGCCCTGAGGAAAGTATATCTACGACTAACGTAGGAAAATATAGAATATTATTGTAGACCTCTACCCCACGGGGAGCTTGAAGATAAATTTGGATATTTCAATACGGACGTAAGAAAAGCAAACTTAACCTAGCAGTTCCGAATATTTGCTTCGTACAAGTACCTACATCAAACATAACAGATCACTCGTGGCCCTCAGATTAACTGTCGATAACTTCAATGTTTTCCAAATAAATCTCAAATATGACAATTCTGAGAAATGATAATTGTTTACCGTTCCTGTTTCCTCTACCCGATACTCCAAGGGAAGTGTCATGATGACATCACAACTACTGTCATTTCCGGCACGAGGCGCGATAAGGTGCTCCCGTGCTCGTGCCAACACCTACGTGAGGTGGGATGATAGACTTAATACGGTGAATTTTCCCTGATATCTGGAATCGTTCAAACTATTATCATATTTTACTTATTCCCTGATTGTTGTATTAATTTGGAGAAATATTATTTCAACACTGTTTCATGTCCGTCAGATTGGAGCACTTTCTACGCAGCTACGTCAGAGAACAGTGAAACTTGTGAGTTGATATCCACGTCCTGGTCTAATGAATGCTGAAGATAATACTGATAGACTAGAGGTTTCGTTTCCCTCCTACGAAAACATATTAACGGCAAAACGACTCCAGTTCACATATTGTTAGAATATAGGCCTCCCTATCTTATTGACGAGATGTGAACTCCTAACATTTCTTATTAAACAATTACCGGTTTAAACTCCGTCGGTCTTAATTCTAATTAATTTATCATCATGTGCCACATCGTCTACTTTCTTCAATTATGTTATAAGTTTGTTATGTTCGTTTCATGACTGCGGTTATTTACAGACTAGAATAAAGCATTCAACATTTGTATGTACTTTGATGTATTGTACACGTAACATGCACACCGCGGTTGTAGGTACTGTATTGTATCAGTCATCGCGTACGCTCCTGCGTTGCCGGAGCCCGCAATGGAAGCGGTTAATAACAGCACTGTTACCAGCGACACATGTTGTAAATTCCACTGAAGATATATTCCCAATCTTGCGACCGTACAGACCGGTGCACTGAACATCTATTCCCAATCTGGCGACCGTACAGATTGTGCACTGAAGATCTATTCCCAATCTGGCGACCGTACAGATTGTGCACTGAAGATCTATTCCCAATCTGGCGACCGTACAGATTGTGCACTGAAGATCTATTCCCAATCTGGCGAACGTACAGACCTGTGCACTGAGGATTTAGAAGGCTGGTTTTGATTATTGCCGAGCGATTCCTTGGCTGTTTCCTGTGGGCAACTACAAGTTTATAAATAGTGACCAAGGACTTGCAAGATAATAATTTTTTTTAAATAACGAATGAAGGCTAGTTTACTTTCTGCAAATTGTCTTCTATAATACCGACTGTCGCGGTCTAAGTCACGCTGAAGACGGATGTTATAGGTCATTTTATATTTAGGAGTGCAGGGAGGTAGCACTTTTATTATATTTGAGTTCGATTTTTTTAGATTATAATTCGATTTTTAGGTTACAATTCGAGTTTTAGTTTACAATTCGATTTTTTCAGATTGCAATTCAGTTTTTAGTTTATAATTCGATTTTTTAGGTTAGAATTTGAGAAAAAGTTCATGTGAATTCTTTTTCAAAAATCATTCCCTTTTAGTGGACGGTTACCCATCTTTCTCTACCACAAGTAGATTATAAAACTCTGCCAAAAGATAAACAGTTTTCAAGGGTCTTCCCTCACATGACTCAGTCGTATCTGTTACCCTGAGCAGCAGTACTATGCTTTGCTCAACTTCAGGCCGCGGAAACTCTCAGACTACACTATTGAGACTACACCGAACAGACAAATCAACTACCATGAAACACAGACACATTTACTAAAAGTTAACGGTTGATAAAATTCGTGTAAGATTATAACTCATCAACGGCCATCGTGTATTTCTGATGTGAAAGAAGACAGGACACGTGGCTTAGTGATAAAATTAGTGTACCGGAACTTCCTGTCTGACACCTCCCGTCGTGAAATATGCACTCTTCAAAGTAGTTATACCCGTATGTAACGTCAAAAATGTTCAAAATTTGCTCACACGTGAGCCAGGAAAACAAGCGACCATACACTGACCGTAGCCATTGGTCATCAAGTCCAGGCGTCACACAGTGACACGTTGGCTAGTGTATCATTTAATAGGACACATTAATAACAGTTATTAGACTTTGTCAAGGAACTGTACACATTATGTACAAACTGCTACATCAAAGTAGGAGTGCACATTGACCCACACAGGGGCGTAGTTCTGATCTCTTAGAGGGTTGGGGGAGAGGAGTTTACTTAATAAAAGTAATTTGCCTGTTTTCGGAAACCTGATCGCTATTTTAATGTAAGATTTGATGACCTTTTCGTGAAAAGTCGCGGGGGGGGGGGGGAGGGGAGATTTGAGGGTTGAGCTCTGGGAAGGGGTTAATCAAACCCTCCATTTCCACGGACCTGAATCTACATATATTATTTTATATCGTCAGAAATTACGAGCGAGGAAGCTTTTATTTCCCAAGTGTAATGGTAAGGGAATCTTACTAGAGATTTTCAACATTCTCATAAGTATCAGCCTCTCAACAGTGCCAGCCTCTCTATAGTGCCAGCCTCTCTACAGTACCAGCCTCTCAACAGTGCCATCCTCTCAACAGTACCAGCCTCTCAACAGTGCCAGCCTCTCAACAGTACCAGCCTCTCAATAGTTCCATCCTCTCAACAGTACCAGCCTCTCAACAGTGCCATCCTCTCAACAGTATCAGCCTCTCAACAGCACCAGCCTCTCAACTGGATTTGGTTTTTCTATTTGTTTTTGTTTTTTTGTTTCTCTTTTTTTTTAACCATCTCAGCAAGGTGGTCAGAGGTAGGCTAAATGCGGTCTGCGGGTTAAATACAGAATAATAATATATTTTTTTTAAATTTACAAACTCTGGAGTACTGGCAACAATAAATGTGCGCAATTAGGCCCCAAATTCAGAGAGGTGCGCAATTAGGCCCCGGATTCAGAGATGTGCGCAATTAGGCCCACTGACACAACGGTGGGAGCAATTAGATCCTGGAACCTGCACAAGTCTCCCACATCTGAATTTGTGTAATTTGACTGAAGTCACATATGCAGAACGCGCCAAAATATGTGAGACAGAATTGTGCACAGAACTCAGAGACCGGATATTATATCATATTACATCACAATCATCGTTGCTAATAGCAACACCAATCATAGACAACTTAGGGTCAGTCATCGTTACCCCACGTGTCGTTTACCGATACAAATCTCACACAGTAAATCTGCACACTTCATATCTTAAACAAGTTCCCATAAGTGCACAGCACTCTTTGAGCATAAATAATAAATGCTCACCTACCTGGAAGCACAATTGATGAAAGCGATTCTTTTCTCTTGAACTCGCTGCGACTAGACTTCTTTGAACAAATGTTAAATTAGATCATCATTATCATCATCAAGAACCGTCTCCGCAACGAAGGTTTGGCTGCAACGGATCTCCAACATCTCCTATCTCTTGTCTTGGTGGTGCACTCTGCTAGACTGTAACCTGTCCATCGTGTGATGTTACTCTCCCACTTGTATCTCTGCCTACCTCTTGCTCGCTTCCCTTTGACTTTACCCTCAAGTAAGGTCTTCAATAAGGTGTCATGTCTTTTAATGTGTCCAAAGTATTTTATTTGCCTGATCTTTATTTCTCTTAGTAGTTCTTTCTTCATATTAAGTGTCATTAGCACCTCTTTATTTGTTTTCTTATCTTTCCATGATGTTCTCCCTATTCTTCTATATACCCACATCTCAAAGGCATCAATTCTGTCTTCTAATTGTTTATTTATTGTCCATGTTTCTGAGCCATACATTAATATGGAATAGATGTAGCATTTTATAATTCTCATTTTTAACTTGTTTGTAATTTGTTAGATATTAATAATTTCCTCATGTCATTGAAGGTACTTTTAGCCATTCCTATTCTCCTTTTAACTTCTGTTTCACATCTGCCATCATTTGTGACTATGTGTCCAAGATATTGATACTGTTTTACTTGTTGTAGTTTCTCTCCATGTATGTTTATGTTTATCTCCTGTTCTTCTGTGTTTTTGCTGATTATCATGGTTTTTGTTTTTTGGATATTTATATCCAGTCCATATTCATTACTTGATTTATTGACTTGATCTATTAGTCTTTGTAGTTCATGTTCACTTTCTGCTAAAAGAACAGTGTCATCTGCATATCTAAGGTTGCTTATTATTTTCCCATTGATCTTGAGTCCTGGTATTTCTTCTATATTTTTAAAGATATTCTCTGTGTAGATATTAAATAGGCTTGGTGATAAAATGCATCCTTGTCTTACCCCTCTTTTTATTTCTATGTATGGCGAGTAGCTGTATTCACACCTTATTGATGCAGTTTGTTCCCAATATATATTTCTAATTAGTCTGATGTCTTTTCCATTTATGCTTATTTCTTGAAGACATTTCATTAATTTTTCATGTTGGACTCTGTCAAAGGCCTTGCTGTAGTCTATGAAGCAAATATAGATATTTTTTTGGACTTCTATATATTTATCTATCACTAGCCGGATACTCAGTATAGCTTCTCTGGTTAAATTAGATAGACAGAGACAGACAGATGAACAGAGATACGGACAAAATTCGTGGATAAAATGTTGGATAGATGGATGGTGGGTTGTATAGATAGATGGTGGGTTGGAAATATGGATGGTGGGTTACACAGATAGATGGTGGGTTGGATAGATGTATAGAGGTTGGATAGATGTATAATAGGTTGAGTAGATGTATGGTGGGTTGTATACATGGATCGTCGACTGTATAGATGGATGGTGGGTTGAGTAGATGTGTGAGGGAATTATACACACAGACTCACACGCGAGCGCGCGCACACACACACACATACACACACACCCTCATGCGTACACATACATTCACACATACACAACACACCTCACACAGACACATCGTATGTATATATATATATATATATCGGCCCATATGACCACATAACACTGATATAAACGTTTTTCCCAGGTATGCCAACAAATGTTTCTGCCTTGTCTAATCGTACGCTTTAATCCTTCCACACTTCACCTGACAGCGGGGATCCACAATTAGCGCAAACATGTCACTCCAGACGGGCACCTGACCTGCATACTACAACACAGCCAGCCACCGTTCCATCAGCTTCGCTACCAATAGTAGCATCAACGGCGAGGGTTATTTGGTATGTGGTCCGGTTTATTATATTGTCTTAGATCAGTGGTCCTCAACATGGATATATGTCACCCTACCGCCGGGATCACAGCAATTTTCAGGAAGAAAAAAAATAGAAATTGGTTGTTGGCGGATTCATCTAGTAGGACCACAGACAAAATTGGTTGTTGGCGGATTCATCTAGTAGGACCACAGACAAAAAGCGATCTTTAAGATATTTAATGAGATCTATACGATGTGTGTGTGTGTCTTGGGGGGGGGGTGTTGTGAACGTATACGTGACGAGTGCGGTGCTGACCACATCATTCTTTGGTATGTTGTTGGCCATATAAATTTACTGGTTTACTATCATTTTACGCACCAGGCGTGAATATGGGGAACTTTTTAAAATAACAATCATCGAGGTACGCTGCTAATCTTCTCTTGTTTAATCTAGTGAAGATTCCCAAAAGAGGGCCTGGGTCTCCAAACGGTTTGAGAACCACTCACGGATAACTTTGAAGGTGAAGATACTGTGTGACAGAAGGAGAAATGACAGACAGGCGATAAGAAGGATAAACTTCGTAGATAAGATTACAAAAAATAAGTGTGAAGAACATGTGAAGTATTTGAGGCTCTTTGAATATGTTCAGATTGACTTTATTGAATTCGTGATACCGTGTTAGCTTAGTGGCTAGTGCGCCAGCTTCATAATCCAGTGATCCGAAATTCAATTTCCTCTTTGACTGGAAATATTTGAGCACTGAGCAACGGCTCCTAGTTCATCCCACAGTTAGGGGATAGAAAACGGATTGGTCATTTAATGTGTACATCTAACGCTCTTTCAACCTCGCGCGTGAAGAGCTGATGACCATCAAAAATAGTGAAAGTTGCGGTTCAGGTAGTTATGCTAGTATGTCCTCCAAAATATATAAGAAAATAGATAGGGAGAGAAGAAACTTTGTGAACGTAATCCGTGAGGTTTTGTCGCGTAGTCTGAGATCATGCGACGGTTGGAGCATTGTCATCAATGAATAGAACGATGAGACAGGAAATCATCAGATTTGTAGTTTAGAACATTCCAGTGATGTTTAAGATCCCGGGGTGAAGGATCAGTTTTTCTTGATGTTGAATCAGGCAGTACTCAGACAGTAGAAGACCTCTGTCCAGAATTAATTAGGACGGCATTAATTATGCTTTCTTTTATTGCCGTGATTTGTGTTAGATACTTGTAATTAGAGTTGCAAGCCAAAAATAGCCAAAACAGATCAACGAAATTCACGGAAAAAATCAAAATGGACAATTCAGGTCATATTTACGTTTTTTGCGCAGAGGTCTTATACCCTGTTGGCCGGTATGGATCAGGTCGTGAAAGAGGTTGTCACTGTGACTGGTCTAGCAAACGGGTAGTTTCTATTTGTGCTAGGAATATTAATAGAAATGCAGTTGAGAAAACAACGGATCAGCTAGCGAAATAGATGACACTTTTGACAAATGAGATGTTTGAGGAAAACTATAAATGTCACCGGAACTGAAGACAAACATGAAAATATCAGCAAAGAAATATCGATTATATCAAGTCAAGATTACATCGAAAACAGAGTGCCTTGATCACGTCATGAGAATCGAACCAGCGCATCATTCGTGATCTTTTGCATACAACAGCAGAAGATTGGGATTTAAGGCATGAGGAAGACCAAGAAGTTGATGGGTGGAGACAATCAAAGAAACATTAAAGAGACACGGACTGACCATGGGCATTGCGACCAAAACTGCCAAAAGACGAACAACTCCAACGTTCCACACGACGCTTAATACACAAGTGGAAATAATTATAATAAACAGACAGACAGACAGACAGACAGACAGACAGACAGACAGACAGACAGACAGACAGATAGACAGATAGATAGATAGATAGATAAATAGATAGATAGATATATAGATAGATAGATAGATAGATAGATAGATAGATAGATAGATAGATAGATAGATAGATAGATAGATAGATAGATAGATAGATAGATAGATAGATAGATAGATAGATAGATAGATAGATAGATAGATAGATAGATAGATAGATAGATAGATAGGTAGGTAGGTAGGTAGATATGTAGATAGATAGATAGATAGGTAGATAGATAGATAGATAGATAGATAGATAGATAGATAGATAGATAGATAGATAGATAGATAGATAGATAGATAGATAGATAGATAGATAGATAGATAGATAGATAGATAGATAGATAGATAGATAGATAGATAGATAGATAGATAGATAGATAGGTAGGTAGGTAGATATATAGATAGATAGATAGATAGATAGATAGGTAGGTAGGTAGATAGATAGATAGATAGATAGATAGATAGATAGATAGATAGATAGATAGATAGATAGATAGATAGATAGATAGATAGATAGATAGATAGATAGATAGATAGATAGATAGATAGATAGATAGATAGATAGATAGATAGATAGATAGATAGATAGATAGATAGATAGATAGGTAGGTAGGTAGATATATAGATAGATAGATAGATAGATAGGTAGGTAGGTAGATAGATAGATAGATAGATAGATAGATAGATAGATAGATAGATAGATAGATAGATAGATAGATAGATAGATAGATAGATAGATAGATAGATAGATAGATAGATAGATAGATAGATAGGTAGGTAGGTAGATATATAGATAGATAGATAGATAGATAGATAGGTAGGTAGGTAGATAGATAGATAGATAGATAGATAGATAGATAGATAGATAGATAGATAGATAGATAGATAGATAGATAGATAGATAGATAGATAGATAGATAGATAGATAGATAGATAAGTAGATAAATAGATAGATAGATCAGGTGGCTATGAGATAGGTAGATAGGTAGGTAGGTAGGTAGGTAGAACATTGTCATCGTATGTTCGAAACTCTAAATGGGTGTGGGGGGGGGAGATATTCTTTGCAATGCTTGTCGTGTAAGATAAAGGAACTTAAAGTGGTTGTGTTGGCTGTGGTGTGAGTTTCTTAACCACGTATAAAGTAAATTGCTAAAGACCACAGTGTTGCCAATCTTTGTTTTCCCACTGGTCTCGACAATACAACACGTATATTTATTTCTTTAAATACAAAAACAACAGATTTCAGCACGACACTTTGATTTATTTGATATATTCACTGGATATGGTAGCGGTGCTATCCCATGAAGTTCCCGGTTGACATAGACTCAGCCTCTCAAAGGGATTGTGGCAGTAATAATAGAATAAAGTGGTATAACTGTTAAAGGGAAGGTTGCTTTTGAGAACCACAGGTATGTTTAACCATCCTTAATAACCTCTTCCTACATGCATGGTTTACTAGTATGTGTCGCGCCGAAAGAGGAGAACAAATATCGACACTATTACCGGAACAGGATGAGATGTTTCCAAACTCATCAAGATGGTAGAGGATAGAGATGTATGGAGATGTGTGGAGATGTGTGGAGATTTTTCTATATTAGAGGAAAGAGATGTGTGGAGATGTTTCTATATTAGAGGAAAGAGATGTGTGGAGATGTTTCTATATTAGAGGAAAGAGATGTGTGGAGATGTTTCTATATTAGATGTCTCGATTTTACACCCTACGACGATGGTGGGTTGTGGGTTTTCTACATCATATGTTTCAATGTTACACCCTACGACCCTGGTGAGTTGTGGGTTTTCTACATCATATGTGTCAATGTTACAACCTACGACCCTGGTGGGCTGTTGTTCTTGTATTATTATAACACACGATGGCTATACTTTCAGATAAATTATTTTTTTCCTCAATCTCCTATTTCCTCGTGATAACGTACTGTTTTCCATATCGCGTATCGTTTCTACGTTTGAATATCGTCTCAGAACACAAAATTCATGTATAGAAATGTTTGTCATTCATGTGATTATCTGGTGATTATCATGTGATTATCATGTGATTATCTGGTGATAATTGTCAGCTTGGCTAGGTGATCTAGGCAGGATCTTCCAGATTGAAATTCGACCTGCTTTTTACTCAGCGAGCTAGATCTAAAGCTTCCCTTTAACGATTTCCAATTGTTCTGGTCTGAGCTTATCAGGTCGTTGAATGTAATCTTATACCTCGCTAATTGCGGCATTCAGTAAGGTTTCTTTTTTTCTTTTGTGTGTCCCTTCTTCAATTGTTTGGGCGTGTTTTTTTTCACATTCCTATATTTTATTTTGCACCTTCTACGTTGTGAGGTATCATCTACCTCATCCGTTATAATAGATTCTTTCTGCAAGTGGCAACCTTCTAATGTTTGCAGCGACTCTTGATTAATACGGTAATAAGTGGCAACTTTATAATGTTTGCAGGGACTCTTGATTTTTACGGTAATAAGTGGCAACCTTCTAATGTTTTCATGGACTCCTGGTTTGCGAGTGCTTCTATATTCTTATTTGCAATCAGAATGGAAGCGGAAACGATGAAAACCTGCACGATTTGGACATGTATGCCGACATGATTAATTCTCAAAAACAACACTGAAGGGAATCGTCGAAGGTGGAAGAAACAAAGGATGGCAAATAAAAGCATGAACAGACAACATCAAGGACTGGACGAGACAAGATTTTGCCTCACTCGTCCACATCGTTGAAAAAAAAATTCCCTGTAGGACTCTGTGTTGATGCATACAATGTGATACCCTCAGGACACTGACCTGTTACGGGTTTACAAGTATAGTGATAGAAGACGCCATATAGTCAAGCAGAATTTTCTCTGGTACATTATCAGGTTGGTGACCAGCGTGCAGTACGAACACAATTAGTGACCAGCGAATAGTACGAACACAATTAGTGACGAAAGGAGTATCATAAAGAACAAGTAGAAATTGATAATATGTACTATGAATGTAAGACTATGAATGTAAGACTATGAATGTAAGACTATGAATGTAAGACTATAAATGTAAGACTATGAATGTAAGACTATGAATGTAAGACTATAAATGTAAGACTATGAATGTAAGACTATGAATAAAAGCAGAATATAGGAAAACGTGGAAGCAGATGCATCCAACTGTAGAACCAAATGACCACTATCATCAAAGTCAAGCCAAGAACAAACCAGTATCTTCAGATTACGAACTGGCCACAACAGACTGAGAAGTCACATGTTCAGAAAGCTGAATGAAAATTGGCGAGACAGACCTGTGCAACTGTGGACTGAGCCCAAAGACTGCAGAAATCTTTATGCATATTCACTCGACCAAGAAGAGAGGGAGAAAATATGGCCTACCGAGACAGCACTGCTTCCAGACGAGGGGTTCCATGGATGACCTGAAGTGAATCACACAATTCATTGAAGCTATTGGTGCTTTAACCTGATATCTGACTGAAGCTATTGACGCTGTAACCTGATATCTGACTTAAGCTATTGTTGCTGTAACCTGTAATCTGACTGAAGCTATTGTTGCTGTAACCTGTAATCTGACTGAAGCTATTGAACCTGTAATCTGACTTAAGCTATTGTTGCTGTAACCTGTAATCTGACTGAAGCTATTGTTGCTGTAACCTGTAATCTGACTGAAGCTATTGTTGCCGTAACCTGATATCTGATTGAAGCTATTGTTGCTGTAACCTGTAATCTAACTGAAGCTATTGTTGCTGTAACCTGATATCTGATTGAAGCTATTGTTGCTGTAACCTGATATCTGATTGAAGCTATTGTTGCTGTAACCTGATATCTGATTGAAGCTATTGTTGCTGTAACCTGTAATCTGACTGAAGAACAAAGAAGAAAAAGTGTTCTGTATTGAAAAAACGCGGTATCTGACTGCATCAGTATTTGGCAAACTTGTAGATGTTGTAGACCGGTTATTTGTTACTCAATCTTGCAGGTAGCCTACTAGTGTGGGTGTTGAGGTCAAATGTCATATATGATTGTTGATGGTCAAAGGTCATACATGATTGTCGGCTTGATATGGAATGAGTGCCGTAGATATGTTCTCATCAAATGGGAGTGGGGGGGGGGAGAAGGGGGAAAAAAGTCTTTCCTGTATTTGAGTGGGACAGATCGTATATTTGAGGCGAAATTTGATGACTTTTTAGGGAAACAACGCTAAACGCTAGAGGTCAATTTTAGACCGCAAGTTTCGCCAAGTTCATAGTATTGAAGGTCATTTTTCGATTTGCAAAAAGAGAGGGCAGGGGGGGGGGGGGTAACGCAAGTGGAAAGGAATATCCGTATTATTTATCCACCAGGTCTGGCCAGAATGTCCTTATTATTTATCCAGCAATCTGGCCAGAATGTTCTTATTATTTATCCACCAAGTCTGACCAGAATGTCCTTATTATTTATCCACCAAGTCTGGCCAGCATGGCCTTATTATTTATCCACCAAGTCTGGCCAGAATGTCCTTATTATTTATCCACCAAGTATGGCCAGAATGTCCTTATTATTTATCCACCAAGTCTGGCCAGAATGTCCTTATTATTTATCCACCATATCTGGCCAGAATATCCTTATTATTTATCCACCAAGTCTGGCCAGAATGTCCTTATTATTTATCCACTAAATATCGCGAGGATCTTCTTCTTCTTCTCGTTCGCAGTTTGACATGTTTACACAAGTCCGGTTTTCTGGCCAGGATATTATTTGGCCTTGATACCTAGTAATGACTGTTATGTTCTAACTTCGCCGGTGGTGGAAGGGGGTGGGGGTCAACTATCTCATATCCCAATCCTCCCCCCCCCCCATCTACGGCTTGATCTCTTGGTATACCGTTGGTCAGTTAAAAATATGGGAGTAACACTGTATTTCTCGATACTCCTCACGAGCGTTGAAATGGAAGCGCGACCTACTAATCTTATTATACGCCGGGCTCAGACTCTCTACGGCTACGAAATTCCAGGAATCCTGAAATAATCAGGTCACAGCTGTCTCCGGGTAACTTCAAGGAATTCCTTTCGATTATCCAGGTTGTGTCAGTATTTATCGGAAATGGGTTGAGTATTTGGGTGTTGATGAAAGTTCCTACACACCAGTGTGCTTGCTTGTTTTTACACAGGCTGTGTTGTCAGGTATAGTAGTTTTCTCACGGTTCTGGTGTCAGTCTAGTGTCAGTCTTGGATACATATTACACAGATGTAAAATAGCCAATGTTACAGATGGAATATACCGACTGTTAAAGATGTAATTTAGTCACTGTTAAAGATGTAATATAGTCACTATTAAAGATGTAATATAGTCACTGTTAAAGATGTAATTTAGTCACTGTTAAAGATGTAATATAGTCACTGTTAAAGATGTAATTTAGTCACTGTTAAAGATGTAATTTAGTCACTGTTAAAGATGTAATTTAGTCACTATTAAAGATGTAATATAGTCACTGTTAAAGATGTAATTTAGTCACTGTTAAAGATGTAATTTAGTCACTGTTAAAGATGTAATATAGTCACTGTTAAAGATGTAATATAGTCACTGTTAAAGATGTAATTTAGTCACTGTTAAAGATGTAATATAGTCACTGTTAAAGATGTAATATAGTCACTGTTAAAGATGTAATATAGTCACTGTTAAAGATGTAATTTAGTCACTGTTAAAGATGTAATTTAGTCACTGTTAAAGATGTAATATAGTCACTATTAAAGATGTAATTTAGTCACTGTTAAAGATGTAATTTAGTCACTGTTAAAGATGTAATATAGTCACTATTAAAGATGTAATATAGTCACTATTAAAGATGTAATTTAGTCACTGTTAAAGATGTAATATAGTCACTATTAAAGATGTAATATAGTCACTGTTAAAGATGTAATTTAGTCACTGTTAAAGATGTAATTTAGTCACTGTTAAAGATGTAATATAGTCACTGTTAAAGATGTAATTTAGTCACTGTTAAAGATGTAATATAGTCACTGTTAAAGATGTAATATAGTCACTGTTAAAGATGTAATTTAGTCACTGTTAAAGATGTAATATAGTCACTGTTAAAGATGTAATATAGTCACTGTTAAAGATGTAATTTAGTCACTGTTAAAGATGTAATATAGTCACTGTTAAAGATGTAATATAGTCACTGTTAAAGATGTAATATAGTCACTGTTAAAGATGTAATATAGTCACTGTTAAAGATGTAATATAGTCACTGTTAAAGATGTAATATAGTCACTGTTAAAGATGTAATATAGTCACTGTTGTAGTCATTCGTCAGTTTTATGATTAACTCTTCGCCAGAATACTCTACTACTTCTAATTCTTCATTTCAGCGCCACGGACAGAGAGGAAAAAGAGTAATACCCAGGGACTCCACAGGCGAAATGAAGTTAGTGTATGCGAAAAAGATGGACGAAACTTACCCTGGACGCCAACATTTCTTGTACAAGCGCTGAATAGCTTGCAATCTTATTTGGTTCCAGAGATTTGTTGTATTTCAACTGTTGTGCTGTTTCTTTCACATGTGAATTTAATACAAAGATTATCTTGTATATGCGAACCTTCATATTTATATTTTATGTCTGTAATAGTACAATATTATGAGAATGAAGGCTGAATACAAGAAATACACGAATACACCAGAATACACGAATATATGAGAACACGAATACACCAGAATACACGAATATATGAGAACACGAATACACCAGAATACACGAATATATGAGAACACGAATACACCAAAATACACGAATATATGAGAATACAGGAGAATCTTCTTCTTCAGTGTTCATTCTTAAACTCCCATTGAATCTCTTTTGCAGCAGAACAATGGCCCTACTAGATTTCCAGCAAGATATAGTCCAGAGAATGGAAATGCGTTGTGTCGCCGTTTTATTTGCGCTAATGGCCCGACACATGCATCTTCGGCGGTAATACACGAGAATAAACAAGAATACATTATGTCATTATAAAGTTCCTTAATACATTATGTCTCTCTGTGCATGATTTCACATTCCGTTATTCATTACTCACCCTCTGTGCATGATTTTATATTCTTCCATTCATTACTCACTCTCTGTGCATGATTTTACCATCTGTTATTCATTACTCACCCTCTGTGCATGATTTTATATTCTTCAATTCATTACTCACTCTCTGTGCATGATTTTACCATCTGTTATTCATTACTCACTCTCTGTGCATGATTTTACCATGTGTTATTCATTACTCACCCTCTGTGCATGATTTTACCATGTGTTATTCATTACTCACTCTCTGGCCGCCAAAGATGTCATTTTAAAATGACTGCATACGACACTTGTTCTCTCTTGCCTCACTTGACACTTCTGTAACCAAAAACTGAAACATTGTGACATTGAAACAATGTGATTTCTTAAATCTATAGCCCATGTTCATGTAAAGCTTAAGGATGTAAATAAACATATACGTACACAGATTTCAGCGTGTAAAGATCACGATTTAACCAACTTAAATCCGATTTGTTCAACTTCTGGAAGCTTTCCCGCCCGACCTACTTGTTTACCCTAGTCATTGACCAGGTAAAACATTGTGTTTTCTGACTAAATATCTTATTTTTGTCTCTCTGTCGCCGGACAAGTATGACCATGCGTAATACGGCTAGCGGGAAGCGATTACATAGAGAGCAGTAAAGTAAGCATCCATACATTGTTAACACAAACATGTGTTTGGACAAACATGTTCGACAGCTTTGTTGAACATATTATTATTCAATCTAAAATACGCTTGCACTTTTTTTAGTAAATTTTTTTGTATGGAAAGGAAATTCCTGAAGATATGTTTAGAATGTTTTTGTCTTTCATAATTTGGAGATGTGTAGACGTGCCATTTTAACTATTCATTAACTGATTTGGGTTTTGTCAGTTGAGATAGAACGACTGTGTTTTCTTTAGATGTACAGCCGCCAGGAGGAAAGTATTTTTACGGACTAGAGGAAAAGTATTTTTACAGTACTATATGAAAAGTGTTTTTACGGTGAGTTGTGGCTAGGAAGAAGGTAGATTTACGGCGAGATCTCACTATGGAAAATGTCGTTTACGATAATCAGTGAATAGATTTTACGTTAAGTAGTCTCCGGTTCTGTGACGGTGTTATTCAGAGCGCGCCTGTGCCGGAATAATTCTGAGCGAGTCATGACACCGAATTCACATCCGAAATGCAGCTGTGCATCCAAACAGTTCAGAGAACAACGGAAAACTACCGATGGTATTCATATTGCCTAGAAAATCATTACAGCATTTAAACAATGATGATATAGTGGTTACATCCCAAATAGGATATGTTAATATTTTGTTTAGTCAGTATAGGAGAAATATGGCAGTATTTATACTGCTATTCGACAGGGCAAAAATTGCATTCAAGGTAAGTGCTGTTTGGGAGTCTGAAGATAACGGAATAACTTCGAAATAACAATTTTAGAAGATGTTCGTCCATCCCAAGATGATAATGATAATTTGTTACACCCATTTTTGAAAATCAGAGTTATGTCCCTAGACTACGAGTTCGTAAATGGCTAGTAAGCCATATTCTGGCCGCAAATGTCGTTGTACAGTTCGTGCATGGGATTCTTCTTCTTCTTCTTCAGCGTTCGCTCTCAAATAACCACAACGAATATTTCGTATGATTTCCGCCAGGGAGCGTGAAGTACGTTGTGCTGCAAGTTCCACAGTAAAACTGTGATTATTTGCACCCCGGTTGGCCACTTGTGGTCAGGACGTCCGAGGTCCAGCACATCCGTTTTCGTCATTCCTTTATTTCGGGTTTGGTCCCTGTGCATGGGATTACCACTGTAGATTGTTTTTGGTTTACCAGTGACTTTCTGGTTACTCTCCGCTGGTGATCTAGTGCATGTCTCCTCCTTTCAAACTTTGCTGCGGTTTTCTTGCCTGTAGAACGCTATATAGCTCTATTTTGTGCAAGTTCTTCCCATGTATCATGATCTATTTCAAAGGCTTTCAGTGAGGTCTTTAGTCATTTTAGCGCTTCATTTGGCCGCCTTGAGAACGTATGATCTTCTGCAACTCACCATAGACAAGTATCTGTGACAGGCAATGAACAGGCATACGTACCAGATGACCTGCCCAACGAATTTGTCTGCCGCATTAATAGTATCAACGTTAGGGGTACCAGATCTGTCCCATTTCAAATATAATATTGTCTTGGGACAGCCACATTTATCTCGGAAGAAGACATTTTAGCGAATATTTTCAACTTCTGACAACAATCTTCTTCTTCTGCGTTCGTTCTCAAACTCCTGCATATTAGCAGGATGTAGTCCGGAAAACGGAATGTGTTGTGTCATGATTTACAGCATTGCTGCGATATCTGCGCATTTCAGCCTGACACATCTGACTTCAACATGGCTTTGGGTCGCTGACCCTATATAGGATGGGACAGCCAACTCCATCACATAACCTCCTTAATCGCCTTTTACGACATGTGTGGAAGGTAAACAGTGTTGCTGTTCTTTGCTCCCCTTTCGGTCCTCGGCAACACACGGGGGTGACAACAATCTTATACACAAGATAAGCAGCGCTATATGCTGATGTTATAGTGTCAGCTTCTACTATAAGGCTAATAAATTTATCACATTCAGACATTTGTAGCTTAATATTGCTGGTGTCTGAAATGGGAGCAAAGAAATGAAAACTTATAACCTGTCATGTCTATCATGAGAGGCGACTAAGCAGGTTTTGTGTGGAGTTTGCTGTCCCTCATATAGGTTTAGGTTAATGTGACCTCAAAATTTCATGTTGCAGTCGTTTGTGTAAAGCCAAAAAGTGCAAGAATCGCAGCCTAGCTGTAAGCTACAACAAAATACAATCCGTTCTCCGGACTACACCATATTAACCAGCAGGAGTTTGAGAACGAACGCAGACGAAGACAGTAAAGATAATGTGTAGATTAATCTTGGGGCTCACAAAGTATCGTCAAGTATTCACTTTACGTGGAGCTCACAAATTATCGTGAGGTACTCACTTTACGTGGCTCTCGCTAAGTATTGTGAGGTACTCACTTTACGTGGCTCTCGCTAAGTATTGTGAGGTACTCACTTTACGTGGCTCTCGCTAAGTATTGTGAGGTACTCACTTTACGTGGCTCTCGCTAAGTATTGTGAGGTACTTACTTTATTCCTTACTCAGTTGTGGTCACGTCCTTCTTCTGAATAGT
Source organism: Meghimatium bilineatum (assembly GCA_034231615.1). Lineage (NCBI taxonomy): Eukaryota > Metazoa > Mollusca > Gastropoda > Stylommatophora > Philomycidae > Meghimatium > Meghimatium bilineatum. Next base: position 1,714,140 of record CM067301.1, read on the forward strand.
CTCTGCGTCACTTATCTTGGCTTATGCGACTGGTCATTAGTCACTTTACGCATGCGTTGTGTCGACAGCCAATTTAAAGCACTAAACAAGTCGAATCAGCCAAGATAGATGACGCTGTTTGGATCAGTCATATTATGAAGAAAATAAAACCTTTATCTTTTATTTTTCTCAACACCACTGGTCAGCTATTTTCTCAATCTCGTGTCAAGACATCTCTTTGAATCGTTCGCTGAAATAACCTGTCGTAAACAGAATCTAAGTCTAGTGACATCGCAATGTTCCTTTCTAAAAGTTGAAACCATTTTCTATTGTGAACCGGAGTGTACGACTCTGCTGTGCATTGTTTTAATCGCCACTGGTGACCCTCCTATTCTTCATGTACAAATGGAGCAGAGTCTTTGAGCAACACTTTTAGGATAATTGAAGAAGATCTCCATAGGTGTACCAGTGTCTTCATTCATTTAGCCCAGCTTGTGTCGGATTTTTCCACCAGTTTCGACAGTAATCTCACCAATTGTCACCTGAAGTTGAAACTCCGTCGCAAATAATTTCACTCACGGCCAAGAATGATGAATGTAGTGACAGAAATGAACGGTGTTGACACTAGCTATAAACACGGTCGTCTTGTCTCTGTTCTACAGATTGATGCCTTGAAGCTAAATCTACTCCTGAACAATTATTTTGTGACCCATCAGTTTGTGTCATCACACAGATTACATGTCAAGTTATGTCTGCTACATTCTTAAAAGATAATACGTCGAAACGTGGAATACACAGAATGGACTCACACAATAAATATCGACAAAAAAATCTGGAAAATGTCAATTGTTCTCAATATTTAGGGTCAGCCATTGATAACACTTTAGGATGTTCAGTAGAGATCAGGGAGAAATTAGCAAATCTCTTTCAAAAAATATCCCACAGGAAAATACATGTATAGCCTATGGTAAGGAGATACATAAATACCAGTATATGGCAAGGAGACTACTGGAGGTTACTTTGTATTGTTACTTTGTTACTGGAGGTTACTTTGTAAAACCCATAACCCGTAAGGGTCGTATTTGTGTCACATTGTGACATTTAGTGCAGAAAGATTTCCACGTATTTGTGTCACATTGTGACCTCTTCTTCTTCTGTCTTCAGCATCTGCGGTCATGTTATATTGTCCGGCCTGTGGCCAGAGCGGAGTCCACTGTCTTCTCCATGTCAGAGTGGCTGCACCATAGCTTTTGCCTCAAGTTTTTATACTCTGGCCAGGTCTGCTGCTTCTGCTCTTTGTATGTTAGACAGTCCTGAAGTATGTATTCAGGAATTTGGGTTCCTGAGCCACGTGGACTTTGATCTGTGTATGAGATCTTCAATCGGTAAAAGTGACCCAACAGTCTGCAGTGGCCTGTTCTAAGTCGAAATAGAGTGGTAGGTTGATATCTTTGGAGGTGATGTCATCATGTTTGTATTCCACTTCCATTTGTTCCTTTCACTTTGCTGTGTATGTGTTCTGGATTATTGTTTTTGCTTGTCCGTAGGGTCAGTGGGTGTTTGTGTTGTTCCATTTCGCTTCCTGTTTTTTGACAGAGAATCCGTTTTCTTATTTCCCATGGTTCCAGAATATGATGGTATCCACTGAAGTGCAATTGCTGATGTTTTTGGATCTGTCTTAGCTCATGTCTGATGTTGTGCAGAAGGCTTTCGTTTCTGTTGCTCTGGATTGATTCCAGTAGGGATCTGCAATCTGTGAATATGGCTATCTTCTTTGGTCTTTGCAGTTCTGGTTCAGTGAAGACTTTTAGTGCTTGATAGAGTGCCACTGCTTCTGCTCTAAAGTTAGAGGAGTATTTTCGGGTTCGAAAAGCTTTTAATATTGTCTTCCCATTTTTGAGTCGTATAAAAATTCCATCTCCTCCATTCCTTACTGCTCCTTCTGCCGATCCATCTGTGTAGACATGTGTCCATTCCTTGGGATTGTATTTTATTTCTATCATCTCCAGTGTCAATGCTTTTAGTTGAGGTGGAGTCTGGTATTCCTTATTAATTATTCCAGGAACCTCTGTTATTATGGAGATATTTTGGAGATTATTGTCTGGCTCTTCAAAATCCGTTAGTATTTCAACTTCAGTTGAGAGGTTTGTGAGGATTTCTTTATGTTGTTGATGGAGATGGTTGGAGATGTGACAGAAGCTGGTTCTCTTCAACCTGTTTGTGGTTGGAGATGTGACAGAAGATGGTTCTCTTCAACCTGTTTGTGGTTGGAGATGTGACAGAAGATGGTTCTCTTCAGCCTGCTTGTGATTGATCTAGAAATTTGCGCATGATCGGATGGATTGAAATGCGCTTTATTTTTTTCCCCTTTGCACAAGCACTCCTCTTCTTTTCTGCCATCCAGTAGGCGGATGTTTACGTGTTTTTCCATTGCATAGATTGGAGTGGTTTTCATCCCTCCTGAGATAAGTCGAAGTCCTGCATTTTGTACTTTAGTTAGGCGATCAGTATTTGTTTTTGATGCTGATGCCCAGGGTGTCATTCCATATTCTACTACAGGTCTGACTGTACCCATGTAGACTTTTCGGAGAATACTTCCATTTGTTCCCAAGCTTGTGCCTGCAAGTTTCTTCATCGAGGATAGCCTCCTGGTTGCTTTTTGCTCAGTGGTTATTATGTGTGGTTTCCAGGTGAGTCGCTTGTCTTGTTTGACTCTGAGATATGTAGGGTTCTCCTCAAGTGCTAACTTACATCCATTTATTTGTAGATTTGCTTTTTCTTGTTTTCTTGGTGGTTTGAAAGCGAGAAGATGGTTGTCACAGTTTTGGAGAGGTTGATCTGGACTCCCCAGTCAGACGCCCATTGAGTTAGGGTGTCAAGTGCGGTCTGCATTATAATGTTTGCAGTGGATAGGTTGCCTACCACACTCCAGGCAGCAAAGTCATCTGCATGAAAAGCCTTTAAAATATGATGTGACAGTTTCTCTCCAATATCATTGATGAATACCAGGAACCATTGTGACATTTAGTGCAGATACATCTCCACGTAGGGATGTCACATTGTGACATTTAGTGCAGAAAAGAATGCAGTGAGGAATGGAGGTGCAGGTGTATATGTAGAATATCCACACAAGCCTAGAGATACAATCAGAACACCGACAGGAAAATTCTGCAATAATTATGATGCAGAAATCCAGGCAATTAGTGTGGCAGCTGAAAAACTGCTGAACTCCACCTCTGACCTACAGCCTGTGGTATTCCTGACAGATGCAAGGTCAGTGCTTCAAGCTCTCCAGTCTGGAAAACTAACAGACTTGGAAAAACTACTTAGCGAATTGTCTTACCAGTATAGGGTAACCATGCAGTGGATACCCTCTCACTGTGGAATACCAGGAAATGAAAAAGCAGACCAACTGGCTAAGGAAGGTGCTGCCGAAGACCAACCAGATATACCAATCACCTACCATCAGAAAATAAAACAGATGATCAAGTCAATAAGAAAGCCACAAATACCAACACAAGATGACTATCACATTATGAACAGATCAGAACAAGTTATAATTCTACGTCTCAGAACAGGACACAACCAACTCCGCAGTAACATATATACAAAGTTCAAGATTGGCAACACGGCCATGTGTACATGTGGACAGACAGCACAGAGTGCCACACATATACTTCAAGATTGTTCTGAGCATGAAACGCTGAGGCAGACATATTGGCCAGAGGAAACAACACTGGAATCAAAGCTCTATGGGACACTGTATGAGCTACAAAAGACAGTGAGTTTTATTCAGGAGACAGAATTACAGACATGTTTCAAGTGAACGGAAGAAGAAGTGCAGAAAGAATACATTGAACTATGTCACAGATAAGAGAAGCAAACATATATTTTACAAATTGTAACACAAAGTTATGACCTGGCTTGGTTAGTTTATTGGTTGGTTGAGCATGGCATGTCATTGAAAGAGCAAGACTTGATTTCATTTATGTTGATAACCCCCGTCTACACCTTTTAGAAAAGATTCTCACCTTCTGATGTAAGAAGTTTGCTGTCGGTCAGACGTCACTGTCTCGTTCTGCTCACACGGGGGTGGTCATCTTCGGTCCAGGTGCGAACAATGGGGTCAATTTCGAATGGAAAGTGGTTCAAGTGTCAGTGTGAAAAATAACAAGGCGTTCATTAAATGACTTTTCATGCAGAAAATGTTGGCCCGTATTTTAATAAACAATTTTTTTAAAACCGCTCCACAAATCAAATTTGTTCCACAAATCAAATGTACCTTCTATTGTTTATTGATTAAACTTCACTGTCCTCGTTATAGTTCTATAGATGTGTAATGTTTCGCTGTTAATGTCTAAGAGTCTGCATGCTGGTAGTACCTGTAACTCTCTGTTTAAGTCAGTGAACCGAGTTTGCAAAGTTAACGTACCGGGTTGAGTTCCTTGTATTTCATTCTTAGTATAGACTTGTGAGACTAAAACAAGGAATGATTTCACTGCATGATGTGCGCCGTTACTCTAGGTCAAATGTGTGAGGTTTGTGTGTGTGTGTGTGTGTGTGTGTGTGTGTGTGTGTGTGTGTGTGTGTGTGTGTGTGTGTATTTTGAGGAGAGAACGTCTGCTATATAGTGAACCTTCTCTATATAACTGTGTCAAAAAAATTATTGTTGGGGTTTCGTTGGTTACTATTTATATATTTGGAGTCGCCTTTTTAATTTTAGGCATGACTCCGCGTAGGTATGAGTGACCAAGCGAAAAAAAACCAATAATTTTAAAAACCTAACAAATGGGGTCTTAATTAATTATGTTGGAAGGTCTTTATTGGTAACTGCTATAATTGAGCAATTGTTGCTATATTCCATAGACTTAAGCTAGTTTTCTGTGTTAGAAAGATATGTATACCAGTCACAGTTTGTGGGTAAAAACCTTGGGAGATCTTCTTCGGGTATATCCTACTATATCTTCTGGACAAGTAAAGGCGGTCAACTTATCACTGACCACATCATCCCTAAGCATGTCATATGTAGTAATAATATTCCCCATAAAACCGTGCAGAGCTGAGGTAATCATCAAATATTTTATCTTGTCACATATTTAGCTAATCCTTTTAGATCTTTCCATGTTTTATCAAGCAATTGTGCTTATTTCGCCCAGGTGTTGCAGGGGCCATAAAGGAGGAAGAATAGCAACACTGTTATTTGCCATGCATGTTATACAAGTCGAATAAGGAGGTTTGCCGTGGAATTGGCTATACAATCCCACAGAGAGCCACAGTGATCCAGAAGCCACACTGAAGTATGGCTGTACCAACTGAATTGAGTAGGTATTGAAGCCAAGCTGTAAACCATGACACAACACATTTCGTTCCCTGGACTAAATCTTGACAATCTGCAGGAGTTTGAGGACAAAAGCTGGAAAAAGTGGTTATGTATCTAACGTTTTCCTCCGTGTATTTTTCTGGTCTTCATCTTTTTCCTTGTGGGTTCCTGAACAATGTATTATCTTATAATATGCTTTCCCTTAGTTTTCTTAATTTGTGTCATATTCATCTAAATTCCGTGTTGTTGTTGTTGTTTTTTAAAGTTCTTTCTCCGCTGGACTTGGTTAGTTCTTCCTTCGCTTGACTTGTTTAGTTCTTCCTTCGATGGATTTTGTTTAGTTCTTTCTCCGCTGGACTTGTTTAGTTCTTCCTTCGCTTGACTTGTTTAGTTCTTCCTTCGATGGATTTTGTTTAGTTCTTTCTCCGCTGGACTTGTTTAGTTCTTCCTTCGCTGGATTTGTTTAGTTCTTCCTTCGCTGGATTTTGTTTAGTTCTTTCTCCGCTGGATTTGTTTAGTTCTTCCTTCGCTGGATTTGTTTAGTTCTTCCTTCGCTGGATTTTGTTTAGTTCTTCCTTCGCTGGATTTGTTTAGTTCTTCCTTCGCTGGATTTTGTTTAGTTCTTCCTTCGCTGGATTTTGTTTAGTTCTTTCTCCGCTGGATTTGTTTAGTTCTTCCTTCGCTGGATTTGTTTAGGTCTTCCTTCGCTGGATTTTGTTTAGTTCTTCCTTCGCTGGATTTGTTTAGTTTTTCCTTCGCTGGATTTGTTTAGTTCTTCCTTCGCTGGACTTGTTTAGTTCTTCCTTCGCTGGACTTGTTTAGTTCTTCCTTCGCTGGATTTTGTTTAGTTTTTTTTACATGCAGTACTTTAATTGTTTACATTGTAGTTTGAACAAATCACTCAACAGAACTAGAGAAAAAAACAACCACCCATACAACAAGTACTAACACAAACAACAGCCGGTACAAACTGTTTTGTTTGTGACTTTCAGCTGTAAACAACTGTCGATGGTTGGAGCTGTCAATATGGTAATTAAGCAAATAGGCTACAACAGGATTCACGTGGTTCCTCGTGCTGAGTCTTATCTTGCGCGTGCTGTGACCAGACATTCTGGATATTTCGTTGTATTTGGTAATTTCTAGTTGAGTTTTGTGTGACTATGAATGTGTCTGAAAGTGTAGATTCTTCTTCTTCTTCTTTCGTTCACTTGAAACATGTCTATATCTGTAATTCTGTCTCCTGAATAAAACTCACCGTCATTTGTAGTTCAAACAGTGGCCCATAGAGCTTTGATTCCAGTGTTGTTTCCTCTGGCCAATATGTCTTCTTCATCGTTCCATATTCAGAACATGCTTGAAGAATATGTTTGGCAAAAGAAACGATAGAAGGAAGAGCGAAATAATAGACATAAATTTCATTATTGACGTTAGAAATGTTCAGGCACGAACAAATGATCAAGTCAGGTGTTCTTCTTGTGCCAGTTAGCAGAACTAGTACGGACAGAAGAATTCTGCTTCTTCTTCTGCGCTCGTTCTCAAACTCATGCAGATCAGCAGGATGTAGTCCGGAGAACGGAATGCGTTGTGTCATGGTTTACAGCATTTCTGCGATATTTGCGCCTTCCGGAAACATCCGACTTCAGGATGGCTTTAAGTCACTGATCCTATATGGGATAGAACAGCCAACTCCATCCCATAACCTCCTTTATTCGCCTTGTACGACATGCATAGAAGGTAAACAGTGTTGCTATTCTGTGCTTCCCTTTCGGGCCCCGACAACACACGGGCGAGAAGGATTCACATTGTGAATATTACTACTACAGACGTTTATTAAGAATTAGTAGTAGTATAGAACACAAGACAAACATGTTCGTTAAGCAACAAATAAACAAGCTCGCAGAACATCAAGTACAAGTTGTGGCAGTGGTAAAATAGCGTCAACTTATTTCGTTTCGACATGTTTTGTTGTTCGTCCATCACATGATGATGATGACCATTTGTTACATCCACTTTTGAAAATTCAATTTTAGTTATGTCCTTGATTATGAATTCGTAGATGGCTAATGAGCCCTATTCGAGCTGTAAATGTCCTTGGACAGGTTGGACATGGAATAACGACTGTAGACGGATCTTGGTCTATCCGTGACTTTCTAGCTGCTCTCCGCTGTTGAGCTGCTGCATTTCTCTTCTTTTCACAAGATGATGCACTCTTTTTTATTTTAGAACGCCATGTAGATCTATTTTGTGCAAGTTCTTCCCATGTATCTTGGTCTATTTCAAAGGCTTTCAGTGAGGTTGGTTTCGACATGTAGCGAGACACTAGTCAGGACATGTAAGGAGACATGAGTCAGGACATGTAACGAGACATGAGTCAGGACATGTAACGAGACATGAGTCAGGACATGTAACGAGACATGAGTCAGGACATGTAACGAGACACGAGTCAGGACATGTAACGAGACATGAGTCAGGACATGTAACGAGACACGAGTCAGGACATGTAACGAGACATGATTCAGGACATGTAACGAGACACGAGTCAGGACATGTAACGAGACATGAGTCAGGACATGTAACGAGACATGAGTCAGGACATGTAACGAGACATGAGTCAGGACATGTAACGAGACATGAGTCAGGACATGTAACGAGACACGAGTCAGGACATGTAACGAGACACGAGTCAGGACATGTAACGAGACATGAGTCAGGACATGTAACGAGACACGAGTCAGGACATGTAACGAGACATGAGTCAGGACATGTAACGAGACACAACTCGCGTTATAATACCACTTTGCAATGATTAGTTGAGGTTATAAGAAGGTTAGATGGTTAGAGAAAAACCTGATATGACAATATCATGAATCATTCGAGCACGATTTTTCTAATATTTTCTATGGTCTTTCCCCATGTGAATGATCGTATTCACAGAGATTAAGCGTAGTGTTGAAGACCCCAGTTGTCATTCCAATGTCAGATGTGCCGCCTTGGTTGCGTTGAGTCCATGCTTGCTCAAGGTTATCTTGATACCCCTGTTTTCTTGGTCTACTTTTGGCTCTATTTTCGGATATTCCTTTGTTTTGGTATTGGTATTTGGTTTGGCTTCATTCTCATAAGGTGACCGAACCATGTTTACTTGCTGTCTTTCAGTATGTTCGATACATGATATTATACCAACTCTTTTCCTAATTTATTCATTTCTTATTTTATCTAATTTAGTTTTCATTGCAACTTTATTCAGAAACTAATTTCACATGTAACGATTTTCCTCCTTTGCGAGGTTGTTAAAGACCATGTTTGACATTGATAGCAGAGTGTTGGTATAAAAATTGTAGATATTTTCCGGTTTTTAAAATTTCCATTTTGATCGATGTTTAGTATATTATATTATACCTATTATTTCGCTAATTTCTTCATTCCGTATTTTATCTAGTAGATTTTGTCTACACTCCTCCTCAAAGTACTTGACTACGACAACGTTCTAGTCATGTGGCTACCTCAGTTCTCTCTGACTACGTAAGAAAACATCTACGTTTGCTTTAGCATTACCTAAATATTAGATGGTAATATGCTCTGTCCAAATATCGTACACTGATGAGAGATCGCGACTTCTAGGTATGAAATACAACTTTGGAGAAACCGCTCCATTACACTTAGGAAATAATAGCTAACCACTCATAATTCCTTGGGGATTGACAGCAACAACAATAGTAATAAACCCTGACATAGACACGGTTTCTATCGATTGAGAGAAATTTACTTCCCCATTACAAAACATAGACTTTATTTCCTTCCTCAAAATCACCACAGACTTGAATCATTTAAGCGTAATGTCTGTTAGTGTCCAACCAAACTGTGGTTATTTGAAAATCTGGTTTCTGTTTTAATCAGCACCTATAATCACTATGTCCGGCTCTGTGGTTAAGTGCTATAGAGCGCGTCTGTAACGGCCAAGGTACCGAGTTCGATCCCCGCCGCAGGCAATTGTGCATCCGGACCGGTCAAAAAGCTATGGTAAACTACTGAACGTATTTATATTGCCTAGAAAATCACCACAGCCAACAAATGCTGGGTTGATAGCCACGTCCTGGATATGATATGCTACCAATAATCACTATACTACGCCAGATGTCTAACTTCTAGAACGGGAAGGGAGGGACTTGTCGTCGTCTCACGCTGTATACAAAATGTTGTTAACACAAACTATTATTTGTTTACCTGACAAGGAAAATGTAGCCTGGACACCTGGATTTTTTTGGTTCAAACTTGATTCAAGATACATTTCATCCTTATTTCCCCAGTGTCAAATAAACTAGTTAGGGCTCTTTGCTTGTGATTAATAATGGTAATTTTCTGGAGCCCCATGGTGCTCGAAGCTGAAGACAAATTTAGGGCCTGATACATAATTCTGGGACCCCTGCTGAAGCTGATGTAGTGGTTGCTGTCGCTATATCTGATGCGGTCAGTCTGATCTTCCCCAGAAAAAGTTGACTTCGAAACAAGACAAGTAATCAGTTATTGTGACGCAAAGCTAAATAATACAGTCACGTGATCGACGTCTGACGCAGACGCAGCTGGGAGTCAAAATTACTTATTTGTGAAGTGGCCGCGGTCATTGGCGTGTCTTTGTAGTGGTTGTTATTTCTTTCGTTCGGCAGGAGCGGCACCCATTGCCGGTGAACAGAAACATTCATAAAACATCCACATTTATAGCGTAAATTGTTGAATATGCGCAGTTTTCAGGCACCAGCGCGCTGCGACTTTGACAGCAACAACATTATCACTTTTGTAGATATACATTTGTTGGATGGTGGTGGGGGTAATGTTTAACATGAAAAAAAAATGTAGAACTGTTTGTCAATTCAATTTTGATAGTTTGCGATATGCTATTTTTATGGCAATTACTAACAGAGAGTAAGGATAAATTTGTTTAAACTATTGATTTACTTTCAACTATTGATTTACTTTCAACTATTGATTTACTCATTTCGTTGTGTCATTTTCTACATCATAAAAAGGAGGTGCTGTGGGTGGGGGGGGGGGGAGAGTGTTGAATTCTCGTTGTGACTATTACCATGATCATTATTCTCAACCACCATTATCATCATTGTTATCCATGTCAACATCACGAACATCATCATCATTAGCAAATTAACATAATCGTTACCATTGATAACATCGTCGTCATCAGCATAAAAAACATACACATTAGAAAAATCATTATTACCATCGTCATGCAGTCCGATATATTAATGTTGTAGAAAAGCTGCTAGCTCGCCAATGGCCCACTAGACAAACCACCCACGCAACAGAAAATCTTAGTAGATGAAATGACATTATATTGAGGTTATCTTCTTATAGAAGCTTCATGGCACATCATCTATACAATTATGCTTCTCATGCTTTTATTTTGTTGTTGCAATGTGTTTCATGTTTTGTTATTTGTATATGTGTATGCACCCAATGTGGTTGGGAGGGATCCAGGAATGTATTGCGAAGCACCGAGGAGGAGGAAACTGACAGCACTGTTTTTTTCCTATGGCTGAGACCCATCATAGAGGCACAGTGATTCAGGACGTGACAATTCTTTGTGACTTGAACATTTGGTTGCATGCCTGGAGCAATAGAGAAGTTCGGCATAACCAGTAGACAATTGGTGGCGGGGATTGGACACAGAGAAAGCTATATTGGCTGCAGTGGTTCAGAGCAGTGCATAGGTTGAAAACTATCATCAATTTTCTGCTGCGTGGTTTGAACCTGTTACCTTGACAGTCTGAGATGTGTTGTGTACAACTCCATCAGAAGAAGGTCACAAGTGGAAAATGAAACACAACAAGGACTCGTTAAAGAACTCACTGAAAACCTTTGAAATAGAACAAGATACGCGGGAAGACCGTGCACTAACTAGATCTACATGGGGTTCTATAGTAAAAAAGAGTGCATTAGGAGTGCCTCTCAACTTAGTGCATAATGCGTAAGCACGAGTAGAATGAAGTCAATTCTCTATCCCTTATGATATATGCTGTAAATATGATAAACAGCGAATCACAAAGGGAAAACTTTCACTATACTAAAGGCAAAAGTATGTACCATGGCAGCAACCTGCAGTCGGGGATGAAGCTTGCTCTTCGTGTACTAAGCCGCAACAACTATTAGGTGAGGTGGTCAGTTCCCTTCATTTCCGTTTTACCTCCTGTAACTCATGCGCCAGGTACTGCTGAGTCGATTGATGGATTGTTCGTGTCAAGCGAGAAATCACAAACCGAATTTTTATGTCCGGACGTGGCTTTGAATCTGGCACGCTGCAACCCGGTATATCAAACAAGTTCACCATCAACTAGTCCACCGCGCTTCATAATATTGTTTTGTGCAAAACATTTTATTTTCTTGAAATCTGCGTTAGCTTAAAATCTGCGGTAGCATCAATTAAAAATATATTTGCACTGAAGCTAGTTTTTAATGATGCTAGTTTGTAAATGATACTGGTTTGCTGCCAGGGTGCGTTAGACACAATCAGTTGCCAGGATTTAGCGAGAGAACAGAATCCTTAAAGACTGTAAACAAGGAGGACGGGTACACACCTCGTATGAAGACTCAGCATGACATTGAATACTAGGAAGCAAGAAATAGTGGAAGTCGTGGTTCTGGTAATTCATTCACAACGAACCCTGGATTATAGAAGAGTATTAATTATTTCCTCTTGTACTCGAGTTACAATGTACGTATATTATAATTTATAAATATATATATATATATATATATATATACCATATGTACGTCTTCCCTCTCAACGAAGCGGCACGCCGCTACGCCTGTCGAGAGTACAGCTCATGCCACGTTACTCAGTAGCTCTAAGCGATAATGCCAGTGTATCTCCGGGATAAAAATCAAATCGCTTTTATAAACTAGACGACGCGAACCGGATTCATACCCACGACCTTTTGAGCACAAAACTTGAGCGAATTAAGCACTACGAAGATCCCTTATCAGAAAGCAATGGAAACCTGCTGTACGTATTATATCGGCTAGAACAGCGAGGTAGAACACTGGGCTGCTCTCAATGTCCGGATTAAGATATGCTACCAACTCAACAACCTTCGAAATAATAGTAGAACTAATGTAATGTGTGAGCATGTCGGTGGACTATTTCATCGAAACTGTCGATTGATCAGCAGCCGCATAAGACGTGCTCTGTCGCTGGCACTTTCAGCTTATATAGAAATGATTCATCACTTGATGACGGACTGAGAGTATAGTTGTCATCTCTGCTGAGTTCTGCAAGTCTTATATTGCTAAGAATTGTTTACCTGCACTGTCTTTTTGTTGACATAAGGCGTACTAATTAATATTGTAATGGGAGATGCTTACGTAACAAGACAAATGGTCATAGTAGTAATTTTTCAACAACTTCTCTAGGATCAATTTTCTCAGCGTGTGGACTACATCTTGACAAATTCTCATTTTTCCAGCAGTTCCTGCCAGTTTTCAAACATCCGATCGGTTCAAGTTGTCTTCCAGAACATCAATGCATGCCCACTACCACTCCGGCTTGTCCATTCATGTTCTATTGTTTCTTCAGACAGCGCCAATATTCCAAGAACAATAACCAACACGCCTACCTCTAATGGTCAGGCTCCACAAATTCCGCTTCACGTCACAATCACACGACGAAGACCAATAGAAAGCGTTTAACAAGCAACTAATGCTAGACTCGTATCCTGCGACTAATCACAGATCGTGTTCCTGATAATTAACTCCGCCCACTGCGCAGCTCCAACCGCGCAGACAACGGGAGGTAGCTTAGCGAGATCAGTTTCTATTGGCTCATCTGACTGTAAACACTCATTTCAATGTCTGAAGTTCTCCGACTAAGCGTTGCTAGTATGACAGCTCTGTTTATCACTGAATACTTGTTGTTGTGGTTTTTATCAGCCGTCGCACGCTGGTTGTTCTGTAGTACAGTCCCCTAACTCGCAAGGACTGCCGGATCTGATGGTAGCGTGGTGTGAAACGTCTTGTACAATCTGTAAACACTCGCTGGTTCAATGCTGTGCTGAGTCTGTTCTTCACAGTCGCTCTCACTGATCGCGTCCCATGGGCCGCCCGGTACCAACTGCGAACACATATAGATGCGTCCTAAACTTAAAGCTACTGCTGTTTACGCTACTTGGACATCAAGTTCAACAACGTCAAAAATATTGTTATTTTCGACTGCGGACACAACATAACTAATAGTGTTAGTACTATTTCATTGGAGACATCCCCGTGTGTAGTGTGTAGTACTTGTCAATATGGCGCACGTGATTTCTTCCAACATGTTTCTTCCGACTCGTGGCATATCGATTTAACATTAATGGTGATAACAACTAGGTCTAAATATATTTTAAGTAAATCAAAATATATTAACATTTGGTTTTTCATAACATCTTTTTTCTCAGGTATGGACAGGTGTTAGTTGTTAAGGTGAATATCGCCATGTTTGTGTCCCCAATTCGAATGAAATATCGACAAGTGCTTCTCGGACGATATAGTTTTCAAGGTGAGTTGTTACCTTGCTTCTTTCTAAGCCAGCCGGTAAAGCTTTGAACAAACTGGCACCAGAACTTCCAGTACATGCTTGGATTATCGACCTCAAACTGTGTGATAACTTGCAGAAAATTCACTTGCGGCATGGTCATTCCCGGTTAACCTGCGGCGAAGGTCTGTTCATTTGCAATTCTGCATGGTGACATCATAATCGCCATTGATTAACGAGCTTAACAGGGTCTGAATCAACTGCTGGGACAACCAACGGACGCGGAGTGTGTTGCCATTTCTCTTTGTCTTCAATGGAGTCACAAAACATTTATGGAATATTCAACTTCTGAAGGTGAGAACACTTACAAAATACGTCTTTTTCACTTTTTTCCAATTAATTAACAATTTAAGTTTGCAAACTTTTTCTTCATTATATAACCCGGCTAGTTAAAACATAGAACCACCATTTATGTTTTAATTCAAACAAAAGATGCAATCTTTGCTTCATCATAAACTCATTGTGTTTAAATAATTCTGCAAATTATTACCACTAATATGAAATTTTATCAAAATAAAGTATTATTCATCGCTCCAACATAATACTTTCACGTGGTATGTATACATATATATTTATATATAGTATATAGGCGTAGGAAGGCATGTATATTCTGTAGATTATATATTATAATATTCATTCAATGATTATGTGTATAGAATTTTATAAATAAAAGCAGATATTTACAAATGATTGGGGTCAATCAATCCAGTGCCATGCCGAATGGCCTAGGCGCTGATGTTTCTTCACAACTCTCTGTCTCCTGTGATGTTACTAAGTTCAGTTGGTGGAATTCTCTCATGACATAGTGACAACCCATCCAGTAATTACTCTTTTTTGTCTTCCTATAATTTTTCTGTTATTGATATTTTCCGGTTGTTACTAAATATTCAAGCTTTGCTCTTCTTATCACATGCCCTAAAATATTTGACGGTCTAATTCTAATTTTTTGTTATAATTTGTCTGTTTACTTGAGCATCTCTCAGAACGTCTTTCTATGTTAGTTTTCTTCATTAGTCATTGGTAGCGTATCCCACTCAGGACGTAGCCATTAATTCATTAGTCATTGGTAGCGTATCCCACTCAGGACGTAGCTATTAATTCATTAGTCATTCGTAGCGTATCCCATTCAGGACGTATCCATTAAACCAGCATTTATTGGCTGTAGTGAGTTTTCTTAGCTGTTCACATTATTTTCCTAATTTTTCTCAATAACTACATCACAAAATCCTCCATCTCACTTCAAATTTTTTAATTTACTGTCCATGCTACACATCATTAAAAAAGAATTGGTCTGATTGAACATCCTAACATCCAAATTGGCATATGCATTGATTGTACTCCACTACATAGAACATTTCTGATTTGTATATGGGACAGAAAACCAAATAAATACTGTTTTAAAATTTCAAATGAAAAATAGCAGGAAATGTTTACGTTACGAACAACAAGACTTCATCAAGTACCAATCATATAAATCAAATGTTTTCAAAAGTAGCGCGTATCCAAAATAGGCAGCTATTTTAATTACAACTGCTATTTATACGAATGAAAGTTATATAAATTATGTCTATTTCTACAATTTACATATGCATAAGCAATTAGATATAATATTATCACTATTTATAAATATCTAATTTAAATCATTGTCTTTTATTTCAACATTTTAGAATTTCATAAAGTAAACAAATTATGGGATACAATGCAACTAAACAAATTATGGGATACAATGCAACTAAAATTGGGTCTGTTTTTAAAAAAAATATTTAAAATTGCATATATTAGACATACTATTTCCACGATTTAACACAAAAAATAAATTGACTAATTCTACAATTTAGAACTAGATCCTATATAAATTCGAACCACTTCCCACTATTTACAAACAAACACACACATACTATAACTAAATAACTAACATCTACTATCATAACAACAACAACACGATTGAGAATCATATACATTAGATTGACTATTTTCGAAATATATATATATGTAAACCGTGTATATACAATTTAGTTATATAAATATGTAAACATACAACATTCACAAATCTGAATTACATGAATTAGTTGTCATATATGTATGATTTATGTCATGTTTAGTGACAATGTAGCTCTTGAGTAGTTTGCTCTTGTCCCATATTATAACATGGTTGGTAGATTGGGTGGCTGGGTTCTGATCCAGTGGTCCGTCAGCACATAACCTTTGACCCAATATTTATAATATAAATTAGACAGTGTATATAGGACTATATAATTTAGATCTGGATAAAAATAATTTTAAATCTATTTCTAAAATCAAGTATTTATTTTCTAGTAAGTTTAACACAATAATGAGCTTAATCCCAGTCTCTGCTTGTGGTGAATGTTGATCAAATGGAAATAATGCATTCGCACACACACACACACACACACATGTATATACATAAAACCCATAACCAGTCAGGGGCGTAGGGATACTACAGTGGATGCTTCAATAAACATAATAAAGGTCGCAGAAGAACTACATTGTGTATATTAACACACAGAGAGAGGGTCGTAGATGTAAACAACTGTTGCATCAACACGGGGTCCTCCACCGATTTTTAACTTCAGCGATGCGGTTTTAGAGCTTTGGACTCACACCTGTGAGGTCCAGAGTTAGATCCCCGGTAAATACTCTGTTTTCTTCTGTCGGAATAAATTATTTTTTTTAAAACACTCACCCTGAACATGACGTGGCCACAGCAAGAATATGTGACCTTTATCACACAGGAAACCAACCATACTGGAAACCTCCCTGCGACACCCTAACGGGAAAAATGCAATGTTGACAAACAAATGCGGATGAGTCATTTAAAACCTTCACCAGATCCGTCTTTTATACTGTGTCCATGATTGTCTTTGTTTTCTTGTTTCTTCCACCTTCGACTGCTTCCTTTAATAACATTTTTGACAGACTGTCATGTCTGCTTACATGTACACAAATTGTATCATTGATTGGATGCACGTTTTCGTCGTTTTACTATTGAAAGTAATAAAAAAAAAGATTCTGGAAATATAACAAACAATATAATGTACATGAATAATTCAATTAGTAGACATAGCTATCCTAATACTTGAGTCTAAGTTCAAGTAGATCACCTGCCACGGATTCCTAATTGGATCTGTATACTTGATTTGTCCTGTTTCAAAACTTGAATGGGTCAGAAATGCAGCAAAACTATGATAAATATGATTCTCTCCAAACTACTGACATTTGTGTTGTCATTTAACATTGTAATGTGATCATTGGCAGTGTCGTCCTCAACTTACCGTTTGCTATGTTGTGTTTTTGATAAAGGTCATTGATGGAAACGTCGAATTGTGTGCGTTTTCAGCGACTAGCAAAAGATCATTACCGAGTTCTAAATTGTCGATGGACAGCGGCCTTTACTTCCAGTGTCCATAGTACGCCTTTCGTGACGCTGTTCACAGGAAAATATACAGTAAGGAAAGATTGGGTCTCAGAACAGATGGTAAATTGTTGTTCGGGGCCACTTTCTGCAGCTATTCTATGTCAAGTATTCATGCCACACATCTTCTCCTACTTTACTGTTTCCAGTATATGACAAATCTGGATTTCTATTGCTTCATCAGTGATGTTCTGTACCTTGTCACGGGTGAAACCATGGAGAACATAGTTACAACAGGAAACATTGAAGACAAGAGAAATTGAGAATGACGGTGTTATTATGAAATATACATTATGATATAGTTTTAAATCGTAGCATGGCATAGAGTTAACATTGACATCCTAGATACGGGAGGGTTACGCAAATGGTATTGTCTTGTCTTTGATCCAGCAATCACTGAGAGAGTCATCCAATGATAATTTCGATGTCCCAATATGACCCTGTCTTGTCTTTGATCTAGAGATCACTGAGAGAATCATCCAATGATGCCTTCGATGCCACAATCTGATGTTGTGTTATTGTTTTCAATTGTTCACGGTTGTTGTACTATCATCTTCAGCGGACCTCCAACATCCTCTGTCTTTTTCCCTGGTGGTACACTCTGCTAGAGTGTAACTAGTCCATCTCGTGATGTTTCTCTCTAACGTGTATTTCTGTCTATCTCTAGATCGCCTCCCATCAACTCTACCCTAAGGTAAGGTCTTCAACCATGTGTTATGTCTGTTAATATGTCTTCAACAATGTAGTATGTCTGTTAATATGGCTTAAACAAGCTGTCTTGTCTGTTAATATGTCTTCAACAATGTGTTATGTCTGTTAATGTCTTCAACAATGTGTCATGTCTGTTAATATGTCTTCAATAAGCTGTCTTGTCTGTTATTATGTCTTCAACAAGTTGTGATATGTGTTTATGTCTTCAACAATGTGCCATGTATGTTAATATGTCTTCAACAATGTGTCATGTCTGTTAATATGTCTTCAAGAAGCTGTGATATCTGTTAATGTATTCAACAAGCTGTCTTGTCTGTTAATGTATTCAACAAGCTGTCTTGTCTGTTAATATGGCTTCAACAAGCTGTCTTGTCTGTTAATATGGCTTAAACAAGCTGTCTTGTCTGTTAATATGGCTTCAACGATCTGTCTTGTCTGTTAACATGGCTTTAACAAGCTGTCTTGTCTGTTAATATGGCTTCAACAAGCTATCTTGTCTGCTAATATGGCTTCAAGAAGCTGTCTTGTCTGTTAATATGGCTTCAACAAGCTGTGATTTCTGTTAATATAGCTTCAACAAGCTGTCTTGACTGTTAATATGGCTTCAACAAGCTGTCTTGTCTGTTAATATGTCCCAAAAAATTGATTTGCATGAACTTTATGCTTGTAATAGTTCTTTAATAATACGTCGTGCTATTAGAATGTTTATGTTGATTTCTTTCCTCACCTATGAGGTTGTCCATATTGTTCTATTTATCAACATCTCAAAGGCATCCATTTTGTCTTCTAGTTTGCTCATTATACATGTTTCTGAGCAATAGATGAATAGATGTAACATTTTATAATTCTCATATTTTGTTTATATTGTACTGTATAATGTACTCTTAATGTGAAATCCTAGTTGATATACAGGTTTGAACCACTCTTCTTCTGCTCGAAGATGGGGACGGTTCGATTGTGAATTGTTTAGAAGTGCAATTTTCCAGAGATCCTCTGGGATTATCGCTTGAGTTACGTGCGCTATGTATGATACTCTTGGTAGTAAGCTTGTTGCTTATTTGAAAGGGGGTATTTATGAGAAGTTAGAGTTCGTTGAAATTTAGCCTCGGAGAACATTCAACCAACAGAAATCTGCAAATGTCAATCCTCGTGTCATTGCGGAAAACCCAAAGGGGAGTTCAGATCACGTATGGACGGCTCTGTGGCGTAGAAGCACAGGGCGCGTTGTTGACGGCCAATTTCCTACAGCTGTTATACTTTGCTTATATCTTAATTTTCAATCAGTTGTGCCCTCTGGTTTTTATGGAAAAAATGGCACACTACTGAAGGTAACTACGTAACTAGTAAGTAAATAAGTCATTCCAGTAGCTCAGTGAGGCGATGGGAGAATGTGCTCCCTCTTCGGAAAGATCAGAAGAACACGTAATCAGGAACTGACTGGGACACTGAACGTATACAGTTTTAGGTGGGTGAAGAAATGGCAAGCAGAGCATATATGGTAATGCCCCCAGTGCTGTGATACTTGTTCCTAATCAAGAATCAAGCAGCTCAGTGGTCAGTGAGAAATTTACAACAGCTAAAAATTGCTATAGGATGGTAACATCCTGAATAGGTTTACCAAAGATTGTAAACCATATATAAATATGGGAGATAGACAGAGAAAGAGAGAGATTGATTATTATGTCATTTCCAAACTATTACTGAGTTACGCATCAGAGACACAGCTCTTGACTAATATGGAATTAAACACCGACTTTTTTGAATTAAACGCCGCCTTATTTGAATTAAACACCGACTTTATAGCAGATTATCTCTTCTGCCCGCTACCACAAAACATTACTTCATGTACGAATGTTTTCAGCAGAATTATATGCCACCACAATATTTGCTTCCTCTCCGTAATCACAGCGGATAAGATGTCTTGTTAGTGAACCCACTCATTCAGACCCACGTTTAGGCCTCCATTTTTGACACTTTAAAAATCGGGAAAATCAGTAAACTATAAATAGACAATAATTGATTGCTTGCTCGAGAACCCCAGAAATTAAGAGCGATTAGCTCTTACTTCCTTTGTTCAATGGATGTTTCTGGGTTTTTATAACCAGGAGACTTTACCTTTCGGCTTTGTGTAATACATATTGGATGCATTAATTAATTATAATTAATCTGTGACGTTATAGTACACGCAAGTATACCAAGTGACGCGTATTGAGTATTAGAGGTATAACAATTGAAGGATATAAAATATTAGAGGTATAACAATTGAAGGATATTAAATATTAGAGGTATAACAATTGACGGATATAAAATATTAGAGGTGTAACATTTGAAGGATATTAAATATTAGAGGTATAACAATTGAAGGATATAAAATATTAGAGGTGTAACATTTGAAGGATATAAATATTAGAGGAATAACAATTAAAGGATATAAAATATTAGAGGTATAACAATTGAAGATATAAAATATTAGAGGTATAACATTTGAAGGATATAAAATATTAGAGGTATAACATTTGAAGGATATAAAATATTAGAGGTATATCAATTGAAGGATATAAAATATTAGAGGTATAACAATTGAAGGATATAAAATATTAGAGGTTATAACAATTGAAGGATATAAAATATTAGAGGTTATAACAATTGAAGGATATAAAATATTAGAGGTATAACAATTGAAGGATATAATCCGCCGAAGACGGATGTGTCGTGCCATTGGCGCAAATAAAACGGCGACACAACGCATTTCCATTCTCTGGACTACATCCTGCTGGAAATCTAATAGGATCATGGTCCTGCTACAAGAGAGATCCAACGGGAGTTTGAGAATGAACGCTGAAGAAGAAGAAGAAGGATATAAAATATTAGAGGTACAACAATTGAAGGATATAAAATATTAGAGGTTATAACAATTGAAGGATATAAAATATTAGAGGTTATAACAATTGAAGGATATAAAATATTAGAGATATAACAATTGAAGAATATAAAATATTAGAGGTTATAACAATTGAAGGATATAAAATATTAGAGGTATAACAATTGAAGGATATAAAATATTAGAGATATAACAATTGAAGGTAATACAATATTAATCTTCTCGATATCTGTGCCATTTCATTTCAAAAGAAGCAAATATTTATTGGCACTGCTTTATTGTCCATTATTCTTAGCCGTAAAATTCTATTAGGAACATATATATATCAAGTAACATATTCTTTCCCTAACGTTGTCTTCGTCGTGATTACTCTGAACGCCTCTCTGTTCCGGGCAAGCAGGCCTGCATTGGCCAAAGACATGGGCATACATTCATCGATGTCGCTGATCCAACGTCTTCTTGGTCTTCCTCATCTTTACCCTCCTCCCTGGCACTCTACCCTCTAGAATCACCCTTTTGATACCATCGTGTTGCTTTAAGTGTCCAAAATACTGTAGCTTCCTTCTTATGTTTGTATTTAGAAGCCACTCTTCGTTTAGTCTCAGTAATTTCAAAATTACAATGTTCTTCTTTTTCCTTATCCATGATATTCGTAGGATCTTTCTGTAGCACTTCATTTTCAATTTTTATTCAGAGTTTATTCTCTTGGATATTGTCTTTTTTATTGATGTTGTTTATAGTCTTGCATCCATATGTTGCCACTGGGAAAACACATGATCTTAAAATTGTTAATGTAGTGGCGTCATTACTATTTTATTCTGTGTTTTCTTTACGGTGTCCAATTAATGTATTTTTCTTCCCGAAAGAAACGGCAACCTCCGGAAGTAATATGCCTAGAAATTGTAGAGATTAGGAACATACTTGCTTTAATTAGATGCAATTTAGCTTTATCACAAATTATTAAATATATTAAATTTAAAATATACACTTTTAGAACAATACAATTAATATATGAAGTATAGAATACTTCCTGTATCCCTGCCAGCAATTTGATCATCCTGACCGTTCAGAAATCAACGACAATCTACTGAACATATTTATATTGCCTTGAAAATCACTACAGCCACAAAAAGGGTTGAAGGCAACGTCATGTATAAGATACGCTACCAATTTTTAAAAATTGAATATGAGATGTATAATTCTGAAAAGTATAGAATATTATTTGTATAATTCTGAAAAGTATAGAATATGTGATGCATAAATCTGAAATGTGTAGAATATTTCACGTATAATTCTGAAATGTGTAGAATATTTGATGTATAATATGAAAAGTATAGATTATTTGATGTGTAATTATGGAAAGTATAGAATATCAGATGTATACTTATGAAAAGTATAAAATATTTGATGTGTAATTTAACGTACCTAAACTAGAACGCATAAAGTAGACAAGAAGCTGGTAGATCACAGAACATATTTGATAGATGCTGTGTATAAGGCTGTAGGCTGTCTGTGTGGGCACAACTTATGAAGACAATGTGTGTACATATGGTGTACGTAGTCACAGTGTACGCAGGCATAGTGTACGTAATCATAGTATACGTAGTCTAGTATACGTAATCATAATGTACGTAAAACGTGTGTGCAGATATTCTGTACGCAGGTAGTGTTTGTGGGCGTCGTGTAAGGAATGGAATGGGAAAAGTAGCAATGAAAGGCATGGTTACTGGTAAAAGGAAAAATACTTCACAAGACGAAGATAGACAAATTATGTTTCAGAATGTTTAAAAATATCATTTGACGGAGCAGATCAACTTGTGTCCTGATGAAGGCTTCTTAGTTGAAACCGTTGTCCATCACTGTGTCTCGTTGTTAGGTTGTTTCATGACTTATTTTGGTAACACTTTTACATATTTTTGTTCATTTCGTCAACTTGATCAGAGTTGGCCAGAGAGTCCACAACCAAGGATTTTCTTCTTCCTCTTTCCTTCCTCTTGTACCTCTTTACGGGTGTCGAGGAAGATACAATGCTCTTGTTCTCGCTTGTCTGGCAGCTTCAGATAATGTTATTTGGTGTTCGTGTAATGTCTCTTTGATGTTGTCGATCCAGCGTACTCTAGGTCTACCCATGGCTCAAGGATACGTTCTGGAAAAACTGAATTTCCTTTATATAGGTAGTATATGTAGTCTTTTCGTTTGTTGGGTGTATGTTATATAGGGATAGCATATGTGGTTATTGTATATGTTAGTACAGTGTATGCTGGCATAGCGTGAAGCCTCTGACTTTATAGCCGGTATGCCTGTATCACGACCATCTGTGGCATGCTGTATATTGGAATATCATATGCTGGTACAGTGTATGTGGGTAGAGTATAGGCTTGCACAATGTATGTTGGTACAGTGTATACTGGTACAGTGTATGCTGGTACAGTGTATGCTGGTACAGTGTACTACCTATGCAAGTATAGTGTATATATGACATAAAGAGAATAGTTATAAGCCATAAAGAATACAAATATATATTATATAAATATATATATCCAATCTATAAACACATAACCTGTCAGGCTCGTAGGTGTATCACATTGGATGCATCAACACACACACACACACACACACACACACACACACACACACAGTCCATTAGCGATTTCTATCTTCAGAGATTTGGATGAGTGTGACTTCTGGCCAGTCCAGTCCTTGATGTTGTCTACCCCAACTTTTCTTTTCCCTCTGCTTCTTCCATCTTCGACTGAATAATTTAGTATCGTGTTTTGATAAGGAACCATGTCGAAATACACGTCCATGTCAGTTTCCAGAACTGGAGATCGGATGGGCGGTGGGCGCTACTTGTTTTATCTTTCGACCTTTGATATATTGCAAATATTGCAGTATTATCCAAATGGATACATTTATGTATCCATTGTAGTAGCATCAATGTTTCATTATCATTATAGATGCTGGGTTTCTATCACCGATTCATTTTTTTTGCTACTTTATCAATTTTCCATTATTTCATGTTTCTCTTTCCAAATAAGTATTTATGTAATACTGTTCATCTACTCTTTAAAATTATCTACTCTCCAAAATTATCAAAACTCCACAATTATCTCCATTATTGTTCTACTCTACCATTTATCTACTCTTCAACATTTATCTACTCTTCAACATTTATCTACTCTTCAATATTGATATAATACCCACAATTTATCAGTTGTGCATTATTTATCTTTCTGCTATTTTCGAATATCTAATATTTATCTACAAGCCCTCAGTTTAACTGCATCCACTCTGCACCTGCTATTTATCTACTAGCCAATATTTATCTATTCTACAATATTGATCTATAATAAATATAGCCACAATTTATCTACTATTTATCTACAATCCAAGATTTGTACACTATCCACTATGCATCTACAAGTCAAGCTTTATCTGCGATCCACTATTTATCCACTAGCTATCTCTGCAATATTTGTACCTACAGCCATGAACAAAAATTCCAGATGCGATCTCCCTTTGAATATAGCCACAGTTACACTACGACTTGTAGTTTCAGTTCCCTGTTGGTTGACTGATACTCTAGTTTCAGTTCCCTGTTGGTTGACTGATACTCTAGTTTCAGTTCCCTGTTGGTTGACTGATACTCTAGTTTCAGTTCCCTGTTGGTTGACTGATACTCTAGTTTCAGTTCCCTGTTGGTTGACTGATACTCTAGTTTCAGTTCCCTGTTGGTTGACTGATACTCTAGTTTCAGTTCCCTGTTGGTTGACTGATACTCTAGATTCAGGTCCCTGTTGGTTGTCTTATGCTCTTATAGATCCATAAAAACGCTTATTTCTGACGATGTCACATTTAAAGTCCAGCAGGTTTTACTCTGGACGAGGTCAAGGAAGCATCACTCCACTGTCTCGCAGTCTGCTTGTATTTTCCTGATCACTCTCATCGAGTCTCTGATAATGCACGCATGCGATACATTCTGTGATCATGGACTTGTTGATCCATAATCTCTATACAGTTGCATGTACTCACCGGAAAAACTCCACCCTGATGGTCTTAACTTCACAGACACCCCCTGAACAAGCTCAGAAGTACAGAGACAATCAGGCAGTAGTGGCACCGGTAGTATCAATTACAATTGTTATTGTTGTCACAACTCTGGAATATTCTGTGCAGCCTTGCTAGCGTATTGAAGACGTAAAGACCATCTCAAAACTGCATCGATAGACAGCATACCAGGTGGTCTGACCACCTCGTGAGAATGGAACCAACGTCATCATCCCTTCGTGCATACACACAACAGCAGAAGATTGGACTACAAGGCTCGAGGGAGACCAAGAAGTAGATGGGTAGAGACAATCAAATAAATCTTAAAGAGACACGGGGTGACCATGGACAATGCGACCCAAATGGACAAAGACAGACAACACCGATCCCCCCCCCCACACACACACCGCTTAACAGCACCAGTGGAGATAACAATAGATATATACCGTTGATTATTTCTCTGCCTGTCAAGAGTTTGTGATTTATTCTCATTGAAATTAAATTGGAAAAAATTTACTCAAACAAGGAGATATCTCACTAGCATGAACATCACAGTAACATTCCATGAACATCACAGTAACATTCCATGAACATCACAGTAACATTCCATGAACATCACAGTAACATTCCATGAACATCACAGTAACATTCCATGAACATCACAGTAACATTCCATGAACATCACAGTAACATTCCATGAACATCACAGTAACATTCCATGAACATCACAGTAACATTCCATGAACATCACAGTAACATTCCATGAACATCACATTAACATTCCATGAACATCACAGTTACCGTGGATTCACAGTAATATTCAGCTGATCATTTGTTACAGGGACAAATAAATGAGTAGGAAAAAAACATCTACACTGTTTGGGAAAACTGACAGAGTGAGCATGGAAAGTTTGAGAATACTGACAGAGTGACCATGGAAAGTTTGAGAATACTGACAGAGTGAACATGGAAAGTTTGAGAAAACTGACAGTGAACATGGAAAGTTTGAGAAAACTGACAGAGTGAGCATGGAAAGTTTGAGAAAACTGACAGAGTGAGCATGGAAAGTTTGAGAAAACTGAAAGAGTGAACATGGAAAGTTTGAGAAAACTGACAGAGTGAGCATGGAAAGTTTGAGAAAACTGACAGAGTGAGCATGGAAAGTTTGAGAAAACTGAAAGAGTGAACATGGAAAGTTTGAGAAAACTGACAGAGTGAGCATGGAAAGTTTGAGAAAACTGACAGAGTGAGCATGGAAAGTTTGAGAAAACTGAAAGAGTGAACATGGAAAGTTTGAGAAAACTGACAGAGTGAGCATGGAAAGTTTGAGAAAACTGACAGAGTGAGCATGGAAAGTTTGAGAAAACTGAAAGAGTGAACATGGAAAGTTTGAGAAAACTGACAGAGTGAACATGGAAAGATCTAAAATTGATATTGAAGCCGAAAGGCACGATCTACCAGGCGTGATTGCTAAGAATATTAGTGCATGGGTCTGAAACATTGACAACTTACCCAGTTTACGAAAAGAGACTGAACATGTTTCAAATGTGGAGTCTCCGCAGAATACTGAACATCAGATGGCAGGATACTCAACATCAGATGGCAGGATACTCAACATCAGATGGCAGAATACTCAACATCAGATGGCAGGATACTCAACATCAGATGGCAGAATACTCAACATCAGATGGCAGGATACTCAACATCAGACGGCAGGATACTCAACATCAGACGGCAGGATACTCAACATCAGACGGCAGGATACTCAACATCAGATGGCAGGATACTCAACATCAGATGGCAGGATACTCAACATCAGATGGCAGAATACTCAACATCAGATGGCAGGATACTCAACATCAGATGGCAGAATACTCAACATCAGATGGCAGGATACTCAACATCAGACGGCAGGATACTCAACATCAGATGGCAGGATACTCAACATCAGACGGCAGGATACTCAACATCAGATGGCAGGATACTGAACATCAGATGGCAGGATACTCAACATCAGATGGCAGGATACTCAACATCAGATGGCAGAATACTCAACATCAGATGGCAGGATACTCAACATCAGATGGCAGAATACTCAACATCAGATGGCAGGATACTCAACATCAGATGGCAGGATACTCAACATCAGACGGCAGGATAAGGCATCTGTTATGTACTAACACGGAAGTGTTGCAGCGTTCTAAGATTACATGCTCTCTCTCTGTCTCTCTCTCTCTCTCTCTCTCTCTCTCTCTCTCTCTCTCTCTCTCTCTCTCTCTCTCTCGCTGATGTACTGAGATGGAGTAGTGAGCTCATCTCTCTGAATTGATAATTGTGTATGTTTATTTCTGGTATGTTTGTGTTTCTTGATCAAGGAACCCAAATTGAACTGCCACGTAGAAAACAAAAATTCCTTCTTTCATTGTTTCATGTTATTTCTCAGTAACAATAGTTTCACTATTTGTTAGTTAAATTATTTACCAGTAACAATAGCACTAATGACAGTTGTTATAATTTCTTAGTTTTGTTACTCCGGCACTCTCCACATTGTCGGTTACCCTCTGACAGTTTGGTTATATATGCCATCGCTTTACTCGAGTTTTAGAAATAATTTTTAAGATGGTGAACATGCAACAAGAATGTAAACGATCACATACCAAACAAAATATTCTGTGGTGCATCGCCATCAGAGAAAAATTAGGCAGACCAAGACTATGATGGACACAAGACCTTCAGAAGTCCTTCTGAACATGACATTGGAAGAATCTGGACAACTTGCGCAGAAACCAGAGGTTTACATAGTGGCAGTGAGGACAACGCTCTGCAATGGACCCGTCAGAGAGTTAGAACTTTCACCTGTGAAAGGTGAGCGAACAGATCGAACCTGTGAAAGGTGAGCGAACAGATCGATATTGTGGTAGATCAGGATATCTTACACACGATGATAGTGTCTCATGTGAGACTGTCGCTACGTACAGACAACCAATTGCTTGATAGAGCTCTGGGTTACAAGTTGGAAGACAAACGATGTACACACACGACACCGGCATCCCTACATCAGGTTTAATATGCAGATATGATGTAGTATATATTCGTATATACTTCTCTTGTACCCACGGATCGAAAATCGGTATATCATTAGGCAGGATTGGGTCAAAGGGCATGAGCCCATGGACCGCTGGATCAGCAACCAACAAATATTGTAACTTCATTTATTACAAATATTGTAACATCAATTATTACATATATTGTAACATCAATTATTACATATATTGTAACATAAATATATTACAAATATTGTAACATCAATTATTACATATATTGTAACATCAATTATTACATATATTGTAACATCAATTATTACAAATGCTGTAGTATAAATTATTAACCATAACAATACAATAGTCTCAGAAGTAACATAAATTATTGTAGCATAAATTGTAGCATAAATTGTTGCACATATTGTGGTATTAGTTGTTACAATTGTAGTATATTGAGTTAGAGCTTCACATTATTATGTTTTTTGTTTGTGGTATTGTTTTGTGTGGTATTGTTTTGTGTGGTATTGTTTTGTGTGGTATTGTTTTGTGTGGTATTGTTCTGTGTGGTATTGTTTTGGATGAGTTATTACCCCGAATCTGGCTCCGTGACAGAGTGATATAATGTACTCCTGTCACAGCGGAGTGATACATGTTCAAATACCGCTGCTAGCTATTGTACACCCGGGCAGTAAGAAAGCAATAGCAGCATACTGAACGTAGTTATATTGCGCATAAAAGTCGACACAACTGAAACATGTTGGACTGGTCGCTACGTCCTGACTAGGGTACCGACATTAGTACCTGGAACCTTCATCGTATAATATTGTAGTGACGTATAGATTATATACTATTAAGATGTAGATTATATACTATTAAGATGTAGATTATATAATAATAAATGTAGATTTTATAATATTGAGATGTAGATTTCATAATATTAAATGTAGACTATATAATACTGATGTGTAGATTAGATAATATTGATGTGTAGTGTATATTAAAAATTGATGTCAAGATTATATAACATTGATGTGTAGTATATATTAAAAATTGATGTTAAGAATATATAACATTGATGTGTAGATGATATAACATTGATGTGTAGATGATATAATATTGAATCAATGAAGTACACGAAACTAGAGATACATACAAAATAAATTGTGTTTGTTGTAGATAATAAACATGTATCAATTATTTAGTTTATTTGATTGTTAATTCTAGTGTAGACATGTTTGTTTTGTTTCACATTAAAATTACATTTTTCTTTTCAAAGTAAACTTCATCTTTGCTTTATTTTAATTGTACATATATAATTTAAGATTATTGCAATTAAATTTTAATGTTGATTTACAATAATAATGTACATTTCCTGCAACTAAAGTTCAGCTGTTACAAAATGAATTTAGTTTTTAGTACAATTACATTTATCTAATTCTAACTAGCACAAAAGAATCACTTTAAGTAACACACATACACTGCAATTGTAATCACATTATGTTGTAATAACTTCAAAATAATTACCCCCCAAAGTAGATTTTTCATTTTACCAACTATAATTTTATTGTAACAAACGTATTTTATAATTGTAACTAAAAATTAGTTTTATTAAAATGAAACATTTCGTTACATTAAACCCAACAACAGACCCGTAGATAAGAGGATGGGGGTTTATGTGTTCAAACTCCCCACCCCCACCGCCCCATTTAGCAAATATTCCTTTTTTTGTTAACTCTGTGAACGTAACCAATAGGTCGGTAAAACACGCCCCGTAGCGAGTTCTTACAAAAAGGTCTACAAATGTTCGTCATGCAATGGAATTTAGACACGGAAACTGACGAATTACCTTTTTTTAAAAACACAACCCACCCCCCCCCTTTAAGGTAATAATATCTTTGGCCCTACCCATAAACCTTCAGGGTCGTGTATAAACTAGTTTTGACACAATTAAAATATTACTTTACATTACAACCATAACCTTTCAGGGTCATAGCTTGTCAATCTGAGAACCCATGACCTTTCAGGGTCGTAGCGTGTCAATCTGAGAACCCATGACCTTTCAGGATCATAGTGTGTCAATCTGAAAACCATAAAAAATGTCGACATGCCTCTCTGTTCTCAATTCCATGTTTACGCGTTGAGAATTTGATTCTTGTTCAGTTCTTAATATTATCAATCCATACTTTCTTTTATCCTCTTCTTCTTCTTCTCTACTCCACTACCGAATATGAAATATTAAACGAACAAACTGGTTCAAAGAATCAACACTGGAAGATAAATCATGCTTACATTATCTGTTTTAGTCACAAAACAAGTAAAGAGGTGAGACAAAACGTCAGATACAGGAACAATACACACCAACGAAAGAAGAAAGCACACGTTTTATTTTATTCGGACTCAACTAAAGAGTGGTTTTCTTTACTACGTGAGCTTCTCTGCATTGAATGTTTTGGGGAGCGCAAGGTATAACCTAGTGGAAACCGCACTAAACATGACCAATGTTGGACTGCATGTTTAAGAATGGATCGCAGAAGTTGGGTAGTAGAAATATATAAGCATCATCATTTCATCTGTATTAGCATGGCCGCGTCATCGGTCGTTGTGTAGTAGCATAGAAGCGTCATCATCCCATGTGTAGTAGCATAGACGCGTCATCAGTTGTTGTGTAGTAGCATAGGCGCATCATCAGTCATTGTGTAGTAACAGAATACATGTCATTAATTGTTGTGTAGTATCAGGAACCAAACATGACCTCAAACAAACCGCTATATTTACATGACCAATATTGAAATGAATCGTAAACAATTGATGGCAGAAGAAGAATAGCGTTTCCCCACATTTATGTTCTTGTATGCTGTCTCTCCCGTGGCCGCTTGAATGTAATATTTCATTGGTAGTGTTTTAAAAACTACACATTATTCAACTATGTGATAGAACTATCATTGTCCTGCTACAAGAGAGATCCAAAGGGAGTTTGAGAACGCTGTAAAAGAAGAAGACACATGAACGGAAATTTTCATTGAGCAATTACGTCTGAAAATGTCTTAGAGGGGTGGGGGTAAGATATTGCCCTAGGTCGGCGTACAGCGGGGAAATACGTACCGTATCTTCTTGAACATCAAAGTTGTAAGGCGTGACGCTGACCACATCATCCCTATGTGTACCTATTAAAGGTATAGCATGTACATGATATTGCTGTTCAACAATTGTTGCAAATCTTCAACATCACGTGTCAAAATGTTTTCAACTCCTTCAATCCACCCTCTTCTTGGTCTTCCTCTGTAACTTGCTGTTTCCATGTCCATGTTGTTTGCATGCTCGCAATGTTATATTATTATCCTGTTGTTTTTCTTGCGTGTCATTGGTTAAGTAACACGATCCCTCTGCTGTTACTATTGCTTGCTCGTTGTTTTTTCCCCCCCACATTATTGTTTTACTTATTGCCACGACTTTTACTTGAATCTATCAACCATCATTGTCAACCCCCATCGCTCTTAATACTTGTCATTCACCGTCTGTTTCTCTATCACCTTTTTTCTATGTCCCTCTCTCTATTCCAGTTTTTCTATCCCGTATTTCTATTGCAGTCTTTCTCTCCGTCTCTCTCACACAGTCTTCACCCCCCCCCCAAGACTCCCCCATTCGCTGTGCTTCTCTCCCCGTTTCTATCACAGTCCCAGAAAAAATGTACAGTAAAGTTCAAAGCATAAGTTACATTGACACGGATAATGTCTCGGCAAGAAAATAAGCACAAGAGGATTTAATGACTGTTGTTACCTGCGCCTCGTGTTACTTTAGCCTCCGATACTAAAAGACAATGTGGAGATTATACAATTTTTTCTTACTTTTGTTGTGTCTGTCTTTACTTTTGTTGTGTCTGTCTTTACTTTTGTTAAATGCATTATTTTCAAAGTTTATAATTTTAGCTGAATCAGATCAGATAGTGTACGCCTCCGCAACGAAGGTTGACTGAAATATTATAAGTTGTAGATTGAAAAAGTTCTGAGAATATTCGACTAGTATTTGGAATGAAATATAATATTACGGAGATGATAAAAGTTGGTGACCTTGACGAAAGAACACAGCAGACGTGACCTTCATATATACTCTCGAAGAAAAGATACAGATGTTTATTTATTGCGCTAGTTGCACTGTCGAAGTTGAACATGTTCTTGATTGCACAATGTAAAAATGTCGAATTCTGTGTTTTGCTTGAGAATTCACTCTGAGACAATAACGTTGCTTATGTCGATATATCAATGAAGACATCTCAGGTATTTATGTGATACAAGCGTTTCTGTGAATGTCGTCATGTAGTTGGGTCTATCTATCTATTCGCTAAACCCTTTACTGCCTTTCAGCGTTAGGAGTAGAAGAATATTCTGGAGATGGTTTCTGTATATCATAAAATACCATTCTGGTTTTCCTGTAGACGTCCACTTCAATAGCACGGACCATCGGGGCGCACAGGACATTCAGGTTACGGCCATTAAGTCGTGCTTCTCTGACGATCGGAACCGTCTGGCGCTTGAGAACCGATACATTTACCAATATGGCACTCTTAAACCCGGCGACATTAATGAGCGCATGTCTCTTGTATGACTATAGTCGATCTATAGTTTCTGTTTGTTTTGTGTCTCATGTTTGCGGTCATTTTTGTATTTTCCTTGTCCGGTATCATTACATCTCTTCCGGTCAATCCATACAATACATACCAATGTGATCGTCGATGTCATTACTGTTCGTTTTCTGTTACATCCTTCAATTTTGTTTCAATTGTTGTCTTTATAAAGACTTTTTGGTCGAAACGTCGATTTGTGTGCATTATTATGTTTGTCTCTAATTAGCAAAACTTGTTTAGCCTTTTCCTGGATATTCCTGTTGGATTTCAGTTTTGCGCAGTAAGTACACACTACAGTGGATACCAGGTCACACAGGTATTAGTAGGAATAAAAGTGCAGATAAACTGGCAACAAAGGAAGCTAGTGTGCCCCTATCAGGAATTCCCACCAACCTTAGAACAGCTCAACACATTATCCGCAACAGCTGTAAACAACAATGGATGGACTTCTGGGCCACTGACGCCACAAGTCTCCACCAGATCCTCACGACAGTATAAACTGACTACACCGCAAAGATGAAACCGCAATATTTAGGCTGCGAATGGAAAAAATAAACAATTTAACAAACACTTTCAAAGAATTACCGCCGACCATACGCCATACTGCAATCACTGCAACAGACAAGAGAAGGAAACAGTAAAACACCAGCTTATTGATTGTCCTGCACTACAAGGCCGAAAACAACTGTTACCACTAGACCGATTCATCACCAACACCTTTTATACCAAACACAACACAGCTGAAGAAGACATGTACCTACCACCACCAGACGCCTGGAAGAAAGAGTGAAAGTTCGCTCCCTCGTGGATCGGATAAGTGTGTGCTATATAATCCATTAATTCTTGGAACTTTTTTTCAAGCAACCAACAACTAGTCTCTCTTGTTTTGTTGATGCTTTTTTAAAATAAATATTAATTTGTCCATTTCTCGATGTTTCTCTGTGGAGAGCATGACCGTGTGGTTAGAACTCCGTCCTCAGACCCGTGAGGTCCCGTGTTCAATACACTGTTGGGAGAGGATTTCTTTTTTCGGTGTGGCCTTGTGGAGAATCCGAACGGAGAATTGCGTCGCAGAAATGAATGACAATCGGTTTTCGTGTTATGACACCGTGTGGTCGCTTGATATGAAGTAATATTGCGACTTCTCAGAATGTTGGTAACT
The DNA here is from genome assembly GCA_034231615.1 of Meghimatium bilineatum. NCBI lineage: Eukaryota > Metazoa > Mollusca > Gastropoda > Stylommatophora > Philomycidae > Meghimatium > Meghimatium bilineatum. Next base: position 1,747,913 of record CM067301.1, read on the forward strand.
CCTTCAATCCAACCTGTTCTTGGTCTTCCTCTGTATCTTGATGTTTCGATTTTTCTGTTGTATACTCTGGCCGCTGGCCAGTAATGGTCCATTCTCGTTAAGTTGCCGAACCATTTCAGTCTTTGTTTTTCAATATATTTGACCAAATATGTTTGTTCTTAATGAACAGTTCTTGTAATCTCTTCATTGTTCACATGATCTGTTGTTCTGTTTGTTAACATTTGTTCAATTTGTTTGTTGACATTTGTTCAATTTGTTTGTTAACATTTGTTCAATTTGTTTGTTAACATTTGTTCAATTTGTCTGTACATTCTACGGACCAGAAGCGGCTGCTTATTTACTTCGTTCTATTTCCAACAGCGCGGGGAACCTTATCGAACATCTTACATATGATGCCTCCGAGTTTATATTTCCTCACTGATATTGCTAGATATTGCTAGATAGTGCTAGATATCTATAGATATTGCTAGATATCTCTAGATATTGCTAGATATTCCTAGATATTGCTAGATATCTCTAAATATTGCTAGATATCTCTAGATATTACTAGATTAGCTAGATATACCAAAAATATTCAAAAAATGGCCATATTCGAAACTTTTAATACACTTTTATTAAATTTACTAAATATATCAAAGTGTCTAAGGCATACATTTTCACAGATTGTGATATTTAGAAAAAGGACATTATTCGAATGTCTCCACGAAATTGTCAAATTTTTGCAACACCGCATTTATACGCAGGGTGATAGAAAATTGTGATGATAACATGCATGATGATAACATTGACTATATCATTTAAAATGATAACGTTCATTATAACGTAATCAATTAACTTGAACGATCAAATTCATTATAACATACTACAACATGTAAAATAATAACATTCATTATAAAATAATATTATAGCATGAAAATGACACAATGCATAATAACATAACACGATAACATGAAATATGATAACATCCATTATAACATGCTTTATAACGAATAGAATTATAACCTTTCTTGTTATAACACTGCTATAACATGCAGTTTGATAACATTCCTGATAGCAAAAAAAAAGCATATTACCGAGTGAAATAATGCCTGTGAGGACGTCAACAACAGGTAGAGTTTCTGCGCAGTTAAATCTGTTAATACTTGAGGTGACGGCGTGATTGCACTATCTGGAAGACGATTCTTTGATCCCATTTTTAGGGTTTACCGTGTCAATCTCCAACTTACTAATGTGATATCTTTGTTCAATCACATACCTGTGTTATCTTTGATGTTAAGCGGCTTGTTTATCGCTACAAAGACAAAATACATGATCAGTTGGTACGACTATTGTTGGATGCGGCTTGTTTATCGTTACAAAGACAATATACCTGAACAGTTGGTACGACTATTGTTGGTTGTAGGGTACGATCATAGAGAATCCTAGTTTGTATCTAGCAATCAAGCTTGTCAGCTTCTCAGCTCCCCGTGAAGCATAGGGTCTGTGACGAACAATTTTCAATTTTTTACTGTCTTATGCAATTATTCCAAGCTCGTAGATAATAGGGGAGTAGATGTGTTTAACCCCCTCCCTCTACACCCACCCCACCCCTAGGAAACATAGGACATGATATTTAACACTGCGTAACAAGATTTTAAAAAGTTGTGACACCCACTCTCCTCACTACCACAACACTGTCAGTACACTACTGGTCTAACAATACCCCACCCTTTGAAAATATCTCAAAATGAAGTGAGAAGCATTATGTTAATTTGGAAAACTTCACCTATATTTTATTTACTATTATTTACTGATCTGTAAACTTCACCTATAGTACATCATTACTTACTGATTTATAATCTTCACCTATAGCACATTATTATTTAAGGATCTGTATACTTCACCTATAGCACAGCATTATTTACTGATTTATATACTTCACCTATAGCACATCATTATTTACTGATTTATAAACTTCACCTATAGCACAGCATTATTTAAGGATTTGTATACTTCACCTATAGTATGCAGTGTGTAAAAATGCAGTGTATATCACCGTATTCTTTACTGACATGTAAACATCACCTATAGCACAGTATTTTTTACTGATCTGTAAACTTCCCCGATAGCACAGTATTATTTACTGATCTGTAAACTTCACCGATAGCACAGTATTTTTTACTGTTCTGTAAACTTCACCGATAGCACAGTATTATTTACTGATCTGTAAACTTCACCGATAGCACAGTATTATTTACTGATCTGTAAACTTCACCGATAGCACAGTATTATTTACTGATCTGTAAACTTCACCGATAGCACAGTATTATTTACTGATCTGTAAACTTCACCGATAGCACAGTATTATTTACTGATCTGTAAACTTCACCGATAGCACAGTATTATTTGCTAGTCTGTATCCTTCTTTCTTAAGCGTGTTCTTGTCAGAATAACGTAGTAGTTTCCCGTTTCCTTCCCAAGTCCAGATAAAATAATCATAAAATAGATTGCAGTTTTGGATAATTTTGAAATAGATCTAATCTCAAATTTACTGAATCATACATATACAACAATCTTCACGCGCCGTGGTTACAGCAGTGGTTACATGTCGTGGTTACAGTATTGGTTACATGCCGTGGTTACAGCAGTGGTTATATGTCGTGGTTACAACAGTGGTTACATGATGTGGTTATATGTCGTGGTTACTACAGTGGTTATATGTCGTGGTTACAACAGTGGTTACATGTCGTGGCTACAACAGTGGTTGTATGTTGTGGTTACATGTCGTGGTTACAACAGTGGTTGTATGTTGTGGTTGTATCGTGTGGTTGTATGTTGTGGTTACACACTGGATAAGTTAATGAGATCCGTATTTATAGATGTACTAAAGAAGAGTCCCCCCATCCTCCTCTTACCAACCCCTTATATATGGCCCTAAATTCTTCAAATGATGCAGCAGTATTGCATGATTGTCACATCCTGCCAGAAGAACAGCATATACCCCTGTGTCACAAAGTCCATCATTCTTCCATCACATGTGTTCAGCCATCATCAGTAATGGTACATCTTGGATCCGCCCTCCACCTGTGAGTTTGTCATAGAAGAGCAAAGCTGCAATGTATGCTGGCCTGCATCTCTTCACCGTGCACGGGAATTGTTTGATAGAAGACTAAAGTGAGACAGTGAAACACAACTTACATGTAACCTAAGAGTAGACGGACAACAGAACATAACAACATGTAACCTAAGGGTAGACGGACAACAGGACATAACAACATGTAACCTAAGGGTAGACGGACAACAGGACATAACAACATGTAACCTAAGAGTAGACGGACAACAGGACATAACAACATGTAACCTAAGAGTAGACGGACAACAAGACATAACAACATGTAACCTAAGAGTAGACGGACAACAGGACATAACAACATGTAACCTAAGAGTAGACGGACAACAAGACATAACAACATGTAACCTAAGAGTAGACGGACAACAGGACATAACAACATGTAACCTAAGAGTAGACGGACAACAGGAGGTAGAACATTTAACATATGAGTGGAGGACAACAGGACATACAACATTTAGCCAACGAAGAGGAGGCAACATGACTTGCAACATTTAACCCACGAGTAGGGGACAACAGTACATACAAAAGTTAACTTATGTGAAAATTTGAAATGAAATGTTATAGAAAGCTCCTAAAAATATCATGTACAGATAAACAAACAACGCAGGATCCAGTAAAAACAAAAAACGCAGGCGTCAGTAAAAACAAACAACGCAGGCGTCAGTAAAAACAAACAGCGCAGGCGTCAGTAAAAACAAACAACGCAGGCGTCAGTAAAAACAAACAACGCAGTCGTTAGTAAAAACAAACAACGCAGGCGTCAGTAAAAACAAAAAACGCAGGCGTCAGTAAAAACAAACAACGCAGGCGTCAGTAAAAACAAACAACGCAGGCGTCAGTAAAAATCTGAACATATAAGAAGTCGGATTCCACAATACAATTTTAAAAAACCACAAAAAAACCTCAAGGTAACATATTTCTGGCATATAAAGAGACACAATGGTTTAGAAATATTAACCATAGAGAGGAAAAGTTTCAGGAGAGATCAAGAGGTGGGACAAGATTACTATGGACAGGTGATATCCAAGACCTTTCAGAAAATGACAATAGAAGATGTTGGTCAGGGTGCGTAGAACCGAAAGGTGGCAGTAAGAGTAAAGTAACCCATAGCATTTATTAATGCGGTATGGGTGTGAGATGTTAGCGATCTCACATTTCACAGGCTCTGCAAATGAGGGCGGTAGCCATCTCCTCTCCCTCGCAGTCTTTACTTCCCGGATTAATCCGGTACCCATTTAAGGCTGGGTCGACCTGGGAGCCGTTGCGATCTGAAAACATTTCAGTGAGAGTAACGATCTATGATGAGGCCACGTCACATAGATATGTTGATATATCTGTGAATATGTATGTAAGCATACATAAAACATAATCTGCACAGATATAGAAATCTATTGATAATCGATAAAACGACTGAACGATACATGAAAAAAATACAACCCTAACCGACTGCATCTCGCAGGATTGCCCAATCAACAACAGCGCCTTCACACGAAACAAACTTTATTAGCTCGACCAAGCACTACACAAATGTCATCATTAATCGACCCGTCCATCTTTGAAACGTTCTCCGTGTGTCTTGATGCCTTTCTACTTAGTTTGCTACACTTTAAGCTTATTGATTATATTTTTATATTCATAATAATAAAATGAACAGGACCGTAGATACTTCACCAGTTGGGTGTGGGGTATCACCTACAAAACGAATCGTTTCCTCCTTTGCACTGTAATTCTTTCATTTTTGTATGTGCCATTTTTCATTTTTCATGTGTAATTCTTGCATTTTTGTATGTGCCATTTTTCATGTGTAATTCTTACATTTTTCAAGTGCAATTATTTCATTTTGTATGTGCAATATTTTTTTTCTGTGCAATTCTTGCATTTTTCCTGTGCAATTCTTTCTTTTTTTGTGAAATTCTTTCTTTTTTAATGTGCAATTCTTTAATTTTTCTGTGCACTTCTTTCATTTCTCTGTGCAATTCTGTCATTTTTCAAGTGTTTGTTTTTTCATTTTTCATTTGCAATTCTTTTATTTTGCATGTTCATTTTCTGGCAATTCGTCCTTTTTATATGTACAATACATGTAATATATACATATTTTTCATGTGCAATTGTATCATTTTTATGTGCAATACTTTCCTTTTTCATGTGCAATTCTTTCATTTTTTATGTGCAACCCGTTCAGTTTTCTGTGAAAGTATTTCTTTATATCCAAAATACTTTATTTGTTTGATCTTTATTTGGCCATATAAAAACATATAAAGAGACATATAAATAAACATATAAAGAGACATATAAATAAACATGTAAAGAGAAATATAAATAGACATATAAAGAGACATATAAAGAGATATAAATAAACATATAAAGAGACATATAAATAGACATATAAATAGACATATAAAGAGACATATAAATAGACATATAAAGAGACACCACAAGTTATATCAAAAGTACTTACATAAACAAAACAAGTTCTGTCAGCTTTCCAGGAAACGCACAGACTATCCGAATATAGGATACGGGCATAATTATTTGTATACAGTTCTACAGCAGCCTCACATATCGATTGTTGCAACCTAGATCACAAATATAAGATAAGCAAAACAGACTTACACACTTGTGACACCTGCCTTATACAGCCGAACACTTGTTGCAGACATGCCCAACGTATGAGGAAGAACGAAGAAACACCTGGCTATGTTCTGTCTCCTTTCATGTAAAACTCTATGGTCACTGAAGGGAGACTAGGGTTGACTGCCGCTGTTGGAAGCCTGGAGTTGACTGCCGCTCCTGAGAGCCTAGGGTTGATTGTCACTGCTGAGAGCCTGGGGTTGACTGCCACCGCTGGAAGCCTGGGGTTGACTGCCACCGTTGGTAGCCTGGGATTGACTGCCACCGCTGGGAGCCTGGGGTTGACTGTTACCGCTGGGAGCCTGGGGTTGACTGCTACCGCTCGGAGCGTGGGGTGACTGCTTCCTTTGTTAGTCATCACTGTGGAAGTCTGAAATTGAACGACGAAATAGATACTGATTCGAATTGAAGCTCCACGAAACATTCCTATAAGAACCCAGTTCTCTGCTCCAGCAGATATTCCAAGTACCCAGTTCTCTGGTCCAGCAGCCACTCCAAGTACCTAGGTCTCTGCTCCAGCAGACACTCCAAGTACTCAGTTCTCTGCTCCAGCAGACACTCCAAGTACTCAGTTCTCTGCTCCAGCAGACACTCCAAGTACCCAGTTCTCTGCTACAGCAGACACTCCAAGTACCCAGTTCTCTGCTCCAGCAGACACTCCAAGTACTCAGTTCTCTGCTACAGCAGACACTCCAAGTACCCAGTTCTCTGCTCCAGCAGACACTCCAAGTGTTTGCAGTCTCGAAGACCAAACAGATGTTGATTATGTGATCTTTGGATCTTTCCAGAGATAGCACACTTTCTAACGCTTATTTTTACCACCTTGAGATCGTTTACTCTTCTCCAGCTCACCACAGAGAAGTATCTTTGACCGGCGATGGTCTGGCATACGCACCAGATGACCTGCCCAACGAATCTTTGTCTGCTTCAGGATAGTGTCAATGCTGGGGATACCAGCTCTATTAAGGACAGTGGTATCTGGAATCTTGTTTTGCAATCTGATGTTCATAAATTTTCTAAGACAAGTTATTACAGTGATCAGGTGGCCATGTTCTAGTCTGGTGGCCATGTTCTAGTCGGGTGGTCATGTTCTAGGCGGGTGGCCATGTTCTAGTCGGAGGGGGGGGCATGTTCGATTTCTTTAGTTTCTATGATCCTTCTTCTTCCGCAATCGCTTTCTAACGAACATGAACGTTTGTGTTGTTTCTGCCGGGGGGGGGGGGAGAAAAAATTGGAGAGAGGTACTTTACGCTGCTGATTGAAGCTACGTTATTTTGTGCATTCGATATAGAACATCCGTTTTCGGCATTGTTCATCTGAAACATTATTTAGACCACCCATATCTCATATCTTTTGTATTATTATTATTATTATTATTATTATTATTATTATTATTATTATTATTCACACTAGATTCGTTCGGATCCGGTCGGGACGAAATTTATTGGGTTACTTACCCTGATATGCCTCACATTACCAATGTGCTTGCCAACCCGGCTCTCCATATGGGAACAAAAGCGAGTATGACATTGGATCCATATTCGAGCTAGGTATATTGATTTTAATAAACTGCTGTGTTGGATTATCTGGATTCAATGGGTAAATGCGAATGTATCGGTTAAACGGTGGTTCTCCATCTTTGTTGACGAAAAGCATTGCTGCCTCGTTAGTTGTTGGTTCATTATAGCGATATTTATCAGATTGACGATCGCGCCTGGATACCATGTTTACTATTGGGATTTCTCTTTCAGTTTGAACAGCATTTTGAATCTCTCGTGTTTCGATATTGCGCATTAACTATTACGACTGTGCTAGTCTACTGTCTTTTGTCTATTGACTTTATTCTTATTCTTCGGCGATCATCACTTAGTCATGTTGGGACTCGGGATTAACGATACAGGTTGCTGTCTGTTTTAGAGTGTCTACTGTGCCATACAGTCTCTCTTCGACGCTGATTGGGGTGGGCCATGTCTTATTTCTCGGGTCTGCATGCTGGGGTCATTCTTGTAGGATATGTTCTGCTGTCATATTCGCAAGGCTACAATGGCAGAGCCCAGTTGTACCTATTTTGAATTTGATGTACAAATGATGTCTCATTTGACTTTATTAAAGTCATCATCGACTTTATTATCGGACTTTCCCTTGTTTCCAGGAACCATGCCTTCCAATACTAGTTTTTCCTCTTTTCTATTCATATTTTCAAGAAATCTTAGCTTTCTTGTTATAATGTTTAGGAGCCACCTTTTTTTCAAAATTTAATCTTCTCATGACTTTTGAATTATTGTTTTATGCTGTTCATGACATTCTCAAAATCCTTCTGTAGTATCTCATTCCGAACGAAACAATTATCTTTGCTACTATTGTCTCGTATGTCCACCGAACTAAACCAAATTTGTACCTTTTACAGATGTGGTTATGGCTCTGACCACGTGATCAGCCAAGACGGGATATAGTAATTGTGTATAGCTGAAGTAGTGTGAAAATAAACGAATTTATTAAAGTTTTTTTTAAATATAGAAAAACAAAAAACGTGCACAATTGATCTGTGTCCGTACATCTAGCTTTAATTATAGCCTATCATCGCCATTATAATTGTTATCTCAATATCAGACAGTCTCCTACGCTCTGATGCCTAGCAATAATTTCACCTTTGACTCCATGACGTCATTAAACAATACAATTATAATAGATTCCCGAACAGCGGCGGGGGGTGTCAGTATCATCGCATAGACTGACAGCTGTTCGCCAAGCACTTCATACAAATAATTCGCTTTCGATTTTGTGATTATTCCATTCATTGGATAATGCGATGAAAGCGATTACTGCCATCTCTCGGGTCCAGGTTTATTTTTTTAGCCCTCGCTATATCTTTCAATATTTGCTTCTTGAGAACGCTCGTGCGACATCTGGTGAAATCGTTCCTTAAATAAGTTCAGCGGGCCTGGGAGATCCAGAAGAGTTCTCACAGCTAAGTCATCGTTGTCCTCACTCAGTATAGATAAGCTTAAGTTAATGCACAGAATGGGGGTCGTTTCAGAATGGGGAGAGTGAGTGGGGGTCTTGTGGGTTTTATGGTTGAAGAGGTTCGCACAAACGCTGACCCTTAGAACATAATATTCTCTTTTCGCTAGGGCTATTCTTCACAATTTTAATGTTTAATCTCGTTGTCTGTGTCTAGATCTTCTCCAGAGTCTCCGCCATTATCTATTGTCTCTTATTCTGGCTACATCTTCTCTTTAGAAATCTTTTTCATCCACTCGTTATACTCTAACATTTTTCTTCTTCAACGTTCATTCTCAAACTCCCGCTCGCCCGTGTGTTGCCGGTGTCCGAGAGGGAAGCAAAAAAAAGGGGACACTGTTTACCTTCCATGCATGTCGTAATAGGTGGTTAAGGAGATGAGAGGTGTAGTTGGCTACCCCATCCTATATAGGATCAAAGTGACCCAAAGTCATGCTGAAGTCCGGTGTGTCAGGTCGAAAGTCGCAGATATCGCTGCAAAACGTAAACGTAGACAACATGGTTGTATGGTTCCTGGAATGTTGTCTCAATCTTAGCACCCTGCTTACTTGGATAAGACTGTGGTCCCACTCGACCAGTCTTAGTTTCCAGCCACTAATGGCTGAACTAAGCACTATCACCACTTCAAGGTGCTCGCCCGATGGGCAACGAGTAATAATGTTACACCCGACGAGAAATAATGTTACACCCGACAAGAAATAAAGTTACATCCGACGAGAAATAAAGTTACACCCTACGAGAAATAAAGTTACACCCGACAAGAAATAAAGTTACCCCCGACGAGAAATAAAGTTACACCCTACGAGAAATAAAGTTACAACCGACGAGAAATAAAGTTACACCCGACGAGAAATAATGTTATACCCTACCAGTAATATTGCTGTTGATAGATTTGTCTCTCTGGTAACTCTCTGGTAAAACATAGACATGAACCAAAGTGTATCTTCATTTCTTATTTGCCGCTATTATAATTTATGTCTTTTAATTGAGTGGAACTTACAGCAATCTTGAAACACGCATGTATCCCAGTGTAAACCAAAGGCACATCATAAATTCAATCTTCGTACAAACATCAATTTCAGACATGGACACTAACAACAGAAACAGAGAACGAGATCTTGCCACGTGTGAAATAAAATGTCTAAGAAAAGCAACAAACAGAACAATAAGAGATTATGTGAGAAATGAAGAGATTACAAGAACTGTTGGAACAACATCAGTGGTAATATCAATGAAATATTGATTGAAACTAAAATGGTTAATGAGAAACACTTATTGAGAAGGAACCCACATTGGCCAGCCACATGAGCATACAACATCAGAATGGAAACAGCAAAAGGCAGATAACCACGACCAAGAAGATTGGGGATTGACGGAGTTACCACCATTCTGAGACATTACAATATTACTGTAGATCAAGAGACCACGTGCCACAACCGAAAACCGATCGTCATTGAATCTTGCGACACCTTGCAGGAAAAATTAGAGATAATAATAATAATAATAATAATAATAATAATAATAATAATAATAATAGCATGGACAGCATACAGAAAGGCACAGAAACGACAGAACACATTATCCATGCATATCAACTGTACCATCAAGAGAGGAAGAAAATATGGCTTACTGAGAAGACTTTACTTCCTATTATGAGGTGCACGACGGATTATATGGAACGAATCACGTAATTAATTGAGATACTGGTATTATAACCTGTTGACTGATTGAGAAAGTGAATCACACAGTTCACAGATCTATACTGTAACCATTTTGACTGACTGAGATAGTGAATCACACAGTTCACAGATCTATACTGTAACCATTTTGACTGACTGAGGGCTGAAGTAGAGTTTCACAGAAACGCTGAAGCATCACTGAGTCACTCCAACATAGGTACAAACTCTTGGGATAGTCCTGCACAAAGCAGATCCCATAGGTGTCTGAATCATGGCTGGTGCTGCAACGGCACAGAACCTTAGACACGATGCTGCTTAACAGGAGACACGATGCTGCTTAACCCCGGACACGATGCTGAAGAAAGACAAGCTTAGTGTTTCACAGACTCTTCCCAGACATGTTCAGAGTGTGAAAGAAATTAAAATGCCTCATAGGACTCATCCTCATCTTCATTATCATCGCGGCTGAGCACAAATGGTCATCGTCGACTCCGGACTCCGACAAACACACAACATCATGTCTGTTAACGACCGTCTGTCTCGTATAATGAGTCCTTGCCGTGACAACATCGATGTCTTGTGTCTTAACTGTGATCTCATTCCCCGAATTGCCAACTGGCTAATTGGTTTACTGCGTTGACATTCCTACTGGGACACAGTAGCTACACGGGGTGATGAGAAACATAACTTCATTCTCACAGGGAGGGGATGGAATATGTATGAGATGTATAAATATGTGAATACAAATATACGTGGATATATATATATATATATATATATATATATATATATATAGGGTAGTCCGGTCAATGCGTGGGGAAAGAGGGAAGCGAACTTTCTACACACGCTCACACTCATGTCCGCGTCGACCACAAAGATAGAGATGTGCAAAGAAACTGTAAAACATAGCAAAATGACTTCTGATAACCAAGTTATCTCCGGTTAACTTGTGGTAGAACGCGAACCACCAAGATGTTCTATTGTGGAATAAATAACAATTGCATAGTATACATTATATATATTATATAAGAAAAACAACTGTTCGATGGAAGCTATTTCGATACTTGGGCAGCATATACTATTGGGAGGTAAGAGTGATGACTTAATTACCTTCTTCTTGGAATATCAGGTGGTAGATACCCCCCCCCCCCACAGAACTGTATAAATATTTATAGACATCATGTGATATATACTTCACAGAACTGTATCAATATTTCTATAAATTAGGGGATATATAGTTCATACTACATACTTGAATTAGATATAAACCTGTTTAGAAGTGGATTAATACATACTTTACGGAATTAAAGACAGGTATTTATAGAGTTGATGTAATACTTCACAGTACTAGGCATATACATTTATAGAGTTGTGGTGATGCTTCACAGTACTAGGCATATACATTTATAGAGTTGTGGTGATGCTTCACAGAACTAGGCATATACATTTATAGAGTTGTGGTGATACTTCACAGTACTAGGCATATACATTTATAGAGTTGTGGTGATGCTTCACAGTACTAGGCATATACATTTATAGAGTTGTGGTGATGCTTCACAGTACTAGGCATATACATTTATAGAGTTGTGGTGATACTTCACAGAACTAGGCATATACATTTATAGAGTTGTGATGATGCTTCACAGTACTAGGCATACATATTTATACGGATGACGTTCTTTTTCTTTCGCTCGTTTGGAATGTACTTATATTTTAAGTTTTGTCTCTTCTATAAACGTGTCTGTTTTGTAACCTTTACAGAGGTCCATAATGTGACATTATATTTGAGGCATCATGTATCTTTGACATTATATTTGAGGCATCATGTATCTTTGACATTATATTTGAGGCATCATGTATCTTTGACATTATAGTTGGTGTATTGTATATTGATGAATATATATGTCAAAGATACATGATGCCTCAATACACCAACTATTAAGTTAATGTATTGTAGAAGACATTCAATGTTTGTGCCTGTCTCATGGACTTGTGGTATACTAGGAGTTAAAAAAAGTATACATTCAGTGGTCTTGAGATAAGTTCATATCAAATAAGACCTTGTCACCAAGCTTTAAACCACGACGTATACGTTCTCGTGATGGCCAGAAGAAGATTGCAAACAAAAATAGAAGAGGAAGACATACACAAACACAACTCTCACACACAAACACAAACTCTCACACACAAACACAAACTCACATACACAAACACAAACTCACACACAATAAGAAACTCACATACACAAACACATACTCACATACACAAACACAAACTCACATATACAAACACATACTCACATACATAAACACAAACTCACATATACAAACAAAACTCACATACACAAACACATACTCACATACATAAACAAAAACTCACTTACACAAACACAAACTCACATACACAAACACATACTCATATACATAAATACAAACTCACATATACAAACATAAACAAACACAAACTCACAAACTCAAACTCACATACATAAACACAAACACAAACTCACATACATAAACACAAACACAAACTCACATACATAAACACAAACACAAACTCACATACATAAACACAAACACAAACTCACATACATAAACACAAACTCACATACACACACAAACAAACACAAACTCCCATACATAAACTCACAAACACAAACTCACATACACAAATACAAACTCATATATACAAACAAAACGTTACTCCCACATACACAAACAACAAAACATTATACACATATACATATACGCAAACAAGACAGTACACACACACACGCAGACATATATACACACAGACTGAACATTGTAATGTAAACTCGCAATGTAAGCGACAGGAAAACTTAATCCTCTTGTTGTTGTCCATATTTCTGAGCCACACTTCAGACGTATTTTGACATGTCAATATATGTTTATAACTGAAGCAGTGTAGTAAATTACTGAAGAGGATTGAGGCTTGGTGCCTAGTTTTGTATTTCTATAGATTTGATGTTCGATACACTAAACACAAAATAAAAGTCTACTTTATCTCTGAGTTAGCGAAGGTTAACAAGGATAACATCAGGGTTACCACACTTAAAGCTCTGGAATAAGTACTGTGAGGCTTCCATTGCTACAAGTCTGTGTGACATTATACATTTCCCAATTACAATACATATTTGTGCAACATTATATATTTTCAACTTACAGTAATATGTACTAATTCTTGTTTATTGATATGTTTCTTACCAATAAATATATTCTATATTCATACTAGTCACTGACGAATCGCCACTCGGACACACATGGTCAGGATTACTAAGGTGGTCTAAGACTACTTGATGTCCATTCCGTCCTGAAGTTTTCCTGACGTTGGGCACTACATTTCCTCCGGTCACCATGATGATCAACCCATTTATGGACCCAGGCCCCGGGCATCACAGCCTGGCACACGGGGCTTTAAAACTAAGCCCTAATAGTCACATGGGAGACCCAACTGCTGGACTTCATCACAATCAGTTCGCCGCTCAAACAAACGGTTATGGAATGACCCACCACGGGCACCATTCCCAGATCTCCAGTTACACAGCCAGAGATTATCTTATACGCCGCGCAGAACAGTTCAATCTGCCCGGACATGAACCGTCTACGGGACATCATCCTGCAATGTTTGGAGTCCCTTCGTCTGTTAGTATGGGTCTCCACACGCCTCACCATCCAGATACTTCAGCTAGTCACGTCCTTTTTCCAAGCCTCTCTGACCCCAGCGCGGGACACCACGTTAACGGTCAAATGTTTTCGTATCCGCGTGTTGACCAGTTTAACCAAATGGGACCACCTCGCCCAGATCACTTCGGACCCCCACAGCATTTAAACCCTATGAACCATATGGGACATCATAGAATGAATATGGGCCCTCACGGACCAGGGGCGTTTTACCCTTTCATGAGACACCCTATTAAACAAGAACATACGTGTCAATGGACAGATCAAGAACAAGCAGAACCAAAGAAACCGTGCAACAAAATATTCACAACAATGCATGAAATAGTTACTCACATCACAGTGGAACATGTGGGGGGCCCAGAGCAGGCTAATCATGCTTGTTACTGGCAGGGCTGCCCTCGGGATGGTAGACCATTCAAGGCTAAATATAAACTGGTCAACCATGTTCGAGTACACACTGGCGAGAAACCTTTTCCATGTCCATTTCCAGGATGTGGTAAGGTCTTTGCCAGATCAGAAAATCTCAAAATACACAAACGGACACATACAGGTAAGTGTTTCCTTGTCCATATATATTCTTATTCAATTCTTAAAATGAAAAATATTAACAGTTGTACATATATTTACCAAGTTCAGAATTAAAGACTAAGAGCCGAGGCATAGATTTCTCCAGCTTGTTATGGCCTTATAACTGGTCATACCTTGTGGCTGTTCCTTTATTGATCAGTGCTTTTCATTGGCTAGTGATACAAAAGAACACGGTGATCTCTGAAAAATACTGATTTATTGGAACAATCAAGATGAATGGCGTAGATCTTTTTTCAGCTTATACATGTGCTGATGTGATTTTTGGTCAAGGAAATATGGATGTGTATTCATTCATTCATTCATTCATTCATCCATGAATTTTTCTTTGGCGCTGAAGTTAGCGCATAGGGCAGAGGTCATATCTCTCCAATTCTGTCTGTTCAAAGCTATTCTGTGCAGTTCTAGAATATTGTGTTTATTTATAGATTTACTTTCTCTAAGTATTGTTCTTCTGAGTATTCTTTTGGTCTATCCCTTGCTCTTTTCTTGTACGTATCCATGCAAGAGATTTGTAGCTTATTCTGTTGATGTCTGGGCGTAGGAAATGCCTGATGTAGGACCAACGGCGTTTTCTGATAACATCTTTAATGAAGTTTTGATGTGTCTCTTCTCTGATTTTATCGTTCGATTAGAATTCACTCCAATGGGTGTTAGTTATCCTACGAAGACATTTGTTCTCAAAACTCAGTAATTTCTTTTCTGAAGATAAAGAGTTTTTCCAGCTCTCACATCCATATGATAAAACCGGAATAACGCAGGAATTAAATAAGCGCATTTTCGTGAGTGTGCTGATTGACTTTGACTTCCAGATATTAGACAGTCTGTTAAAGACATTTGAAGCTAATGCATTGCGAGTTATAATTGCTGCCATGACATCACCGCCGAGTGTTAATTTGCTTTCTAGATAGGAATTGGAATTCAATCAAATTGTATTCATTGTTGGAGGTTTAAAATGCTAGATGATGAACAAACAGGAAAGATATGTGTTGAAAAATATATTCTAGACATAATTCACAACATAACGGGAGGTAACTAAATAAAAGTGGCTACTTTGAGAATAAATACCACTATTTTCATTTCCTGAGTAGATTCAAGCTACTTCTACACTGTTTCCACTCAATAATTTTAGAGTCGCTTCTTACATGTTGTATCTTAAGATTGGGTGCTATCTGCACAGATGCAGGACAAACCTAATAAACTTTCTTTATTAGAACATCCGACTGAAAAGTGTGAATACGTCCTAATACGAATAGAGATTTCTACACAATTAAATATTGAGAATACATATTTTTTTTCTATCGTATCCAGATCAGACAATTTATCGTCTCCTCACAAGAAATATGTAGATTATTTGTTTGCTGGTTTCTATCTCAAGAAATTTTAATAATTTTCTTATGTGTAATTTTTGTATGTGGAGGAGAGCTGGGTTGTGTGTGTGGGAGAGCTGGGTTTTTGTGTGGGGGGACAGCTGGGTTTTTGTGTGTGGGGGACAGCTGGATTTCCACCAATGTTTTAATCATACCCAGATGACCCCAATCTTCAACAGTAATACACCAATCTTCACCAGTAATACACCAATCTTCACCAGTAAGACCCCAATATTCACCGGTAAGACTCAAGTCTTCACCGGTATGACTCCAATCTTCATAGGTATGCAACGTTCCGAAACGAGGCCTCCCATTCAGGTGAGGGTGTAAATGTGCATCTTCGGTCTGCCACATCGAATATCCGCATGAAAGTTGACTGACTTAAACCTCAATGACGAGACAACCAATTTCACCCTCAACCCGTCTTAATCAAATTTTTTTTCTTCCATTCCAGACTATCACAATCCTAGGACGATCCATATTTCAACGCCCATCCCCTATATATATATATATATATATATATCAATACACACATAAAGGTGTACGTCAACCTGAATGTTTCACACCTCAGTACCGTGACTCACCTGAACTTATTTATTTCAATAACAGCTTACACACAGCACACGCCTACTACTCACATTCAAACATATATATTTTAATATTATTCATATTTTATTGTATCTCATTAGAACCTTCACCTGTACATGACTTTTTTGTGTGTGCCTAACGTTAGTCTACGGTACAATTTATTACAAGATAATGCGCTAGATTATGCCAATGTGGCATCCATGCGTAAGGACAATACTATGGAAACTTTGACATCGGAGAAGGGAAACATCGATCGATGAATTTCGTTTCTCACGTTAGGCAAGGATTCACCGCCATAATCAAACGTTATGTTTTCATATAATGTTTGTCTCTGCACATTTATGCAGCATAACGTAGGTACTGTACCACAATATGGCACATTGTCTTGATTGTACAATCCTAGAGTACAATATAGAAACTGTACCACAATATGTCACACTGTCTTGATTGTCCAATCCTAGAGTACAATGTAGAAACTGTACCACAATATGCCACACTGTCTTGATTGTACAATCCTAGAGTACAATATAGAAACTGTACCACAATATTTCACACTGTCTTGATTGTACAATCCTAGAGTACAATATAGAAACTGTACCACAATATGTCACACTGTCTTGATTGTACAATCCTAGAGTACAATATAGAAACTGTACCACAATATGTCACACTGTCTTGATTGTACAATCCTAGAGTACAATATAGAAACTGTACCGCAATATGTCACACTGTATTGATTGTACAATCCTAGAGTACAATGCAGAGCCAATTCATCATATATTGTATCAACTATTTCCCCTATATCTTATCCATTGTCCCAACCACTTCCCCCATATATTACCCATTGTCGAAACCACTTTACCCATATCTTACCAATTTTCCCAAGTACTTCCCCGATATCATACCCATTGTCCCAACTACTTTCCCCCATAACATACCATTTACCTGTTTCCAACTCATTTCCCAGGTCATTCCTTGCCCCGTGTGTTTCTTTGTTTCCTTCCTTCAGTATAAAATCCTTCTTTCATTTTGAAAATGAACATATTGAATATATTTTGTGTATTGTAATTTATATGTTTTCTTGTGTGCACATCATTACCCACTAGTTATAGCGATAGACGTCGTGTCTGAGTGAAACTATTATAAAAACCTGTGTTTTACGTAAGTACAATTGTTGTTACGTTTCACGCAGTTACCTTATATTGATTGTCCTATTATTATAAACTCCCTTGCAAACATAATTTCCCTTGCTGATGTCGATGTGTTCCTCCTAATTGCAGTCACCGTATACCCATCTAACCCTTGCTATATCTTGTTACAAACAAAATTAATGAACATACACAACAGAAGCACACAGCTGATTCTACGTTCCCTACAGTATCAAATATAATCTATCACGAGTTCAGTTATCGTACAGTAATGCAAAATTAGATAAACTTGTTACTGTGAATACCTAACTATGAACAAATTTAGATAAACTTGTTACTGTGAATACCTAACTATGAACAAATTTAGATAAACTTGTTACTGTGAATACCTAACTATGAACAAATTTAGATAAACTTGTTACTGTGAATACCTAACTATGAACAAATTTAGATAAACTTGTTACTGTGAATACCTAACTATGAACAAATTTAGATAAACTTGTTACTGTGAATACCTAACTATGAACACATTTAGATAAACTTGTTACTGTGAATACCTAACTATGAACACATTTAGAAGAAAATATATTTAAAAAACATGCAATAAAACAAAACAGGACAATTTTCTACGTTCCGGTCCTATTGTGACCTTTTTTAAGAAACACAATACTACAAAAAAAAAACACCAAACCGTAAATATATTAACCGTTAGTAAAGAACTGCACAGCCTTACAGATAGATGGTCAGCATTACAGATAGATGGTCAGTCTTACAGATAGATGGTTGTCATTTATCGTACAGTGGTTATTCTCAACCATTGCCTTGCATGGCTACCACCATGGAGGTTGGAGACTCTAATGTTAAATCGTTTGTAAAACCACACACACGAAATTATGATATATGGGGATGAAGTTGAGCTTAATCACTGCGCGCGCACTCTCTCTCTCACACACACACACACACACACACACACACACACACACACACACACACACACGCACACACACACACACACACATCAACACGAAATCCTACGTTTCGATTTGATTTGTGTAACTTCATCGTGTTCTAGTTTCCCCTGTTGGATTTAAGTTTTGCTGAAATCGGTTACAGCTAATTATCTAATAACTATACCACTGACTTGGAGAATTTCAGACACTCTTCATCGTGATGATTAGGTGCCATGCCGGCTGGCGTATGCGATCATTGCTCTCCACAGCTCCCTGCCTCCAGTATTATGTATCAAGATCGGTGTTGTTTCCCTGACGAGTCAGGTTGTCAAACTGTCTAACTCAACTGTTAAATCTTATCAACTGTTTTCTCACGTTCTCACCCTATACCTCTGTTGCCCTCAATCTTGCCTGTTTTGACTATGTTCTCCTCTGTTGCCCTCAATCTTGCCTGTTTTGACTATGTTCTCCTCTGTTGCCCTCAATCTTGCCTGTTTTGACTATGTTCTCCTCTGTTGCCCTCAATCTTGCCTGTTTTGACTATGTTCTCCTCTGTTTCCCTCAATTTTGCCTGTTGTGACTGTTTTCCTCTGTTGCCCTCAATCTTTCCTGTTGTGACTATGTTCTCCTCTGTTGCCTTCAATCGTGCCTGTTGTGACTATGTTCTCAAAATCTCCTTGTCTCATGATGAAGGTCCGTTTCGCATTTGACTCTTTCAACACCTCCACCTTTTTTTTCTGGCAATCTATGGTATTCTCAGCATTCTTCTTCTATAGAACCACATCTCTGTTGCCTCTAATTTCCCACTTTCTAGTTTGTTTATTGTCCACGACTAGCATCCATATATTAGTACAGGAGTTATGTAGCACTTCTATATGAATGCAGACACTGCGATAGATTATTCATGAGCGTTGTCGTTGTGTTTTCAACCATGCACTCCGTAGATCGGAAAGTGGTCTGATATGATTCACAATTTGGCTATACCTACACTTTTCATCCAACACATTCGACTTCAGCATGAATTAAATTATTCGGAAAATAAACAAGTTTTCAGACAAGAAATTTGAAACTGTGTGTAAACTTTCTTGGTTTGAAGATATACGTATACAAAATCTAAGACCGCAGTTATGTTTCTTAATGTTACACATTTTGTTTTGATGACTTCCCGTTTGGCTCATTCCTCCCTGTGCTTGCCTTCATTTAGCGGCGAGAGTGTTTTTGGGTAATTCTGTTCTCGCGTTTCTCACCAATCACTAGCAGAAGTGAGTTTCAGGTCTGTTTTTGACATTCCGCACGTGCGCACTTTTCACGGTCGATGATGATCACCAATCCAGGCAACGTATTCTCCTGGACATCGATGTTTGAAATGTTCACTAAGAGGGTGGTAATATTTCTTGTAGAGTTATGTTTTTCAACATTTGACTAGATAAATTGTGAAGTGATGTAAACATTGAACAAGAGACGTAGTTAAAGGTGGAAACATCACAGGAGAGAAGTGAAGAAAGGTGAAAAAATATGGAATATAGAAGCGAAGAAAGCTGGAAACATTAGCCAAGAGACGTAAAGAAAGGTGGTAATATTAGACAAGAGAAGTGAAGAAAGGTGAAAAAATATGGAATATAGAAGCGAAGAAAGCTGGAAACATTAGCCAAGAGACGTAAAGAAAGGTGGTAATATTAGACAAGAGAAGTGAAGAAAGGTGAAAAAATATGGAATATAGAAGCGAAGAAAGCTGGAAACATTAGCCAAGAGACGTAAAGAACGGTGGTAATATTAGACAAGAGAAGTGAAGAAAGCAAACCAAATAACGGTAGTCAAATCCCAGTACTATTGATTCGTAAGCCCCCAAGATAAGTCTGGGTCTCTGAACGGTTCGTTGTTTTAAGATAATAATTCTAAAACTTTACGTTACTGTTTACTTTCTCAATCTATAATTCTTTTCAACTTCACGTAAAGGGACTCGGCACCATTGGGAGCGTTATAAACGCAAACAAGCCTATTCTCTTTAGTTTATTTTATTTTCTGCATTTACTATTACATAAATTTCTTCATTTTCCACTCCAAAACTATTTTCCATTCCATCATCTACCACTCCAACATCATTTTCCACTCCAACTTCATTTTCCACTCCAACATCATTTTCCACTACAAAATCGAACACTTTCCCCACCCTCTCACCACATGCATCTGTAAGTCGCCCACAGCTTGCTTGAAGCTACACGCGTGCACATATCAACACACATGTGTATCTAATAAATGCTCGCGCCTACACACGTTCTATGTATCTATAGTTTCCTACTATTAAACACCTTTACTACTGTCACTGCGATATGGAATTACGTGTGGTCTCATTCACGTAAGAGCGTGTCCTCCATACAATTGTCTATTTATTGTTGATGGTTGCGCTCGTAACCAAGCCCTTCTCAAAAATATCTCATGTCAATTGTTCAAACACAACGTCACTTATCTTGGTTGATACATCTTTTCTCTTTATTTTCATTGGCTGGCGAGGCAGAGTATATGTGGTGACTAATTATAACAGCCAACATAAGTTACGATGTGGAATCAGTACGCCGGTCCTATATTTTGATGAAGGAATTACTCAAACGCGCTGGTAGTAATCGATTATTCGACGTGTCTGTCAACATCGCTGTGTAATTATAAAACAAGAAGATAATTTTCGGTATCGATAATTGTAAGGACTCGCATCCTCAGCGACTATTTATTTCTGTTTAACAGTGTCTTGGAAGCTTTTGTTGACAATCCACCAGTGGTGCCATTTTAGTGATTTTCGTATTATATATAATAGCGTTTTTTATGCACGAGACTAGAGCCAATGTGACAAACCGTGATGGCAACACTGCAATCCGTGTAATAAAACAGACAGTCCAGGCAATACAACAGAAAAATCACTCAATAGAACATATAGATGGTTGTCCAGCCACGTGTTCAGTGATGCACTTATGGGAAGCTGACGTTAGAATGTCTAGGACAAGAGTGTTCTAAGCGTGTGTTGTCACTCAGTTTCTTTCATGTATTCCATCCACCTGCCTCTTGACCTTCCTCCTAGACCTTCCTCAAGCTGTCAGACAAGTTCAGCTACTGCTGTGAAAGTCAAGTAGACGAAGAATGAGAATTATTCTAGTAAAATGGCAGAACCGTTCTATTTTCTATTTTCCGATTTCTATTTTTGTAATTTGGAATATGACTAGGAAAAGTAAGATCTGTATTACAGCAAAGATTAATCTCTACAAATTGCTAGTGCAAACTATTATATTGTATGGATGTGGAAAGTGGACAATAAATGCAGACGCGGGGATACGAATCCAGGCTTTTGAATATACGTGCTACAGAAGTCTGCTAAAATTCTGATATATAGAACGAGACCTATGTTTGGCAGTTCGAAGTGCGACCACCATCACGTTTCTGAGTAAGGCTTCACGTCACTGCGTAAGGTTAATGCGACTTTGTCATTGACTGACGAAACTAAAAATTAAAGATGAAAAGAATGAAATTTCGGAGTGGCCTCTAGCGGTGACGCAGCACTACTGCCTGGTCATTCATTCATTTTCATTTAGCGCTGAAGTTAGCGCATAAAGGTCAGATCTATCCAATTCTGTCTGTTGAAAGCTATTCTGCGCAGTTCTTGAATAGTATGAATATTGTTCTTTTTAATTTCTATAAGTATTGTTCTTCTGAGTGTTTCAATTGGTCTACCCCTGGCTCTTCTGCCTGTTGGTATCCATGCAACAGATTGGTGGTGTATTTTGTTGTTGTCTGAGCATAGGGCATGTCCTATGTATAACCAAAGCGTTTTATAATAACATCTGTGATGCAGTTTTTGTGTCTCTTCTCTGATTTTTTCGTTCCATTTGAATTCACTCTAATGGGTGTTAGTTATCCTACGAAAACATTTGTTCTCGAAACTCAATAGCTCCTTTTCTGAAGATAAACAGCTTTTCCAGCTTTCACATCCACATGATCGTATTTCACGTGATCGCATTTCACATGATCACATTTCACATCCTTATCATCGCACCGGAATAACGCAGGAATTAAATAAGTGTATTGTCGTGCGTGTGCTGATTGACTTTGACCTCCAGATATTAGACAGTCTATTAAAGGCATTTGATGCTTATGCAGTGCAGTTCCTCTTACGAACACATTATGCGTCTAGCAACAAATAAAACAAACATGCAGGTTATATCCTTAACCAGTTTTGACAGTGGTGATACGGTGTAAACATGTTTCAATTGGATATGTAATGAGACACGATTCATTGTGTAAAAATATTTTTGCAATGAACAATCGGGGGGGGGGGGGAGGGGGGGGAGGAGAAGATGGTAAATAAAATCTTAGAAACAAGAATTAATCTGGGCTTGATTGTTGTGCAAATTTGAATGTCTGGGGAGAGGCGCTGGGTTCTCCTTTTACTCTGATGTCTTCAGTGGGGCATTTCCACAACCCCGACAGACCACGAGGTGATGATGATTACGTTGTTGTGTAAAGTTTGTCCGTATAACTTGGCGGCAACAATGACACAGATGAAGAGGCAGACAATGTTATCAGGATAACAGTACACAGAGAAATAGGAGACACGGGTGTGTTAGGAGGTATATGCAAATCAAATATAATGAAATAAAATCCACAGCAAAGAATATTCAACTGAATCATGACCTACTGTATAACTCAGTATAAATCATGACCTACTGTATAACTCAGTATAAATCATGACCTACTGTATAACTCAGTATAAATCATGACCTACTGTATAACTCAGTATAAATCATGACCTACTGTATAACTCAGTATCGTGGACAACTAGAACGTTACAAACCTGTATAGATGGCACTGGATGATGATGATAG